>PPKV03000029.1:0-218123 GCA_003706285.3 Kuraishia ogatae | reverse complement strand
CCCGCTCTTCCGATCTACAGACTAAAGTGAGAGGGAGGCTGCTTTGCATGGGGACAATCCGTATGGATGCGCCTATCGGAGGGATGGTGGCCCTGGGGTAAGGCGGCAGCATTCTACGCGCAACTATAGAAGACAGCAGCGGGCGGGCAACATGGAAGGGGGACGGACGGACACAGGCAGTAGTAGTAGGCCATTGTAGTAGGCCATTGGATGGACATCTGACGCGATAGAGGAGGGGTTTCCAAAAGGTATTAGCGTGGGAGCGTAGGAACACCAGGGGAAGAGACAGCATTAGTTACAGAAAGAAAGATGCAACAGAGAGTGCGTAGGAGATTGGTGGAAGAGATAGGGTGGAAGATTGCTAAGAAATGGAAGGGAAGATTGGCAGAATGTGGGACGGAAGGAACACTACTTTAAATCAGATGATCATTAACATGCAATTGTGGCATGTAATTATAACATGCAATCATAACATGCAACTATGAAATGCAACTATGAAATGCAAGTGTAAAAAGAAAATGTAAAATACAAATAGGAACACCATGTAAAACTCCGCCGTTTCGGGACGCAGTCCTCGATTTAAATGGAGATGTTTATGTCCAAAGCCTGCTGCTTGCTGGCTGTGCTGTTTGCTGGCTGTGCTGTTTGTTTACAGTCGGCTGACTCAAAACATGAGAAGTCAGCTAGCGGCATCGCTCCTATGGCAGCATACGCTTGTGTTTAATTCTTGCAGCTATCTCCGTGGGGACTGGCATTCTAGAAGGACTCGTAAGCGATAGAAGCACCGATGTGGTGGATAGCGATGAGCAAGCAATATTGGCAGTGGGGGAGATGCGTCCAAGAGAGAGGAAGGGCAGAGAGAGGAAGGGCAGAGAGAGGAAGGGCAGAGAGAGGAAGGGCAGAGAGAGGAAGGGCAGAGAGAGGAAGGGCAGAGAGAGGAAGGGCAGAGAGAGGAAGGGCAGAGAGAGGAAGGGCAGAGAGAGGAAGGGCAGAGAGAGGAAGGGCAGAGAGAGGAAGGGCAGAGAGAGGAAGGGCAGAGAGAGCAAGGACCGGAGAGGCAGCATAAAGCAAGAGGACTTTGGAGAGGAAGTGGGTCTAGAAGCGACCAACACCACCACAACGACAGTGAAGGGAAGGTTGAAGAGGACAAAGTTCTGGGTGGAGATGGAATAAAATATCCGCTGGGTCCCATGTGCATAACATGTTGGTCCTATGTTGATCTTATGTGAATCCTATGTGGACCGTGAATTATATGAATTCATATATATATATATATTATAAATACCTGCCATGTGTGTGTCGTAGTGAATGATCCACCTTGATCGAGTATCGGAACAAGATTTCATCTATTTATAAGCAGCCCCACAGAGACGATCTGGCTAGCGATTTGTGTACTACGTTGCTAAAGACAAACACCACAGAAAGACTTTGCTGGAAAGAGCCGTACGTAACGCAGGCGTCCAACAAGACATAAAAATGGCCAAGAGGCCGAAAGGGTCAAAAGAAAGGCAAAATTCAGCAATTGCCAAAACCGTCAGATATTGCTGTTACATCTATATGCGCATAGTAATTTCACCCAAGACTCTGTGGCACAAATCACCACTTGTTAGGAAACTGTATGACGCCAGAAGGTGCGGGCCCAGAGTTATGACGCATTGCAGACATAAGACATCCCTGAAGCAGGCCGCTTCTGGTTTCATAAAAAGAGAGCGATAGGATAACACTTGGATCGCAAAATAAAAACAGCCGGCAAAAGTAGTGCCTACAAGTCATCAAAGTGAACTCGCATTTCAACACACAATAGGGAAGGATCTACACCTTTGAGTGCTTCTACTTTTGTGTGGGGGTCATTTGGTTTAATGCCTCCTCTCGCGTAAAGTTGTGTGGGGTGGCTTTGATTTCCTTGTTACTTTTGTCACGGTTGCTCTTCAGTTCATTGATAAGCCTTCTCCACCAGCTGCAACTGGAGGAGATGCAGCCTTTTGAAGTATGCAGGCATACGCATCCCTATTGACAGCCTAAGCAAACCTAAAACTTATGACACATCGCCAGCTGGCCCAAATATCACTACACCTAGCCCAAAATGGACTGCACTAACAACTAAGCAGACATAGTGGTGATGCAACCACGATGCACAATAATCTCCACATAGCTTTATTTCGGATTTGATTAGCTCAAATAAAATTAAAATGCATTGGGGCGATGTATCAAGAGCCCTCTTGGTGCCTAACATCAGTACACATGTTGCCTTACCTGTTGCTCTGCCTTTTGCTCCACTTCTGGCGGGATCCAACAGCCGTCGGCTAAAGGTTCCGAAATAAGGTGTTGATCAAAATTTCCTCAAGCACATTAGATGAGGCTGATAACAGGGGAATAGGGAACAAGCTAATGCATAGATAACCAAACAGCAAACCTCCAATGGTCGCAAAAGACTGCAATTAACTGCAACGACTGCAACTGTAACTGTAACTGCAACTGCAACTCCAACAGACCCCGCCTACACTACAGTATGGAATTTTCTTTTCTATGCAATCAATATATTGATGACTCTCTATTAGAGAACCGAAAAGCCTACAGACTCCCCGCAATTTGAAGCCAAAAGCAAACCAGTAAACCAACCAACCGTAGAAACCAAACACCATATCCCTAGCTGAAATAAAATAGAAATGTAGCAACGCAAAAAAACCACCTCCGCACCAGACGGGGCTAACACACCATTTCACCCCTTTAAACAATGACACCTCCAACGCTGTGAGAAGATTGCATATTGAGCCAGATGCGGTAGTTCTCCTGTGCAGTATTGAAGCTTCCTTCGCGGTTTTTGGCGCATGAAATGCTCTGCATTGTTTGCTTATCTTCCAACCTCTGCTGCTCGTCAAACAACATGAGTGTTTGCAGAATGCTGCAAGATGGGTCCATGAGGTTATGTTTGAGGGCAACGGAAGCAACACTGGCATCCCTCTTGTCCATGTTCCTCAACACATAAGATGAGTTGAGGCCAATGTCAAGTTCAGGGAACCCAGATTCATCACCACATTCCTCCAATTGTGGTATGGGCATGTTCAACTTTGATTCGTAGAGTAGACCATACCTTTCTGGGGTTATTATTTCGTCTGTGACTGATAGTGGTGAGTTCGAAAGCATGTGATAACCACAGTTTGTCTCCGAGGAGTCGGCTGCTGTCATATTCGGTGAAAATAATGAGGAGGACTCGCTGTATACTGAGGAAGAGGAAGCTGACACCGACGGCCTTAGAGCTGGCGCATAGCAGTTGTGAGTAGATGATCCTCTACGATGAGCTGTTGAACTGCAATGGGTGTGGGTATCCTGGATACTCAAATGGTGAAGTGACAATGGCAAGATATCACCCATCTCCATGTCCTGGTAAACCCTCTCGTCTATTCTACGGCACTCTTCAGAGCAGTACATGCACCCTGGCTCACATGGTTTTCCATCAACCACACAGAAGTCGTCTTGTAAGAACATATTTTGTATCTTATGTGTATGTAGTGCTATGCAATGGTGTATATAATATATGACTATATATGGATATATAGGATATATATAGGATATATATATATATATAAATTGTAACACCCTTAACGTTGGATTTTTGAAACCAAACTGAAACGAGGTGATCTTGGCTGATATATATATATATATGCGTACGTACGTGTGTGAGTATGTATGTATGTGTGTATGTTATGTATGTGCGTATGTGTGTATGTAGCTAAGACGCAACACGTCTGATAGATAACGCTTTGCTGCTATGATGAAAATCCTTTTCAGAATGGTGGAATAGCTAGGTTACTGCGTTTTCTGGTGCTCTCAGTTGAAAACTCTCTGTACGTTCATGTGACTAACAACAAGGTGGAAAAAATGGTGCACACCTATTACTTATATATATTGGAGTGCGCGATAGCGTACCCTAATGCTAACATCCGAGGCCGGCCGCTAATCAGTGACTCGAATGGCGAAATTGATGACGAGCCCATTTCTATGGAAAAGTGGCGCGGGAGCTGCATGAAATGCTGCGATGCTGATGCATTGCGCAATAACCAAACAAGGTTACAGCCGTGCTGCCATATATTGGAGTGCGAAAAATTTCACCGCCACATCCGCAATTTCCGATAACGTCAGATTTGACTGGGGAAGTGTGGTGCAACTTGACTGTGCGATTCGAATGCGTCAGATAGTGCGTATTGTGAGGAAGGCAAGCGAGAATAGCAAGATTATTAAGATTAACAAGGTGAGCAAAGTGAGCAGTTTCTTGTGCAGGAGAATTGCGTGTGAGTCTAATTTCACGTACCACAGTGGTTTTATTGTATGCGACAATGTCGAAATAATTACACCGATGAAATCAGCTTGGACCTGAAATATGAGTCAATGAGACCAAGGATTTGCTGTTGCGTCTAAGGTATCCTGGCCTAGTATTTTTGCTGGCCGTGGCTTCCGCGTACAACTTCTCTCTCACTCTTTACTGCACGTAGTGAAATATTTTCAGTCCTTCCCCCTCACCTTGGTGGCCCCGATGTGCTTGTCGGGGCCCTCGGTGTCGGGGTTGGCGGCATGCGGATACCGCTTTTGGAAATGGTTGGGACGTCAGAGGGTGGTTACCACGAATGATCCAGGAAACTCACCAGCCACCGGTAAACAGTTGCTATAAGGGGAACCAGCTGAGCTTTGCTCGCTATACATAGCTAGTTGCACTTCTTTCCTGCCTCCCTGCAGAGTTTTCTAGTAAATGTAGTAAGTAGTACTGCTTTGGCAATCATTGTTGAGGGCTTAGTTAGTTAGGGCACGAGGTGTGCCAATGCATTGATGACTCCCGCACAAAGACTTTGGAGATATCGGGATGCCACGTTTCTTCTCTATTTCAGCGAAGTAATTGGAAATTAAATTTGTGAATAATTAAAGGTCTAAGCTTTTGTATGAGTGCAACCTTGGTTGATTGAGTCCTCTCGGGCGAGAACAAACGCAACGGGCAAATTTTTCATGGCCTCGGAGGAGCTTTCCCGCTCGCCGTTAGAGGCCGTACCCTCAGCCTTCGCCCTCCATAGTATACCCACCACGGTATTATGCAGGCCCCACTAGCCGAGAACCTTGCAAGGGCCCGTGCGCTTGAGGGACCCGTCGAGACCCGCTTCAGGGCCTTTATTATGATTTTAAACAGCTACACAATTCGGTAAGCCGAAATCTAGAATCCAAATTCGAATAACACATCGCAAATATTATCAATCAGAGTGTAAACGTGTCGGGGATTTTCTGCGTCGGAATGATCTACTCTGACTACGTTCATGTCCTAATACCTTCTTTCTAGTGTATTCTTTTTAGTGAGCTCCATCTTACTGTATCTGGAATGCAGTTGCGACTCGCCACGGGCCTGCGACAGCATAAATGCTCACAGGTTGTGGGGTTGCCCACTAGTTTTGCCATCCGCAGGTTCTGATCGGCCGAAAACAAAAATTAATTTGCGCTACACGGGTGTGGATATTCCCAAAATGAATCCAACGATGTGGCGGTGCTCATGCTGGTCTGCCCATCTCGTTCTTATTGTCGTATCATTCATATGCTGCAGCATGCTGTATCGTGCAACACGGTTTGGCCGTAACGGGAGTGAATTTCCCCCTAGTTTGTAACCCCACAATGACTGCAGGTGCACTCATCCCATTCCCATCCCGCCCACTTCTTTTACTTATCTGCGCATGGGGTTATCGCCAGATGAGGACGGAGTAAGGAAATGCATGGCAAGGTTATATTCCAACCATATATATTATGGGATATATTTTGGCGATAAGGGAGGGTTGCAGAAGGTGGGTTATGGGTTAAGCAGTAGATGGGTTGGGACCCCAGATGTATACCTTGGTGGATCAAATGGATATTGAGGCGCATATACCTTGTAGATTGTAGAGTCTAGCTGGGGAGTTCTCCCTGGATCATGACTAATGCAAGTATAGCAATTGTAGTCTATTTACAGCGTGGCAATTGTTTGTCCAAATACCATGATACTGCTGCTCGGGTTGCTAAGGAGCGATCGCCCTGATTAATTTCAGCAGCCTGTTGCCGGCACGCTTAAGTCGTTTCCAGACCCAACCAACTGCCCAATGCATCGTTATGGGGTAGGGATGGCCATGTCTATAATGCCAACGCTTACTTTATGCATTCCTCACATGGGGCTGACGTATAGCGGGAATTATCTCAGCTATGGAGGTGTAGAAGAGATTGATTGACAACGGGGAATGGAACTATTGCCGGAAAACGTGATATTTGGGATCGATTAATCCAATATTTCATGTATGACAAATATAGTGTGAAATATGTGGTATAACGTGACCAAGTGGCAAAACTAGAAACTGCAAACTTTTCTTTTCAGCTACGATGTTTTTCTGGGAACGATTGAAGTGGAGTAAATTAGATTGTATTAGGTTCTTGAGTTTGTCATCTCGGTGTATTGTAACACCACTTTTACAGTGACGTTTTGGCCCTCCTCCTATGGTGGATATGCGCCGGCAGTTGTCCGAGGCAGGAGGCGGGGCCGATTGCAGCTGAAAAATGTGGGGTAATAGTTTACTATCTGGAGTGCGCAACGTGTACGATGAACACTGATTTAATTGGTACGCTAAGGGAGATTTATTTATCGATCTGGGAGAGGCGCAACGGAGAAGGAAAAATCGCAGTGGATTAAAAATAAGAGAAAAAGTGATTAAACACACTCGAGGCTGTCGATGAATTGGCATATCTCTCGTTCAACCGAGAAACATCAGATGATGCTAAGCGATAACTAGACTGTTGTGTCTTGAGGTTGTACATAAATAATAGTAGAGGCAAACCACTCATGATGACTTGGTCTTTCGCAGACCATTATAGTGTATCCCTGGAGAGGGAAGAGGTAGGAAATGTTTGTAATAGAGAATATTCTTTACGAAGCTCTCCTTCTATTAGTTGTTCAGGATAAATAATCCGCTAAGAGGGGATCTTCCATCCTGCTTGAAAGGCATTGCACCTCTTTTGTGAGAAGAGAAAACAGTGGGAAGTAGACACAATAGGAAGTATATACAGCGGGAAGTAGATGCAATAGGAAGTAGATACAATAGGAAGTATATACAGTGGAAAGTAGATGCAATAGGAAGTAGATACAATAGGAAGTAGATACAGTGGGAAGCAGACACACTAAGTATGCGAAACCTCCTCTCCCCTCCTCTCCTCTGAATGAGTGGACACCATATGGTTATTGCCCTAGAAGGCATCATTCCAAAACCCAAAATCGAGTAGCTACACAGCTAACCAGGTTCGAAGAATCCAAAGGCACAACACAAGTTTGATCTCTGAGGTGAAACTCCTACTGACCTGTTTATTATCTCACCTATCAGCCTCGTGTTATTTTTTGACATTACAGAGGTCTTGGTCTCTCTGCCACCAAGTGGCCTTCCAACTAGTATGCCTTCCAGCCAATGTGCCTTCCAACTAGTATGCCTTCCAGCCAATGTGCCTTCCAACTAGTATGCCTTCCAGCCAATGTGCCTTCCAGCCAATGTCCCTCCGACCCCACCGTAACCCTCCACTAAGCTTCTTCTATCGCATCTCTTCCTGTACGTACTATACTGCCTGCCTGACGTACACAACGCGTTTCCCCTGTAACATGGGCGATTATAGGCGTCTCACGTGCTAAACTCCCATGCGTGTCGTATCGGACGTGGTAAGACGGGGATGAGTTGTTGGCATATCAGGCAGTAAGACGAAGCGGAAACAGGCACAGGACAATGCTATCAAAGAGAAACAAATAGTGGATTTTTTCTTACAAAGTGGGGCACGATAAGTGGAAGCACTGCACAAAAATAAAAAGTTGTTTTTTATCTCAAGGGCAAACCGTGCATCTTCTTAGGCTGAGATCAAAGTTTGGGAATCAGCCTGGCGATGGTGCGTTAGTCCCAACAGTGTTGCATGAATAGCCGTTGAGCACGTACATATAGCCATCACCTCCTATAAGAACACACAGGAAGAGGATTCCTCCCCGCTCTCTCCCTCCTAAGACATGTCTACTCATTCCCCTACACATTCACGACGCCTTAGTCAGACCAAAACAGCATATGCTACTGTATCCCCAGAATCGAAACACATTGCATCGTATGAGGGCTCATCCGTCTCATCCTCCTGCCTCAACACCTTGAGTCGAGGCTGTGATATCATCAGGTCACGGTTGAGGAAGGTGAAATCTGCTCTACGACGGACTAGAACCATCAATTGGCTCATACTGATATTCTCCGTTTTTTTGATATACACCTTGCTGTTGACGCCCAGGAAATATGTGAGGCCGTCGATATACCGCCTGGACGAGGACCCCAATTCACCTCGCCGTATCACCAGTGAAAAATATCTGGTGGATAAGTATGGCCAGCAAGGGGATGAGTCGATGGGAGAGTTGTTGGAGAAACAGAGGCAGGAGAGGCTCAAGGAGAAGGTTGAAAAGCAAATAAAACAGCAGCAGCAGTACAGAGAGCTGGCATCCAGCAAGAAGAAACCTCTCCTTGCAAAAGAAATCGAGCATATGATAGAGGAACGAATGGAGCCCATTAATTTGGATAAGACAGTCGATCCATATGAGGTGTTGAAGGCGAAATTCCCCTCGGCTTCCCAGTTTAGGAATCTCAAGCCTATACAGAGAGCCTCCTACTATATAGAGCAATTAATGCCTCGCACTAACTGGAAGTTCCAGCCGATTAGATGGCGGTTCATGGAGGAAATATATAACCCTAAAAAGTATATATCGATCAGGATGAAACGATGGGGCATGCTGAGGGCTGAGCTTGAGAAGATGAGTAAGTATGATGATATAGAGGGCATCGTAGACGTGAAGCAATTATCAGATGACTCCTTTAAAAGACATATCCTGGATAACATGGAGGTCAAGGAGGATGCGAATAAAAGAATTGGCGTCGAAGTCCAGAATTCTTTCAAGCACTTGAGGGTATTCACCTCGTTTTTCCTCAATATGGATAATTTGTATAATGACGATTTAGACAAACAAAACTTTAATACCATATTACACGGTGACAGCACCCTCAATCAGGGTGGGGTTGATCCAGAAGATGAGAGGGAAGTGTCAGTTGATGTTGTCGGGGTGAAATCTGCGGAGAGGAAGGAGTCTCTCGTTGATGACAATGACAAGCAACCTCAAGTTGGTGGTGCCAAGGCAATGGAGAGGCATAACCGGCAGGTTCAACAAGATGCAGATAATCTTCAAAAGAGAGCCACGCCTCAAGCTGGATCCCCCAGAGATTCTCTTAAGGATTCTCTCAAGGATTCTCTCAAGGATTCTCTCGAACAGCCTGAGGAGGCTGATAAAGGATCATCTGATACTTTAGATCCGCTAGCGATCAAAAATAAACAAGTTGTAGACGAGCTCTGTAGCAAACAATCCTCTATGCTATTCCCCTACCTAACAGGAAACCTTCCCACCTTCACCAAATGGCGTAAAGTTCTTCAGCAGTCAATGTTTGATGTTGCACCACCGAGTGATGGTAGACGTTCGTCAGCAAGCACTCTGTCTCGTACAGTGGTGTATCCGCTTGGAAAGTCTGCTTCATCATGGGAGTATGTAAAGCACAAGTGTTTTGTCAAAGGTCTTCAGACAAATGCCAGAGGACGTGGTATAGTTATAACCGCTAGCGAGAGGCTAATGTTTGAGCTCAATTCGTTGATTGCTCTACTGCGTGTTTTGGGAAACGAATTGCCTATACAGATTGTGTTTAGGAACGATATTTCACTCGAGTCACAGAAAAACCTTGTGAGGATAGCCACCTCCAACAGATTTGTCGTTCCCGAGTCCTTTAGGAAGGTGGAGAGGCGGGTGAACACCAAGTTTCCCAAGCAGGATATTACGTTTGTAGATGTGTCTGGATGTATAACCTATGCGTATAAAGGTTACTTCCAAACATGGAGCAATAAGCTGCTTGCACTGATGTTCACGTCATTTGCAGAAGTAATAATCCTCGATACTGATAGCGTCCCCCTCCTACCGATAGAGGAGTATTTTCTCTCCACCAACTTTAGAACAACGGGTACCTCTTTCTTCAGAGATAGAGAGGTGAACACCTTCATGTATGAGGAGGCAGTCCAGTCGCTTAGAAGTCTTCTTGTCACTCCGGCCGATAAAGACTACTTCGGTATCCCGCTTCCCTCGCAGGGTGTTCTCAACAACAGGTTCTTTGGCGAAGGGGGAAGGCATTTCATGGAGAGTGGATTGATGCTGATGAACCGTGTGACCCACTTTGCAGGTATCGTCGCCTCTGTCCATATGCAGTTTTATGGCCACATTACCAGTATGGTTCACGGAGAAAAAGAGCTCATGTGGTTGGGCCAGCAGATTGTTGGGAATGAGAACTATGCCTTCAACAAGGATCCTGCGGTTGCGGTCGGTATGATGACTCCAAGGGAACTGTTTGACGCCAATACTGTAACCCGTGAACTGTGTAGTACCCATCCTGGCCATTTGGGGGAGGACCGTAAGAGTGTGATCTGGTTGAACTCTGGCTTCTCCTTTTGCAAGAAGCCGGAATCGGCCTACAAGGATGTAGCATTTGAACGTAATGTAGGAAAAACGGCAGCGGAGTTAAAGAACGAGTATACTAGCCCTCTCAGGGTTCAGGCGATGCTAAAGCCTCCAGCAGCAGAGTACCGTGTGACCAACAATGCCCCCAGCATGGGTCATTTTGAGCCAGCTAGAGGGTGGGTCATGACCAGCCAGTGTCAGAATTACCTCTGGTGTGCCTATGATGTATTGGGCGGGGGAATTGCCGATGGAAACGTGCCTAGAGGTGAGGTTGAAATATACGATAAGGAGGATGTTGAGGTGTATGATTATTACGGTGATACGTGGGTATATTATTATCATCAGAGCCATCGTTACGAGGAGGATGAAGAGGATTGAGGGAGAGATGTTATTCTATCACATGTATTATATTGTTGCACGTCACTTCATATCAGACTAGAGATAAAACGATGGGTATTAGTATAACAATCACACCACCCTAAATTTTTTAGACATTTTATATTTTAGACTTTGGATACAACTATATTTGGGATACAATTATATGCATATATACAACATTCTATGCCACCTTCCAAATTTCCAAACCCAAAATGCCAAACTTCTCTGACTTGCTCAACATTTCATTGCCAAAAGTCTCAACCGGGTCGCTGGCACCCTCGGTAAGACCAGCATCAACCCATAACCCAAACTTACCGTCTCCAGATCCTATACTGATGAATTTATGATTAGAATATATAATAAAGTCGTTCAAAGAGGTGTATGGGAACACTTTGAGCCGTAGCTGTGTTTCTGATCTACGGGAGGAATTAGCCCCACCGGTTTCTGCAGGTGATGCTGCGGTGGAAACCTCTGAACTCAACACGGGAATCTTTGCCTTTTCTGTCTTCCATAGAAAACACTGTCCATTGCCGTAGTACTGCCTTCTATCCATTGGCCTCAGGTGCTCGTTTAGATAGCACCCGAATATTCCGTAGTGGGTGTCTCTGATGACCAATATGTACCCCAATCTCTTGCCAACATCCTGCCTCATTGGGACACAGTTACCATATAGAGTGTTGAGAGAGGTACCGTTCTGTTCCATAGAGTACAACAGGGTCCAGGTGTGCGATATTTGGAGTCTTGCGGGCAGATGGAGACGCAGCTCCTCGGCAAGTGAAATACTCAGCAGCCTATGTTTAGTGGAAGTTTTATAGCCATTGAGCTCCAAGGGGGTCAAGGGAGGATCGTCAAAGAAGCCTTTATCGAGTGACATGGGTGAGTTTATTGGAGGCGAGTTTATAGGAGAGTTTATAAGCGACGACACACCGGTGGAGTTGAAGCCAGTGTTGTTTATATCGATATTTGCAGTGGTTGAGCTATTATCATCATTACTATTCTTATTACGGTTGCCTTGATCATCGTTTTCTCTACGGTTTTTATCTTTAAATGGGCTTTTCCTCCCGCCTTTGGGACTCCCGGATCGAAGGAAGCTAAATCTTCTGAATATTCCACTAGCTGTGCTTTCCTTGCCAGCTTTGCCTTGATCCGATGGAATTTCAGTTGCGATATCCACTACAGGATCATTGCCAGGGCCATTGTCAATTGAATCGTCAAAAACGTTGGTGTGTGTTGGATTGTCAGCATCATATCCAACAACAAAAGGTGGCCCTCCTTCTTCAGAGAGACTCAGTACTCTCCTTAACTTGGCAGCTGCTGTTTCCCCAGGAATTGATGACATGACGTGAGTTGCTGGGGAATATCATATGGATGTGAAGGAAAGATCTTGTGAAGGAAGATAATATGTGAGTGTGGTTATTATCCTATCCAAGCGAGATGTTATGGTCTGTTGCTCAATTTCTTTTGAAAATATCTAGGATTGGACTGGTGGTACAACAAGAAACAGTCAGACTTCGGTGAAATATGTGGTGTGGTGTATCTTATCACCCCCTCCCCTTCCAGGCGTTGTATGTGTGAGGTGATGCCTCTCACTGTAATGGATGTGCTACGATGTGTCTGCCCCGCAGGTGCTGTTTAATGCGCGGTTGAGCCCAAACTGGCGGGGTTATTATTGTAGCTAATAAACGAATGATGTTGCCACCATGGAAGAGAGGTATCGAAAACTATGGAGTGGTTAACCAGGCGATCATCCAATCCCCTTTGTCACTCACTAGCAAAGGTGTCCCGCCATGCGATGCATTCAATGTAGGAAGGTGTGCTTACAATTATAAGCAGGCTGTATGGAAACTCTGTAGAGAAACCACGGGGAGATGGGTTATAAGGAGGGGATGGGCTGGAGGAGATGGCTGTAAGGAGATGAGCTGTAAGGAGGAGATGGGCTGTTAGGAGATGGGTTATAAGGAGATGGGCTGCAGGAGATGGGCTGTAGGAGATGGGCTGTAAGAAACTCTGTAGGGAAAACACGGGGAGATGGGTTATAAGGAGGGGATGGGCTGGAGGAGATGGCTGTAAGGAGATGGGCTGTAACGGGCATACCCTTCCTGGGTGAAGCAGAGAGCATAGTGTGCTTGTTTGATTCTTTTAACTGGAATCGTCAATTTATCTCAGCATCGATCAGCATTTGCATGTGTACATAGATTGGAGGCCTTTTTGCTCACCTCTCTTTGTCATGCTGTAGACGATCTCAGATCGTTGTAGCCATAGCCTGTCTCAGATCGTTGTGGCCATAGTTGTCTGGCCTTGTTCCTTCTATATAGGGTAAGGAGCAAGGTATAGCAGCAGGTCATCGCGGATTTGAACATTGCAAAAGGAAAACCGTAAGAAATGGTAAGAAAACACCCCGGGAGGACACCCTCAAAAGGATGTCCCTGCCCTGTATTGCCGAGGCAAGTTGCTGGACACCATGACACCACAACACCTGGGCTAAGTTGCCTGGATGGAACCTTATGAGAATTTCTTGAGAAACCTCATTTGGCAATTTTTCTCTTTATACCTTTTCTCTTGAGGCTGTCTCTTTTCGTTTGCTGCTTTCGAGTGCCGAATCAACCTCTGAGTAAACTGCTGGAGCACCTGTATCATACATAATAAATATTTAGATAAATATTCTAACAAGACACAATCCAGTCGATCTAGATCTATATACATTTCTATAGCGTGCCATAGCAGAAAGCGTAGTGATATATATATATGTGTAGCACAAGCCCTGGTTTATCTACAACTCATTCAACATATTCAGCCTCTCCTGGTACAAATTAGTACTGGCGTTATTTTCCAACTCCAGCCCCTTCAAACAATCTTTCAAGATCTTCACCTGTTTCCCCACATCAGCCATCTTACCAATGACTTTACCATTGCCATCTACAAACCCATAAATGGAATATTTCAGGCCAACTTGCTCACAGAACTCAATCACCAACGGCTGGACCCTGCGGAAGTTATGCTTTGGCAGCCTTGGAAACAAGTGGTGAATGGCCTGGAACTGCAGCCCGCCATGCAAGTAGTCAAACCACTCTGGACAATCCACATCCATGGTTGTCCTGAGTTGTCTTGCAACGAACGACTCAGAAGTTCCCAGGTCAGATGTGGACATTGCAAAATGCGAGAGGGTGATTTGAACATGAACTATCATGGTTGTCACGTGTGATACCATTACAAACCAGATGCGGAGACGCCACGTAGGAATGCTCAAATAAACAACGAGATAAAAGAACCAGTAGAAGAAAAAACTCAACCCGGCAAGCTCAAAGTACCTGAACCACGCAGCTTTACCTTCTCTGGGACCCTCTCCAAGTAGCAAATGGGTCCAGGATAGCCTATACAAGTTGAATCTACCAAAGCACAGAATAGGATAATACGTGTACTTTTGCACTTGAACCAATGCTTTGGCAAAGGCATCAAACCATAACACCTTCTCATAGTAGGTTGAGTAGACATTGCCCAAAAGCCTACTACTCACGGCAAAGAAGGGCAAATGCTGTATATCAGGATCATGGACAGGGTCATTGGTGATGAGATGGTGAACGTTATGGTTCCTCTTCCACCATCCAAGAGACAACCCACCAATCCAGTTGGCAATCACCATCCCTATGAAATTGTCAACTTGATAATTATGAGTAATACATATATGCCCCGCATCATGCGCTATAAACACCAACTGCTGCCAGCAACATCCGATGCACACACCCGACAAGGTGTACCAGCGCAATTTCAGAAACGACAAAAAGTACAAGAAAAGTGAGAAACATCTGCAAAAGTCTTTGAAATACTCAATGTAGCGGCACTGGTAATACCCACCCCGGATGACCTTCTGGTGAAGCTCGTTGTACTTGTCTGAGAGAATACGTTGTGTGGTGTAATCCAGGTTGGGCAAAGAGAGAAGATCTTCCTTGACCAGGTTGTTATCGAAATTCTCAATCACTTGCTGAGGGTCCCTAATAGCAGAGGGGTTTTTACTAATGGGGAAAAGTTGAGGAGTTTCCAGGGACGGGACGAGCCCTTGGGGTATTTTAGGTGCAATGGGCACTGGCATCACACCAGTGGTGTATTTATTTTTGGAGGGAGGAGACGACTGACCCTTGACGTTTCCATCGCTTTTTTTCTGTGGAGCCTTGTCTGATTTCTCCTCTCCAACACTCACAATGTCGACTTTCATAGCTTGGGAAGAAATTGACACTTTTTCAACTCCCTTTTTCAACGCTTCTCCCTTCACTGATGATGGATAAATGCCACCTTGAATAGGCGGAAGGAGATTTTCCCACTTGCCTTCAATTTCTGCAATTTTCCACCTCGCGAAAGTGGCCACGGTCTCATCGCAATGGTAGGCATTCATCTCATCGGTTGCATCTCTTCCTATCATATGGTGAACGGCCTTTTCACCACCAGGGTGCTTGGGAAGCCAACCGTTAAGTTTCAACACATTCTGGTTGTAAATAACAATACAGTTTCCATCTCCAATGAGCTGCTCTATTTCTGAACGGGAGAGGATCTTGCGTGCACGTTCTGGAGGGGGGGAGGCAGCGGTCATGATGAGGGTGGATATACTGCCTTTCGGTGCTTTTCGGTGATGTTCGGTGATATATAATTAGCGAGAGAGTAAGTGAGCTATCGCCGACAGCAGGGGATATTGGTCATCTAGTGGATGCAATGTGTAGACAACCTTCCTTAGTAGCAGGTGATACGGAGTGGTGTATTGGAGTATGGCGTACTGGTGGTGTATGGCGTATTGAAGTATGGCGTATTGGAGTATGGTGGAGTGCAGGAAAGGACACTAAGTAAACTCGCCCAGCCAATGTGAGAAAAATGCCTCCCCTCAACTGTTTCGATCAGACTCGCAGGTGGTGGGGGTGAGTAAAATACGGCCAATTACAATGTGTAGGATGCTACAGGCTATGCGAAAAGTACACTGGCTAATGAGACAGCCGGTATCCTTCTCGGAATGAAAAATAACGTGGTCGTGGTGCCACGTGAAGATGCGATGAGCTTCCTGAGATCAAAGGGCAATGCATCTTCTTATCGTAGGAGACGGGAACGAGAGAGGAGCGATGGGATGAGCTAACTCTGCGCGAGGGAGTAAAGCCAAAAACGGGTGGGGAGGGAAAAACTGGTACGGGCTGAGTAAAGGCGATGAGGTGACAGGGACATTGTGGGAGGGAGTGTTAGAGGATGCAGAGAGAGGAGGTCCGGAGGAGTAGAGAGAGGTGAGGCGGGGGGAGGTGAAGCGAGCGAGCGATGAGGTGTTAGGGAACGAGAGAATGGAAAGTCGGTAGAAGGCCTTTGGCGGGACGCGGTACAGAGAGGAAGAACGAGTTTGCCTTGCGACATAATTGAATAGAGAAAACCTGTACAATAAGCAAGATATACTCAAAGAATAGGATACTCGTAAACAGTTGAGTGTACATATTTGGATGCCTGATAGAAAGGAATAAATTTCATATATCAAGTCATTCCTCTCAAGTTATTCCTCTTTCCTAGATACACATACTCCAAGTGTCCCACGATGTCCAACAGATCCTCACGGAAACAAACGAGGTTATTCACCAACGATATAAAAGGCCTCCTCTATGCATATGGAGATGTTTCCACACCGAATATTGAAACAGTCCACACGATGGAGGATCTACTGGTGAAATACATTGCGGATATTTGTTACAGTGCAGGCAAGGCATCCCGTAATCAGCGGAGGAACAAAGTGAGAATAGAAGACTTCAAGTTTGCCCTGCGAAGGGACCCCATAAAACTAAGGAGAGTCAACGAGTTGTTAGCATTACAGAAAGATATAACCGAAGCCAGGAAGGCCTTTGACGACCGGGAGGGCAAGAATGTCAAGCAGGTGAAGAACGAGAGGCTTGACAAGAAGAAGATAGGCGGCGACAAGGGCGCGGGGACAAAGAAAGGCGGCAAGGCCTCTTCGAAGGGCACAAGGAGGAAGGCCGATGCCGAACAGGATAATGAAGATGATGACAACGAAGACGAGGATGAGGACGAGGAGGATGAGGAGTAGAGGAAGAAAATGTGTTGATGTAAATTTAATGAATATAATGACAAGATGAGCGTGACGAACAGATGTAAATTAATTGATATATGCAAGGAAAGACAATCTTCCCTGAGGAAGGCGAAAAATATTTTCTACATGCTACGTGTAGTGTTCATATAATGTAATCAAACGATCCGTCAATTAATTAATTCTATTCGATCTATTGGGGTATCGTAATATGTACACTCAACCTGCACACCCTATAATTACTGGCTCTTCCTCATGCTTCAATGATTGGAACACCTCACAAGTCAATCTTGTACAACAAGCGGTCATCAAACTCAAAGTCGTTCGTTCTGCCAACAAACTCATTCCAATAGTAAGCCAATCTGATCACCACCATATTATAAATCATAAAAGGGAAATTCATGTAGGCTTTCCACATGAACATTAACGCCTCCTTCACTTCCTCCAGCTCTTCATTAAACGCACTCCTGACAGATTTTGAGGGTGGAGCGGCAGAGTTGCTCTTGTTCTTTTTGCTGCTCTTGTCAGTTTTGCTCTTCTTAGCAGTTTCCTCACCATTTGGAGAGGTGAAAACAGCCTCATCTACAAATGAACCTCCACCTAAACCTATGGATGCCGGACCATCATCGAAGGTCATTCCACTAATGCCTTCACCATCTGTGGTGCCCTCTTCCTCCCTCATAATGGCTTCATCGTAAAGTTTCTTGAAGTTCATCACCGACATTAAGCTCTTGGAGAGCCTGTCGAAGGTGTTGATGAGTGCAATGAGCTCTAACTTCTGAAGGTGGAAATTACTAGCTGTTTCGGGGCTGTCATCCAGCTCAAATAAAATCTTGAGGGCTGTTCCGTACCCAGTGGTTTGCACTTTACCCCACAATCTGCACCTATCACAATGGACACAGTCCATGATACGGGAAACGTTACGGAACCTCTCTTTAAACTCATCCTTGAGGTTCTCTGGAGATCCCTCTTGGAAGAGAAGATTTTCGTTGAATAAAAAGTTTTCGTTACCAATCAGTTCTTCTCCCGTAGCGTCATGGCTGCTTCCACCAAGTGAGGCCTCGGCTAATTGGCCGAAGGGTTCAACCAGTGTGCGCAGCTTCTCCTTCAACTCCTCTTCTTTGTCAGAGAACACTGGGTCTTCACAGAACTGGAGGGTGTCCAACACCTTTGATTGTTGGAGCTTAATCAGCGCCTTGGCCAACAGTATGTAGTTCAAATACATGTTCTCGAACCTCTCTGGGAAATCCCCCACTTTGGCCATGAACTGCTTGAGATTTGGTCCGTATTCTTTGGTGCCGATATCCAGAAACTCATTTGTCAGATGGGTTGAAATAGACGAATGCATACCGCTCACAAGCTTGTAAAAAATCTGTTTCTCCATACAGAAATCGCCGTCGTCATCAACATCGTTGTTGAAGCAGTTCTCATTGTAGATAGCCTTCCATATTTGGAACGATTGCTCTCCTCCATAGCCTGTGAACCGCTCTGGGTTGTCCACGAGGTTCACGTACACACAGTCCTCGTTTTCCTCGTCGAGCTCGCAAAAGTCCTTGGCTGGCTCTTCGCTCATCTTATCAATACACGAAGGGGTAGATGAAGGAGAATATTCGAGGCCGATATGTGGGATCTGCTCTTCTAGCGATGCCGTGGATTCCAAGCGGCCCAGGTAATCAGGCTGCCAGATCTCAGGAAGATCCTCCCAGTCGTTGATCGTGTCCACTGCACAGGAACGGTGGATACAAAAGCCTTGGTCGTCATCCCAGAAGGGACAGCTCTTGAAGAGGTTAATCTTGAAGATCTTGAAAAAGTTCTCGTTGATGAGGTTATGAAGAGTGGGCCGAAGGCTCTTGTTGATCTCGTTGATCTCATCGTAGGTGACATTGGTGGACTCTTTAATCACTGAAGAAAAAAAATTCGAGCCCGCTTTGAAGGGGGTGTCCAGAAACTCATGGAAAGAGTTGTATGAGAACTGTGGAGGTAACGTTGGGGGTTTCTGGGGTTGTTTCGAGTCGGGTGTGGGGAAATTGGACGAAAGTGATGGCAAAGCGAAACATAAAAGCAGAGCCAGTGCCGGTAGAAAGTGACCTATCACTGTCATTATAGAGAGCGTTGTAGATTTGAAATCTCCTCCTTCGAGTGGCTAGGGTGTATGAATTGTTCGCTCTTGATGTATGCGTACGATATATGCTTACGATGTATGCTTGTGATCTCTCTCTGAGGATGATAAATGACCGTGGTGACAGCGAGTGGTTAACTGTATGCCGATTAATTTGCTATGGCAAAATAACACTATGGCGCTATATGTCAACCCTTCCTATTGGTGTAAAGGCTTCCGTTGTGATTCTCTCTGTGGGTCTGAGGCCCTAATAGTTGATCACCTACTGGCAAGTGCTGTGAGAGGTGTCTTGGAATGTTCTCGTTGAAGTTACTGGCTAAAACAAAGGGAAATATTTATATGACATGCACATATGACCTAATATATAGAATTAAAACAAAAGATAGACCTTGCCGCCAAATATCACTGCCACGTTGCAAATCAATCATTGATCCAGAAATTTCACTTCCCTTGCGGAGAGGCCCGGTGATTACAAACGGCCTGAGTCCCAGGGTGGAGAGATGAGCTGGCCTCGCGGATGGGCTGACAACGGAGGCACAGAGGGTATACCGTGGAAGGAGGAAGAGCGGGTGAAAACAGAGAGAGCTGATGAGGTGTGGGAGAACCAGAGGGAGAAGAGGAAGGCCAGGGAGAACAGAAGGAACTGTGGGTGAACCAGAGGGAGAGGAGAAGAGGAAAACCAGGGAGAACAGAAGGGGCCGGTGAGGTGTAGCGAGATAGGGCAGCAGAAGCGACAGATCCCCCTGCAGACGGATTGATTTTTAAGCATACGTATTCATACATTTTCATACGTATTCATATATTTATGACGGACGAGACAAAGTGTGGGCAAGCGCGTCGTTCTTAAATTCATGCTCTCTAAAGGGTATCTATAATTTTGTATTAGCCTATATGATTGTATAACAATAAACGTCACCAAGAATATATCACTCTATTCAATGTAGGCATGATGTCTCTCGGCTCAACGTCTCATCAAAGATTGGTTAGTCCGAGGCGCCTTTCGGCGTAGGAAAAAGATAACTAGCAGGAGCGCGGCGAACCCTGTGAGGGATCTTAGCTAACTGGGCGTTAAGGCTAACGCACCAGTTAAGACTAACTGGTGCGTTGGCCTCTAACGCCTCCGAGATCAAAAGCAAGAGCAAACCGCACCAAGGGCCAAGGGCGCAACCGTGGAGAAAGAAGGATACTTAATGCATCTGCAGACTCCCTGCAGGCACTATAAGAGAGAGGGAAGAGCAGATAGAGTTTCTGGTGCCTAGCACTGATATTAATCTCTTCTTAGTACTCTGCAGGGAGTGATATTACCACGCATCTCGAGCACAGTTTACAGGTTGCAGGGGATCGTTGGTACAGGCACTTGGAGGGGAGGGCCTCCTTTGCTGGACTGGGCGAGAATATGAGAGAGAGAGAGAGGGAGGGAGGGAGAGAGAGGGAGAGAGAGAGGGAGAGAGAGAGGGAGAGGGAGAGAGGGAGAGAGGGAGAGAGGGAGGGGGAGACAGATCACATGAAAGGCAATCTGAGAGACAAAAGCCTCTGTCGATGATTGAAGCATGAAATATCCTCTAGCAACTACCAACGCTGCTGATAGTATTCATAGCAGGTGCGGTAGCGTAGAACTAGTGTATTAGTAGCGTATTAGTGTATTAGTGCAGCAGTGGCTGGGACTCTTGCAAACCACCATCTCTCTAGGTGCTCAAATATGCATCTGCGGTATCTTCATCACTCTCCCACGGCATGTGAAATATACAATAACTCAAAGATACCATTCATACACTATATATTACAGCCACTCCATGTGTATACACGTAAAACCCAAACCACTTCATGACAACATGACATTCATCTCCCAGTCTCTAATCACATCCTTCCATGTATGCTGCTTCACATTAAAATTCTTCCTTCTCCATACTTCAAGCATAATCTGACGAGCAACCCAATACGTACCAATACCTGTTTTGGAAATATGTTGTCCCCAGGTGTTAAATCCATTTTGTAGGAAAACCGTCATCGCCTCACCACCTGCAATGAACCCTTGCCAGAAGAGGGGAATGATATACGTATTCTTATCGTTCTCAACAATTCTCTGGATTTCGTTGAGATGCACCAACACCTTCTCTACACGCTCCTGGAGATAAATGGGGTTCACATCCTCAACAAATCTATAAAAGTAGATAATCAGCCCATGATAGAATGACACCACATGGTGATAAATACCCTCATACCGAGAAGAAATGAACCGACCAGGAGGAAGCGAAGAGGAAGAGCCCTTCTCGCCAGTAATACCAAAAGTAGAAGCATCAGCAGACTCTTCATCTTGCGTTGTGAGCCTCCACTCGAGCTTCCATGCTAGCAGCTTCTCTTCGAGGTTGTTGGCCAACTTATCAAAGAAGCTGGGCAGAGGCTTCTGATGAGTGTCATGGAACACTTTGAATCTAATGAGATGAACCACCTCGGAAAAGAGGAGAATCAGTGAATTAGGTAACCCATAAATTGCATCACTGGAAACGGTGTCATCCTTTTCTTTGGATGGCTTGAACGAACTTCTGGTGATGTCTATGAATGAGGGAATTCCATTATTGCTATTGTCGTTACTCTTCTCACGGCCAATACCCGTCGAAGAAGATCCACCTTCCAGTGCTTTCCCTCCCTTTGCACTCGAATCCCCATTACCTTCCGCATAATCATTATCATTCTCATTAACTATGTACTCTATACGAATTTTACCTTGATCGTTAATCTTCTCATGGAAAACTCCTCTCACAGAAGGCGAGGAGGATTCCCTCGTCTCTCTCGTGATGTCTCCTTCATGGCTGGCATTCTGCCGGCGTCTTCCAGGGAAGGGTCTTCTCGATCCCAATGAGTCACTGCTATTACCGATACTTGTTGTATCGCCCGGGCTAATTGTGGTCATAAACTCCTCATAATTACGGTCATTTAAGAAGATCTCATTTTCTGAGATATTCTCCAAACTGGTGGAGTCCTGGATCAGCTTTAAGGAACTGAAGATACGATGCAATATAAGAGCTTTGGAAGATAATTTCTTTTTAACAGTCATCTTCTTTTCGATAATTTTTTCACAGATATCAAGATGAAGCTTACAATCGCTCATTGTACCCCACACCACGTCGATGGTGACCATACTCAGGACAGCCACCAATACATCCTTGTATTTCTGCAAGAGCATATCCTCGAGGAGACAACTCTTGAGGAAAGTTGTGGCCTGCTGTCTAAGTTGGATACCCAAATTGACATACAACTTCATCTCGTCACTGTTTCTGGTAAATTTACTCTGGAGGTTGAAAGCGCTCACTGCCAAGAGGGCGTTTAGAAGGCAGTTTTTGGCATTGGAGGTGACACCAAGGGCTCCCAGTTCTCCAATGGCCATAAGCGCACGCGGGAAATAGATGAATTTCCATGGGTTTTTAGACAGAGGGATCACCGTCATCATATCGGCGACATCCTCAATGTAATAGTTGAGCAGGTAGCGGGTCATTGGATTCACCTGCAAAGACGTAGTTGGCAGTCCAAATTTGTCTATGGCCAACGAGGCAGGCAAAGGAGGTCTCTCTATGATCTCCATGATAGCTGGAGGCATCCTTGTGGATTTACCCGGAGCAGCATGAAGCATTATATTGTTTGGATTCACTGCAAACCGCGACCTTTCAAAGTTTACACTGACGGCATGGGTATTTTGATCACCAGGGTGAGATTTTTCTCCCACATTGATAGTAGAACCTGCCTGTTGGTCACCGCTCGAGGGAGAATCGGTTAACATAGTAGAAGTGCTTGCGTTATGGGGCGTGTCTCCTATCATTCCTACTCTTTGTCCAGATACATTTACTTGGAAAGAAGTATCGCTTACAGGGCCAGGCTGAACAGAGGGGACGGGAGGAATATGAAGGAGTCCATTGTTGGTGGCGCCATTGAAACCCACATTCCCTGTCGAGTCCCTTTTATGAAACAGCAGGTTAATCATCTCGTCATGGAAGAGGTCGCTTGGCTGGTTAGAAAGAGTTGCGAGCGAAGAGCCACTGACACCATTCACACCACCAGGCGGATGGTTTGATGTGCCCACTTCATTGATCGGGGTGCTATCAGTATTACTGTGTTGGGCATTACGGTTACCGTTATTATTGCTTGCCACAGTGCCCCTTCGGTTTATATCTGCATTGTTACTGTGATTGCTATCGTTATTACTATTATTGTTCACATTGAGGTTGTCTCCCACCATGCCTCCAGCCATGTCTAGTCCATCGTGCTTGAAGAAATCCAGGAAATAGGTATCACCATTCAAAGCACTGGCTGTCAATACGGCATCATCAAGAAGCTCATTAGAAAGCCATTCATGGCCTTGGGTTAAACTGGGGATCGATTCGAGGAAGCTTAACGTTGATGGGGTCATGGAATTCCCAAGCTGAGGGTTACCAGTAGGACTATTTCCAGCAGATGAATGAGGAGTATGAGGAGTATGATGAGGAGGAGGGGTATTACCAAGGGAGGGATTGTTTGGAAAAACATTACTGGTTTGGACGCCACTTGGTAAGCCAGAAGACGAACCACCATTACTATAAGTTGTATTGATTTGATGGCTATTATGGTTGTTATTGGACTTGCCCCTTAGTTTCCTCCTTTTACTATTTGTCTGGCCTCTAAATACCCCAAAGGGGCCTTTGAGATTGGTGCTCTCCTCCATATTCATTTCTCTGCCATGGAGCTCAGACAGGTCCCTGTCCATTTCATCGTATGCCTCGTACATCGTCCCTGTAGGGTACTTTACGAAATCGATATTTCGCCTTTGGAAATATTCGTCTTCTGTTATGGTTACAGGCAACTGATTGCCATAAGGGTCAAATTTCACAGGCACAGACCACCTCAGCTTTATATCGTAGCCAGCACATAGGAACCCGGCCTTTGAGCACCGGAGACATTTGGGGCGTTCCAGCGAGCATTTTACTTTACGGGACCTACAGGTCCAACAACCTGTGAATGTCTTTCTTCGCGTTGGAGTCATTTGTTGTGTGAGGGGGAGTGAGGGGATGCGATGATCAGATGTGATGTGATCAGATGCGATGGTAGATGTGATGATAGAGGTGACGATAGATGCGGCGATAGGTGTGTTATTATGTGCGTTGAGCAACTAATGTGTGGTTCCTCCTTAAATGTGCTGGGGTTTCCGGTAGGGCTGGCTTAAATCCATGTGGGTGGAGAATGGCCTCCCCGGGATTGCGCGATGGAAGAAGGAAGCAGTATATTGATATGGTGTATACCGTCTATCGTATAGCATATCCTATAGTGTATCTATGCTCTGGGGAAGGAATATATGCAAACGGAGACAATGATTACTCACAATATACTACACTACACCACCAGTTTTGTATGATTTGTGTGTTTTTCAACGCCCACCCCCTCAATTGTGAATCTTTCGATATCCTTCAAAAGAAGCACTCTCCTCTGAGTGGAAAAAGAAAATATATGCAAATGCGAAGCACTGCAGATGGGAATATACAGAGGGAGTACAACCACACCCTTCTTTAACGATATATATGAGAGTTACACCAGGCGCTGCAAACACTTCCAGTGTGGTTATATAAGATTTCATAAATTGCAACATATGCGTACATCATTAAAGAATAAAGGTATATGTGATTTCACCCACTCTCTCACACAGTGGCCAACCACGCTTAGCACCACATGCTGCTACTACCACTGCTTAGCACTACGGCTTAGCACTACGGCTTACAGCATGGTGCGTGCGAGCCGCTCCCGCGTAAAGATGGCCCATATGCCCTTTGGGAATAATTTTCTGCCAATTTTTTTTCACAGGCTGCATTTGCATACACCGTGGGGAAGAGCCGATGGCATGGGCCGAATTATGTGGAGAGAGCAGGGAGGGAGAGGAAGAGAGGGAAGAGGAGGGGACGGCCGTATGGAAGGGCGGACCCGGCTTGCTGGGGAGGGGGGTTTGGAGGGGTGAAAAAGTAGGGGAAAGCTGGCAAAGCTGGCAAAGCTGGCAAAGCTGGCAGAGCAGGAAAGCAGGAAAGCAGGAAAGCTGGAAAGCAGGAAAGCTGGAAAGATGGAGAGGACAAGAGGATATGCAGGAAAGGAACAAGGGAGAATACCAAAGTAATGAACCATCTTCACGAAACACCGTTTTCAGGAGGAGGAACTGTGTATATAATAAATGATTTTTAAATGATTTAACTAATGTATACATTTCAACCTTCACAATAAAATATTATATATCATACAACTTGGATAAACTGTATATTAGTTGATGCAAAGTGTGTACAAGTATACTTGTGCTTATTATTGTGTGCATATTAATCCCAGAATAGGTAAATGCAACACCCTTGTATTATTTGTCATTATCAGGTTCAACACCGCTTTCAGTTGATCAACAACTCACAAGAGCCCACCGAAAGCTAGTTGCTCGCGTTTACTGAGTAGTGCATTTGATGCATGTGTTCTTACACTACCCTGTACACGTTAGGAGAGGATGTAAGGGGAACCTCTAAGGAGACCTTGTCATAGCAACTTGTGAAAGATAAATCATAATGCATACTCTATATTACATCTATTTAATCAAAGGTAATCTTCTTGGCCTTCTTGGTGGTATCCACATCCTTGTAAAATGCACCGTAAACACTGTGCTCCTTCTTCTTTGTGTGCCCTCCAAACTTGAGCAATTCATCTGGAACGGGCTGGTCAGCAGCACGCAACACATTCATAAGGGCACCGCTCAAATGCTTCTCGTGATCGGTGAAGAGAGTATGAGCAATTCCAGTCTTGCCAGCTCTTCCAGTACGGCCGATTCTGTGGACGTAATCCTCAATGGTCAAGGGGAAAGTGAGGTTGATGACAACCTTCACGTTTGGAATATCCAAACCTCTGGCCGCAACATCCGTAGCAAGCATGAGGTTGCACTCACCAGACTTGAACTGACCAAGCGCCTGGGTTCTCTGTTGCTGGGATAAATCACCATGAAGTGCAGCAACTTTGTATCCCTTGTAGTTGAGGGTCCTCTCCACACGGGTGGCCTCCTTCTTGTAGAGGGCGAAAATAAGCACCTTGTCGTTGGCCGTTGGTCCCTTCTGATACTTGTTCAACAACTGCACCAGCTTCTTTTCCTTGTCGTAGGGATCTATCACCTCCACTATTTGGGTGATACGCTTATTAGCAGAGAGCTCGTCCCTGTTACCAATGGACACCTTGAGCGGCTGCTTCATGTAGGTGCTTGCGATCTCTCTAACCTCCTTTGGCCAAGTAGCAGTGAACATGAGAGTTTGTCTCTTTTCGTTTGAGGCTGAAAAGATACGCTTGATGTCATCTTCAAAACCCTTTTCGAGCATTCTGTCTGCTTCGTCAAGAATCAAATAGTCAACGCCGCTGAGGTTGATGGAGCCTTCCTCCATGAGATCCAACAGACGTCCGGGAGTCGCAACCACACAGTCTGATGTTTTGATGGAATGCCTCTGCTCATCCTTGCTAACACCTCCATAGATACAAGTTGACCTGAGCCCAACAGCATCTGTGAGGAGCTTCAGGTTATCGTAGATCTGCGAGGCCAACTCTCTCGTGGGGGAAACCACGAGCATCTTTACAATGCCCTTCTGTTTGTTGCTCATGAGATGGTTCACAGCAGGTAAGCCGAAGGCAAATGTCTTGCCGGAACCCGTTTCGGCTACACCCACCACGTCGTTACCGTTGAGCAAATAGGGCCAAGAGACAGACTGGATGGGGGTTGGCTTGGGGAACCCAGAAATCACCTTGAGAAGTCTGGGGTCCACCTGTTGATCGAGGGTGGAGAAGCTAAGAATGGGCTGGAGATGAAGGTTGGTGGGGTCCTCCACGGTGGCCTCGTTCTCCTTCAGGAAGTCATCCACCTCTGCCTGTGTGAGGATATTCTTTGGAACTACCACTGGCCCAGATGCGGTAGTTGGTTCAGAGGTGACTGTAGACTCTCTCTTTTCTTTCTCTTCTTTCTTTTCCTTCTTTTCCTTCTTTTCCTTCTTTTCCTTCTTTTCCTTCTTTTCCTTCTTATCCTTTTTGTCCTTCTTATCCTTTTTGTCTTTCTTTTCCTTCTTCAATTTCTTCTCAGCCCTGGATACCTCATCGTCCACCTTTCTCTTTTTATCCTGTGAGTCGTTCGACATAGCTGTGTGTAATGTATGCTAACTAGAGAACAATTTTTAAATATCTCCGCCAAACAATCAGCCAACCAAGGTAATGAAAAGTTCTGGGCATAGATTTGTTTTAGATATCCCAAACTAAACCGCTTTTCCTATCAATACAAAGATATCACAACATTTCAGCTATCTCTCTATACGCAAAGAAAAGAAATATATCGTTTTTTCAAAAATATTTCAACCATTACCCTACTGCGCATGCGATGAGGTGTACAGCTGCAGTGACGATACTGTGGAGGGAGGGGGATTGCACACAAGGCGGCAGGGGAGGAGACTCACCTGGGAAGACTACAGGGAAGGCAGTACCCCAAGAAGCCTTACAGAAGATGCGAGCGTTACTGAGAAGATTTAATACAGACGCGAGAGAAGATCTACTCTTGAAGACTCTCGTGGTAAATTTGCAAGGGAGAATTTGCCTTCGATGCATATCATACGTGCAAGAACTTTTCTTATTACATTTTTATTTTGCCCTCTCACCTTATATATCTGAACATCAACAGGGAAGAATCTTACTTGAATGATGCTTGTATATAGAATATTATGAAACTTGTCGACAGCAAAAATACCACCTTGAACAACAAAGATTATTACCATTTTTGTCCGGGCCGATGAGAGCATCAGATACACGCTATACGCCCCGTGAAGTATGTATACCTACTGTAGCACCTTGCCACACCTTGAATGCATTTGAACCTTGAGATCAAACTCCAGCACGACACTTACTCATCCTGTCCGGGAGACGCCGACGCCCTGCATCTTTAATATGCGCCGTGCTGTAGCATCTCGACAACCTTCCCCATCATTTCCACTTGCATTGCCATATATACGTCTATAACTTGTAATGCAATTGGGATATACTTCCTGGGTAATGCAACTGGAGTATACTTCCTGGGCCTTTTCTCCTGGGGTGCTATGAGAAAAGGCCTCACGGGACTGGTTACATCCATCTGCCTTATTGGTCTTTATGCCTACTGGTCTTTATGCCTACTGGTCTCTACGCCTATTGGTCTCCATGCCTACTAGTCACTCACCCACTGGTCACACACCCACTTGGTCCTTAGGTCCCGTCCCGTTCCACCCACTCTCAGTCTCTTGCCTTGTACATGCTGCAACCCGTCCCATCATCCCTTTTCTCTGCGGTGTCGGTATCCCCCTAGTGCGCTGCATCCAGCCTGCCACGAATTATCTATCCGCCTTGTGGTTTCCTACGTACGCTTCTGCCCTTCTACCCTCCCACGCATCTACGCTTCGGTACGGCGCCCGATACCTGCTAGAACGCATTTCCCGTGCGTATTTCCTACGCAGTGCAGTGTGCGATTAAGCGAGGCAGCTAATTCAGAAATGTCAAGAGGTGAAGGAACGCTTGATTTTTGATGGAATCAAACAGCTATTGCTGACCGTCAGAAGTACCCACACCACATCTACACAACCACTGTTTATAGAGGAGACGTATATATATCCTCAGGTATCCTCAGGCATCCTCACAGGTTTACATAGTTCCACGCAGACCCACATAGTGTTTACTTCAAGGCTCAAACCGTTGCTGGTTGAATTTTGCTGGTTGAACTTTACTGGCTCATCCCCTCTGGATCTCAAAAGAATAACTGCTGAAGGAAGGAGAAGCAACCACTAGGGAAATATTCCACGCGTTGCAACACCACAGCGAAAGGTTTCCGACTGTGTACCATTATAATTGACATATACGGATAATTGTCATATACGTACAATTCAAGAACAACTGAGAAACGCTATACAGGCGAACATATTTGTATTATCCAAATTATCCAAATTATCCAAATTCTTCAATAATCTTCAAATTGTTCACAGATTCCCCAAACTCTCAAATTCCCAAACTCTTACCATCATGTTTAAAGTGTTCAAGACCACCGGCATCGAGGCCAACTACTCCATCTCAAATAACCCCCTATTCATCTCTGAGCCATGGTCTATTTACCCAGCCAAACACAAAACTACAAAGAAAAATTGCTCTGTGTTCCAGTTCAGCAAAAAAAGCTTTGAGAGCTTGCTGTCGAGACAGGGAATCAGCAATAAAGGCGGCGTATTCGAAGACTGCTACAACACCCTCAAGGCGTATATATCCAATATGACCAAATTCAAGCACCCTAATATCCTAACTGTGCTGGAACCTTTGGAAGACCATAAATCACGTATACTGTTCGTCACCGAATATGTGGTGAACGATTTGAAAACCCTTCGTAAATCAGAGCTAGATGAAATATCCATAGCGAATGGACTGCTCCAAGTAGCCAACGGCGTGAAATTCCTTCACCAAACGACTGGCATGGTGCATTTAAACCTACAGCCCTCATCCATATTTATAACGGAAAATTTCGATTGGAAACTCAGTGGGTTTAACTTCATCCAGATTGTGGACAGCAGCAAGGAGTTCTTTTTGGACAATTATGATATCCGGATGCCCAGTTTCCTCAACATGAACCTGAGGTTTTCTTCCCCAACGTTGATCTTGAAGCACAGGTTGGATTTCAGCGACGATTTGTTTAGTATTGGTTGTATTATATACTATTTATTTAGTAGCACGGCAGCCGTACGCGAGCGGCCGTACTTGGTAGACTGTGACGGCTCCTCCATTACTGAATACGAGCGGAGTATACGTAAACTTGAAAATTCCATGAAAAACGGCGGCGCGTCTTCTCTTTTCAGGAACATCCCGGCCAATTATTACGATATTTTCGTAGCTCTTATTACCCCCCGTAGCCCCAGTGAAGAAGATGCGATTCAGCTGGAAGATAACGTGTTGCCTGTAACCATAGACACCTTGATCAACAGCCGTATTTTCAACAACGAACTGATCAGAATTCTGAACATGGTGGATGAGCTTCAAGCTTCAACCGCCACCGAAAGGATTGTATTTATGAAACAGCTGCGGAAATCCATTGCTCAGTTCCCTAAACCGTTATTGATCAACAAATTCCTACCCGCTCTGTCAGAGATATTGGATAACTACACTTTGCCAGAGACTTCAAAGAAGAAATCATCTGCTTCGGCAAAGGTGATTTCTCCAGACGAGGAAACCCTCATCTCTTTGGTCCTCGATAACATGTTCATTCTTTCCAAGGACCTTTCTCAACTGACATTTGGCGACAAGGTGTTTCCATACCTGCAACGTGTTCTAAGACTGGATCTCACCTCGGTGAAAATGGCTCTTCTCAACAACATCCCACTGGTGAAAGAGAAACTGGGGGTTGATGAAGATGCAGTTTCTTCTTCTGGTAAACACTCTCCTCAATTCTCGGCTTATCTGCTGCAGTTGTTTGAACAGTCATTGGTTGCAAATAGCAAGCAGCCGCAGTCGACTCAGGCTATTCAGGAGAGGCTGTTGATGAACCTGGCAACTCTGATGGCTTACCAGACGTACACCACAGTAACTCACAAGATCTTCCCTGCTGTGTGTGATATCTTCTCTAAAACCACCTCTCTCAAGATCAAAAACCTCACTCTTAAGTCGTTTATCCTCATGATTGGAGGAGATACAGGTGCCCAAAACACCATTTTGAAGAAGGAAGATAAATATTTGGACAGCTATATAATCGTAGAGCGGCTTTTGCCACTAATACAAAATACCTCTGTAAAGAATTTTAAAAACTCCCAAATCCTCAACAACACTGTCTCTCTTTACCGTGCCATATTCATAAGGCTCTCTTCTCTAAAGACCTTCTCTGGTGGTGCCAATGGCAAAGAGGAGACGTCTTCATTGGACGTTGTAATGGACCAAGTTTTCTTTCAGCTTTGGCGGCTCACAAAGCACATTGCGCATAAAAAGGACTTGGAAGCCACGATGAACGTTATTAGACAAGTGGAGACATTTTTGGTTGCAAAGAACTTGGAGGGTGTTGAATCCAAAGAGGCTTCCCATGTTGGTGTTGGGAACGGATTCGGCGGGGGATTCGAGGGAGCACAGGTTGATAATATGGATTTTATAGATGATGATTTTGGTGATTTTGACAGCAACGAGGGGTTTCAATCCATTGACGTAACTCAGCCAATCCCATCTATTCCTACAATTCAGCCCACTAAGTCTCCTCATTCTGCAAAATCAGCAGGCCATTCCAGTTTGACAAGTTCCACCGCCAAATTAGAGCACCTCACGTTGACACCTAATAAGTCACCCCTCTCATTCGGGTCAATCGGGGGAAATGGATCATCACTTAATGGTGATTCTTCCATCAGTAGGGCGTTTCCCACTGCCGTCGCCGGTTCTCTCAACTCCTCAATTCCTTCACACACAACCTCTTTTGGTGCAACCCGGCCAATTGCTTCAACTGCTGTACTACAGCCTAATGTGAATCATAGTAGGGGACACTCAGCCACCTCTACAATTCCTGTGTCTCCTTCCATGGCTTCTTCCATGGCTCCTTCGATCAAATCATCAAGTGGAATGAGCTCAATAAATGGGATAGGCGGAGTGAACTCGTCAGGTGGCATGTCAATAAATGGGATTGGTGGAGTAAACGGGACAGCAACCCCACGTAATAGTAGTAGCATTGATTGGTCAAATGCCACCACCGCCAGGACATCTTCGTTAAATGGAAATTTCGCTCCACCAATCAGCCATACAATTAATCAACCAGTCCAACCCAGCAACCGAGTCGGAGTAAATGGGCTCCATGGAGTTCCTCCAGGCTTCTCACCAAATGGGTTTACCGTACTGACTCCAAATGTCAAGGTCAACAATAATTTAACATCATTGGGGAATCAATCTGACAGTTTGATTTAGAGAGCTTCTAATATATAACACGATGAAATATAGAATAATAAATGAACGTATGTATGGTAAAGTAAATGTCATGATCCATAAACAAACAGTAAAAGGCTGTGAAAAGCACTATAAAAACAGTATCCTTGAGAGTACAAATACCAACTGCAATTGTCAATTCTCAATTCTCCAGAATAAGCTTTACATTATAACACACTCTTTCCCGTCCTTTGTTTTGGAGTCTCCACTGGCCGAGTGATCATTCCCCGAGATGCTTTTTTGAACTCCTTTCTTATGGGAAGTTAAAGTGCCTCCTCCACGATCCATGCCCCTTCCGTGAGACGTGCCTCCCTTATTGTAAGGACTTTTGCTCCTTTTGCCCGTTTTGTCCACTCCACCAGCCCCGCTCGCACTTTTATCGTAGCTACTCTGTATTTCCCTAGCCATTCTTGCATCTTCTTCTCCTTGAAGCTGCTTAGCCATAAGTTCGTCAGTTGTAGAGGTGAAGTGTTGAGGTTCCAAATCTTCATTATCCAATACATAGTCTGAGTAGTCGATGGCCACCTTACCAGGGTTATTAATGCTACTAGGATTACTGGCACTGGAATCACCAGAGTTGTCAGATTCTTTATTACTGGCTCCAATGGCGGAGCCCCCAGTTAAACTCTCTTCAAAAGACCCACTCAAGATCATGTCTTCACCGGTTATTGAACTCAGAGTCTCCCAGATACACTCGCTAGAGTTGGCATATCCTTCATCTATAACAAGTGAATAGAGTAATCCATGTCGTTTGTATAGGGTACTGAAATGGTCGTTTCTAAAAAACATGACAAACGTTCCCTCTGGGAACACATAATCGTCATTACATAGACGTTCCAGGCCATAAGGGGTTAGTTGTGTTTTATTCTCTGTGATGAAACTTGTCATCTCTTGGAGTATTTTCAGGTTGGAAATGAGGACTGAAGCATCTTGCGCAGAACCTACGGTTGAGTTTTGATCGGATGCCTCCAATTTTAAAACAGCTTCTGAGATCTCAATTGAAGAAAGGCTTTCTACATTTACATATCCCCGCAAAGAGGGAGTTTCTCTGCTCAGACTTCTTAAACGGTGTATAGTTGAAATGAGCAAATCCTGATACTTTTCATAAGTATCATATTTTGCAACGATATCGCTAAAACGCTCATTTCCAATTGGTGCTAACCACCCGTGAAGAAGTGTCACTCCAAAGAGTTGGAGCAAATGGAGGACTTGAACTTCAGAGTCACTATAATACGATAAGGGGCCGCTCACCGGGGCTCCCTCTACTTTTCTATCACCACCCAGCGGGAGTTCATGCGGTGAGGAGTTCTCCTCTGGTGAAGACCCCTTACTGCCCTTTCTCTTGACATTTATCAGGGGCGTTATGAAGTTAGGATTAACGTTAAACCCAGTGTGGAGCAAAGGAAAGGCATCTAAAAGTTTACCCATATCGCTTGGTAGGGAATCACCATTAGAGAGTGAGGGGTCACCTGTTATATGCAAGAGTATCTCCATGAGTGCATTTAACAGAGAAGAAAGTGAAACCTGTGAGTTTAAAAGGAGCTCTTTTAGAGGGATTAACAGAGGCGCGATGGAAACGGTGCTGGAAGCGTTGCGATGTGAACTATGAGCAGCACCTTTTCTGTTATCTACCTTTGTCCATCCATCATCACCATTATCTACCTCACTATTTAAGATTAATGTATTTACGAATGATATAATAAAACATGGCCCGTTGTTACTCTGTACAAGTATGTTATTTATATGGTATTCAAGGTTAGAATCGAGCCACGAGATTGTTTTCGTCTTGAATGATACGGACATCTCGATAACACGAAGTGGTAGTTAGAGACAGGGCAAATACGGCAAACTGGTGCCATGGGCTGCACCGCTTTCTATGAGTATGAGTACTAATACTGGAATCGACTAGTTTTCTACAGTCTACAAAAAAACCATTTGCTATGGCGCTGGATTGCTGGATAGCTGGATAGCTGGATGCTAGAGCAATATTGAGGGGTAGGGCAAGGTGAGGCTAGTGAAAAAAAGAATATGAGGTCAAAAAACTATGAGACCCGGCAATTCGATCAGCCGATATATAGTCTCTATCGTCTATAGTATCTGTTTTATACGGTTTGAGGTGCTATTGTTGTGGTACTGGAAAGACAGCAACTATGCTATGGGTACGGTTGTGCACTATATATGTACAATGTAGGGGTGGTGTGGGGGCTGTGGAGTAAGCGGTGGAGGCGGGGGAGCAGGCTGGGGGGGATGGTTAATATGTATTGGAATCAATATGAAGGAATCAGTATGAAATAAATCAGTGTGAACGTCAATGAGTAGAGTGGTTCGTTTCCAGCAAGTGCTTCGAAGTTGCTACATTTATTATCCAACACCCTTCAGTGGTGTATCAATGAGACCTGCGAGTAAGTGGGTATCCTACGTTGATTGCCTATTTGGGCATCAATCGGGGTGGCCGCTGCGCCTACCTTGGTTGAGATGACGAGGATGGATCAGAAGAGATGGAAAAGATAACAAAGTATGAGGGAGCGGAGGGCGGAAATAATGGGAAAAGCGTGATAGAGGGAAAACTGACAAGTGTGTGTGGGTGTGTGTACAAGCAGTGTAGAGAATATGACCGGTATGATATTGTAGTTGAAGGAGAGAAGTTCACTATGAGAGCATTTCATAGTGGGCTTGGTTGAGGTTATCAAAAGGGGTGGCCAAAATAAAACAGCACAGACAGGTCAGCCATATTGTGAGTTATAAGTAGTCTCCACTAAGTAGTCTCCACTAAGTAGTCTCCACCCAGACGCCGATGGTGTCTGAACCGCATATCAATATGAGCCTCCATATCATGGATTCCAGTGCTATTTACAATACACCAGGTGCAGTGATCTCAACTTGTAGTGAACTACATATCAGCACCAGCACTCTTTTTTTGGATGTTTATATCCCGTGTGATTGTATATCACCATAGCTTCCATATCACCACGAATGGCTGACGGTTCGTTACACACCACACGATGTTAAACAGCACCAACCACTAACCACTCTACAAACAAGCACTCTCCAATTACACCACTCTATTATTAAAGCCATACGGTAATTTCCGAATCGCTAATACACACAGAAAAAATCCCTCACAATTCAATATTCCCTCAACTGACAACCTCTTCTCTCATACCCCCACAATAACACTCTTCCATGGCACGTCAAGTTACGCAATTGAGCCCCGCAATTTGGTGTGGTGATCCCGTACATGAGGAGCCTCAGTATGCCTTCACCCTAAGGAGCGCAAGGGGATGCAGCGGTACATACCTGATTTGGGTGCAGATTGGGGCGGTACATCTAGCATCAACCAGCATAAACAACGGCATAGAGGGGGAGGCAATTAGGGTCTGGTGGGATGTGTGAGATGAGGTGGTGGGAAGGATCGAAGGGAAGGATCGGATCGAAGAAGACTAACATATATAGAGGAGGTGTATTTATCACATTAAAAGCTATCATAAGTAATAGCGTGGTGTGTATATTTTTTTAGAAGAGACTTGGCGGGATTTTATGAATTCAGGGCACTAGATATTTTCTATTATCCAATTCGCGGTATCGGCCATCTACAGCCTGGTGTCCCCCCTATAATATACAGGCACACAAGCAGGTGCACAGAGAGGTGTACATTTTGGGTCACAAATGGGGCGGTTCACTGTCTCTCCCTTAGATAAGGAGTGAGGGTATAGTGGGGGCCAGGGCATAGTGGAGGCATAGTGAGGGAGGGCATGGGGGCATAGGGCGCATAGTGGGGGCCCGCAGTAAGGGATCCAACAATAAAGTACGCCTCGACCGGCTCACCGCATACGGCAGGCGCGATACGTGCAGCAGGTGCAGTGGGTGCATTGAGTGTGGCTGTCAGTGTTAATAATCAGGGACGGATAATGGGGTGGGATATTCGTCGAGCTTTTGGGAGAAAGAGTATATAACTACATTAATATGAAGACAACAAAAGCTATACCGTATTGTGCTTTAAGCGATGAGAAAGTAGTGGTCATTTTTTGTCCGTTACTCTTTTAGTGATCGCTGCTGAAGCTGTTGCAAACCCACCTGTCGATACGGCATATGCCTGCCTACTTGGGGCTGGAGGAGTGAAATTGAACGCTGTGAAAAATTGGCATTCCAAACCGTTTTTCAAGGCGCAAACTGCTTTCCATTGCTAAACTGGATATTACTAACTAGAAGAAACTACCGGTTTCTCGGATATTAACCGTCATATTGATTTTTTCCACGTATCCACCATCAGACAGATCCTTCGTCCAACCGATCCCCACATTTCGCCCACACACCTAGCTCTACAACGATCATAACATAGCTTCCACCCCAATATTTTTTCAGTCCAACAACGCAACACTCCCGTGTCGTACAAAGTATTATCGACGCTATGTCAATGAGATACTTTCCAGCACGTGGTGTTCTTAGACAGTCACGCCTAAACACTAGGCAGCTCTACGGATTGCGCACCTTCTCGGTCAAGACGCAAAACACCTCCGGTTCTTCTCATTCCTCTGGTTCTTCTCATTCCTCCGGTTCTTCCAGCTCTAACAAAACTGCTGGCACCCCTGGATTGGCGTACAGAGCCATCATTGCAGCTGCCACACTCTCCATTGGTGTGGTCATTGGACGTCGTATCACTCTTGAGAACCCTCCTAATAACCTGTTCCCCACCACCTCCACCACCCCTCTGAATGATTTATCTCCACCCGAGTATGGATCTAAATCTGATTTTATCAATGGTTTCAAAGAGATCGAGGCGATTGTGGGCACAGAACATGTCACTGAAGTCAAGGAGGACCTTCTTTCTCATGCCGACTCTTACTATAATACTCACCACGCGGAGGAAGAGGAGTATCCCAGGCTTGTGGCATATGTCGGTTCTACAGAGGAGGTGTCTGCGGTCATGAAGGTGTGCCATAAGTATCGTATCCCCGTTGTACCCTACTCTGGTGGTACTTCCTTGGAAGGTCAATACGTTAATACTCGTAAAGGACTATCGCTTGATCTAAGCAGAATGGATGCAATTCTCAAGTTTAACCCTGATGATCTCGACATCGTGGTGCAAGCAGGCGTTGGATGGCAAGATCTGGCTGAGTTCTTGAACCCCCATGGCCTGCTTTTTGGACCTGACCCTGGGCCAGGCGCTCAGATTGGAGGTATGGTAGGAACCAGTTGCTCTGGAACAAACGCGTATAGGTATGGTACTATGAAGGAGAATGTCCTGGCGTTGAAAGTTGTGCTTGCAGACGGTACGGTGATCAATACGAGGCAGAGGCCTCGTAAGACTGCAGCTGGGTACAACATGACTGGTCTGTTTATAGGCACAGAGGGCACGCTGGGCATTGTCACCGAGGCCACTCTCAGACTGCACCCTAAACCCGCCGTAGAGACCATAGCCACTGTTTCGTTCAGCTCTGTTTCGGATGCCACCAGAGCCGTTCAAGAGTTTATCCAAAAGGGCATCCCGCTTAATGCCATTGAGCTTCTTAACGATAAAATGATGGAGTGCCTTAACCATTCCAAGCAGCTGAGTCGACATTTGGATGAGAAGCCAACGCTTTTCCTCAAGATCGGTGGCTCCTCTCAAAACGCTGTCTCTGAAACTGTCAAATTGGTTCAGCAGATCACCAAAAAGCATAAACAGGTGACGTTTCAGTTTGCCAAGACGGAAGCCGAGAAGGTTGAACTGTGGCATGCTAGAAAGATCATCTTCTGGTCTACTATTGAATACGGCAAGGATATCCTCAAGAGAGATGACGTCAATGCCTGGACAACAGACGTGGCTGTGCCTGTTTCTGCGCTTGCCAAGGTGATCAACGAGAGCGAGGAGGAGTTTTTGAAAAGCGGTGTATTGGCCACCATTGTTGGTCACGTTGGTGATGGTAACTTCCACACCCTGTTGATTTACACACCTGAGCAGCGGAACGAGGCAGAAAGGCTTGCGAAGTTGATGGCCAAAAGAGGTATCGAAGAGGGTGGCACATGTACTGGAGAGCATGGAGTTGGTTATGGAAAGAGAGAGCAGCTCCTACAGGAGGTTGGAGGGCCATGTATCGATAGTATGAGACGTGTCAAGATGGCATTTGACCCTCTGAGATTGCTCAATCCAGATAAGATCTTCAAGATTGACCCAAATGACCATAATCATTAGAGAGGTAGTGTGTTGCAAGATAGAGTGTTTATAAATATGCAAAGAGTCTCTCCTTATATGGTGTATATGCTCCTTTCGTATATTTGGAAATGCTACCTTATTGGGTCTAATGATATATGTATGATTATATAATTATCACTTCTTGCTTACAGCATACGTCCTCACAACCCTACCTTTCATTACATAATCCTCACCATACGGCATACATCTCGCAGCCTTTTTAGATAGGCACCGGAAAAGACCGAATAGATTTGGCTTTTATAACATCAGTGTTTTTTTACAATATCAATATAGGTGATAAACCCTAATGTAATATAATATAATTTACCCCACCTACAAATGAATATCACAAGATTGTGACATGCCGTGTGGTGTGATGTGTACTACGATTACGTGTCCTACTCAAAACAGGAGAAGAATTTCTAGAAGATTCCACCATAAAGCAACCCTACCCATATTAATAGGCTGTATACTAAATCCACAGGAATGGTATCACACGGGTGGGAAAGAGTGCGCTCAAATCATCGGATTGGTACCATTTACAACCTTTAATCAATTGTTCACTATCATCAACCATAAACACCATATATTTATATCCCAACAATTGCAATTGTCGTTTCCCGCTGTTGGCCTCAGTGTTTGCTCCACAGGTGCCATTTTTCACAGCCATAGCACCACGCATCCGTTTCCACATAATAGCAACACATAGTGCATTACCCATATATTGGCAAGAGGGAATTGATCGACACACTCACTATTGATAGCTACACTGAGTGTTTTTGATATATATATATTTTAGATATATACTGACCACTGTATATATAATCGTTACATATTGACAGTCATATAAATTTCAACACAAGAGGACTTGTGTTATCACCCCGCTATATAGCGTGAATCACACGAGCCACCTTTGAGAATGGTGAATGATAGCACAGCCACAGTTAGTGGCAGAGACATAGGAGATAAGACGGGTATGCATGGCCACGACGACAGTATACCAAACACTAAACCATCATCCAATGATGATTTTGCAGAGATTGAAAACATAGTCAGGGAAAATGACAGCCAATTGCCGTTGATTAACGACCCTTCTTCAATAATAGGAGATATGGGCAGTGGCGGTGCACACATTGGCGGTGCATCTGATTTGCACGACTTTTCACTATTTGGTCACGACACGACATCACACTCAGTCCCACTCGGCAATTCTCAACTGCCCGGACATTCAACGACATCCGGTGTTGTTTCTGAGGGTGGGGATGATTATTTGCAAGATATTTCGGGTTCTGGGCAATCTGGTGTAGGAGGGGTGGTGGTGCCAAATAGCAGTGCGTTGACCCATTATACAACCCCGCTTCATCTTGCTGGGCCCACGTCTGCATGGGGAGTGGGAGGGTTAGGAGGGTTAGGAGGGGGAGATCCAAGCGCTTACATAAGTTCGATGTCTCCTCAGAAATATTATAACAGTTTAGCTATTAATAATAACAATATGGGGGGTATCTCCGGTTTAAGCCCCGGCCTCGTAGACAGCTCCCACCCCCGGAGCACTGATGCCTCCTCATCGGTCTCGACCTTACACGGTGCTGGTGCCCCGGCAGGCATGTCAGGTGTCGCCGAAATGAAGCCTGGGATACCTGGGGTGCCTGGTGGTGCTGGGTCGTACTTCAAAAAGCCCAAACAAAAGAAAATAACTGGAGCCCCTAAAAGTCGGCCTGCTTTTGTCGTCAAAGTGTGGACGATGGTGAATGATCCGGCCAACTCGGAGTATATCCATTGGATGCCGGACGGGAAAAGCTTTGAGGTGACGCAAAGGGAGAAATTCCGTGTTACTCTTCTTCCCAAGTACTATAAGCACCAGAACTTTTCCTCGTTTGTGCGCCAGCTCAACATGTATGGGTGGCATAAAGTGCAGGATGTGACTTCTGGGTCGCTCAACAGTAACGAGGAAGTGTGGCAGTTTGAGAATCCTAACTTTATCAGAGGTCGTGAAGACCTTTTGGACGATATAGTGAGGAACAAAAACTCCAAGGGAGATGAAGACGATGAGGTTGACTTCCAGGTGCTGCTGGGCGAGTTGGAGTCGATCAAATCCAAACAGCAGCAGATCGCCGAAAACTTGAGGCGTGTGAAGCATGATAATGAGCTCCTGTGGAAAGAGAACTATCTCGCTAGAGAGAGGCATCAAAACCAGTCTGAGACCCTTGACAAGATCTTGAGATTCCTCGCTTCTGTATATGGTAATCAGACCAAGATCCTTGGCAATGGAGATCCGAGACAGGATGTAGGCGTAGACGTGGGTGTCGGTGGTGGAGCCGCGGGTGGTGCCGGAGTCGGAGCATACACAAACTTTGACCCCTCGGTTTACAACCGGCCAAGGCTCATGTTGATGGAGAACCCCAATAGCCGGTTGTCCACCATCTCGTCGAGTCCCGGAGATGGGGCTTCTAGAGCTGCGTCTGTTGCGGGGCAGCGTGTTGCTGCCCCTGGCGGTGCTATTTCTGAGTCTCCGATTCAGGAAATTGCACGTGGTCCGGGCAGTATCTCTTCCACTACTGTTGGAGCCTCTCCCTCCACCACGTATGCCAAGGGTGCTGCTCATCCATTCATCAGAGACCTGATGAGCCAATCTCGAGATGGCACCTCCACCGGTATCCCCGCAATCTCACCGGAAATGCCATCTCCAAGGTCTCTTTTCCCTGAGCTCAGCACTTCTTACACCACCGTTCCCGCAACTGAGGGATCTCATGACCCTCAGGACTCCCATGGTGGCCGTGTCAGCTCGCTGAAAAAGGACACAGGCTACCAACTCACAAGATCGTCTTCTGCCTCTAATCGTAAGCTGTTCCAGCAACCAGAGGGCACCTTGGGTACATCTGGCTTAACCCTGGCAACGCCGTCGGGGTTATCCGGAGGGGAATCCGACCAGATTGCTCTCATTGACACTCTGGAGCAGAAGATAGCAGAACAGGGAGAATCGATAAAGCACGTAAACGATCTCATTAGAAAGTTACCTCGGTATTCCAAGGTGAAGGAGAGTGGGGATATTGCAAGTGGAGGTGGGACTACACCAGGAGGCACTTCTGGAGGAGGAGTTGAGGACTTGATGGGTGTAGGGACCCCTTTTGGGTTTGGCTCTAATGAAATTAATATGGGTCTTGCTAATGATGAGGATTTCAGAGTTGAGGATTACTTTTTGCCCCAGACCCCTTTGGATGGGGGTGTAAATCAGGGGGTGCCAATACAGGGGGTTGCAACACATGGAGGGGTGTCGCATCAGATTGATGAGATCTTCGATGGTGTGTCACCCATTGGGTCTGAAAAGAGGCAAAACTCTGTAGATGACGAGGAAACGACTCCCAAAAGGGCTAAAAAGTAGAGTGAAGAGTGGAGAGTGAATTAATTGTATATTATGATAGCTATGTAATACGGTTTCGGTAATAGGAATGGATAAATATTCTGGGATTAGGTTAATTAATAAAAAAGCAATTCATTATATAATGTATTTACTGCATATACGACTGTATTGAAAAGTGCAGAATTAGTAACTGTTGAACAAAATAGGAAAAATGACCTGGAAACCACTTTTTCAATCATCCTCTTCATCGGTATCAACTGGCTTTGGAGTCCCCTTTGGAGAACTCAGCCACTCAATATGCCTCAGTCTCCTCCTCTCCTCTCTCAGCTTCTTCTCATTTCTAGTCATCTTCTTCTTCTTAGTTCTAACCTTGATGTTGGCAGGAGAATCGTCGTCGTCGGCCCTCCTTGCAACGCTCGGCGCTGGAGAGGCCTCTGGAGAGAGTTTGTCTGCACCCTTCTTATCCTCAAACCTACTCTGGTCAATGGCGGAGGTGCCCTTCTGAACCATGGTACCATTCTCAACTACCCACTGCTCTGGACAAAGAGCCCCGACAAACTCGCTGTTATGTGAAATCATAACCACACCTCCGGACCAGTCTCTAATGGCGACGGCAAGTCCACCGAGAGAGTCTCTGTCCAAGTAGTTTGTAGGCTCGTCCAAAACGAGCAAATGGGGGTTGTTCCACATGGCGCCCGCAATCACAACCTTGACGAGCTGCCCTCCGGAAAGAGAGCCCATTGGTGTGTGGTCTGCAATGTCACCATCGAGGCCGACATCCTCGAAATGCTTACGGATAACAGAAGGAGTGAGGTCTCTGTAGCCCAAACCTTCTCTGGAGGCCTCGTGGTCGTCGAACTTCTGAACGAGCTTCTCAAAGCCAGCCTCGATAAGAGTCTCACGTGGCACCCACCCATTGTACTTGGGCAGCCAGAACTTCCACTTCACCTCATACTGGAACGACTTCTTGAGCTTTTGCCTTCCGACAATTGCCTCGATCTGACGTGGACCACGGCCGTCTCCAATATCAAGTTCCTTCTCCATCATTGCCTTCTCCTCGTCAGAGATTTTGCGCGACTCCTTCAACAGCACCTCACGGTCGTCACCAAACCTGTATCTCCACTGGAGGTACTGGTTGGCGGTCTTTTCCTTGTGGAGCTCAACGTGCTGGAGGGCGTGCTGGGCAATGTAACCAATACGGAGGTTTGGATGCTTTTCAACCTTGCCTTCCTGGGGCACGAGCTCGCCCGTGAGGAGCTTGATAAGGGTGGATTTACCCGCACCGTTGGGGCCCAGCACGGCAACTCTGGAGGAGAGGGAGAGAGAACACGATACGTTGGAAAGAGAGGGTGTTTTAGCGCCCGGGTAGCTGAAGGTGACGTTGGCAACGCGTGCAACGGCTCTGGTGTTGGATTTCACACCAGTCAGGATACCAGGTGGTGGGAACGCCATGTGAACTTGAGAATCGGTCAAAGTGTAATACGAGCTTGCCTCAGGCTTCTGCTTGACAAATTCGGACAAATTACCCTTGTAGTAGGCCAACTTCTTGTTCTCGTAGTGGATGATATCGGTGCACACGGCGTCCAAGAAGCCAGAGTCGTGCGACACGATCAAGGAGGTGATATTCGTGTGCTCAACGAGGTAGTCTTGGAGCCAAGCAACATTGGCAACGTCCAAATGGTTGGTTGGCTCGTCGAGCAGGAGAATATCAGCCTTGAGGAGCATAGCACGTGCCAGCTCCAGCTTCATCTTCCATCCACCCGACAAGGCACCAACGGACTGTGCTCTTCTGGTTTCGTCGAAGCCAACCTCGTTAAGGGCGTTGGCAATTTCGTCACGAGAAACACCCTCCAGGTCAGGATCGTTGCCGATGAAGGTCACCAGGTCAATCTCGGCCTCTGCACCCTGCATTTTGTGCTCGACAAAACACGTTTTGAGCTCATCGGGAGAGGGGAAACCTTCCAGCTGGCCATTGTTGATGGATCTCATCAGGGTGGACTTTCCAGCACCGTTACGACCGCAAAGACCGTAGCGGTGGCCTTGCACCAAACGGAGAGTTGTCTTGTTGAGGAGCATACGAGATCCATACGCCAACGAAAAGTCAGCGTTCACAATAACAACACCGTCGCTGTTGTCCTCGGCCAGGGTGTCTGGGGTGAACAGGAGTTTCAGGTTGTGGATTACGGTGTTTACATAGGCAATGGACTCTTGCTCTCCAAGGTAGTTCAACAGTGCCCCGTTGAGATACTCCTGGAGGGTAGGCCAGTCATTAACGTTGGAATTGTACATAACTACATAACCTAAATAATCAACAACCACCAAATCGCCAATTCTCTCGGCAGCCTCCTTGATGAACCCTGTGGCCTGCGAGTGCGTAATCTTACCGTGGAATTTACCATCCAGATGCTCAGACTCCGCATCTTCAAGCACCTTGAGGGCCTTGGCGGCTAGATCACGAACTTCGGGCAACGAAGCCGTGTTGAGCACCTTGCGCACGCCAGGGAGCAAAATAGGCAAGAAGGGGTCGATTTCACGCCTGTTGTTGACCAGTCTGGTCAAATTCTCAGTGACAATGACCGTCTGTCTTAGCTGTTCCTGGGATGAGGAGGATAGCTTGAGAGACTTGTCGAGGATTGGAACCAACAAGGAAAGAGCCGGCTCTGTTACTTCCGCTACAAAGGTGACGCTCGAGAGCGACTTGATGCAAGAGGGCACTTTTGAAGGGTCGGCAAGGGTGGACACGATGAGGTCATAGCGAGGCGCCAAGTCGAGGTTATCGAGCACTTTAACAAACGCAGAGAGGGTTTTAAGTCCAACTTTGGCCAATTCCGGCTTGAAGTCAACAGCCATATCGGTCAAAACAGGCACGGCATCTACAAATCTCGTCTCCAGGAGGTCGGCGGGGACTTCGGTGATGAAACGCTCAACCACCTTCAGACATCCAACTTTACATTGCCATTTTGCAGAAGATTTCAAATAACTAATAAGCTCGCTAAACACTACAGACGCCAACGCCTCTGTTGGGAACATCCCATACAAGGTGTCCACCGCCACCTGGGCGGCCCTCTTGACGCTGTTCTCCTTGTCTGCTAAAGCGTCGAGGGCAAATGGGAACAGCTGCACAAAGTAGGCCTCGTTGGGGGTACGGGAGGCGAATTTCTGGCTCAAAGTGGAAATCACCAGTGGGGCCGCCTCACGCACAAGGGGTGGGTTTTTGGCCTTCGAGAGCGATTTTAGCACCTCAACGAGATTCCACTGGGAGATGAGGGAGGAGTCAGGGGCGCCGCGCTCTGTGTTCTCGCCGGCATATACGGAGTCAGCGATCTGATCACACAATCCGTGGACCTCGGAGATGGAGGTTGCATTCTGAATTCCTGTCAAGTAGTGTGAGATGGGGGTGATTGCCAGCTTTTGAAGCGCGGTGTTCAAAGAGGTGAGGGATGCGGTGGAGGCAGCGTGGCTCAGTGGGGTGGAGATGCCACTGTTGAGGCCCGAGGTTGTAGTTGAGGTGATCGGGGAAGAGTCTGAAGTGGCCAGCTCTGGTCTTGAGGAAGCGGCACCTCCCACTCTGGAGTTGAGAGGGGCACTTTTTTGCTTCAAGTAGTCTTCATACGACACGGGTGTCGCAGTGCCTTTGCCCGGTTTGGTTGGATACCCTCTGTTGACACCATGGGGTGAGGCGGTGCGGGGGTACGCAGAGTGTCCATTATAATTATTAGTGTTAATATTATTATTGTACGCGTTGTATAGGGGGTTGTTGGGTGTTTCATCCACCTGGTTGATGTCCAACGGTTGGAACGAGGCAGCCTTGGGGTTGAATGCTTTTGGTGGCATCGTGGGAGTAAAAATGCTGAGATATGTGAATATTATGGGTCTTTACTGTGTAGTTGATAGTTGATTCTATATAGTTGATACTGTATAGTTGATACTGTGTAGTATGTACAGTGTGTATCGTATCTCGTATCTCGTATCGTATCCGAGAGTGATCCTATAATGTATATAGTGCACACCTTATAGTTTAAAAGTAAAATGCCAACACCAGGAGTATATATATATGTATATATAATTCAATATCCACAAATAAGTATGAATCACAACTTGCGATACGAAATTATTCCCAGTGGGTGCCCTCGCAGTGTCAATTGATCTATGAAAATTGTATGGGAATGAATTTTCCACTATATTTTTTTTTGCCCTTTCTTTTTCTGTAGTGTGGAGATCAAAAGAACTGATAGGCAGGCATAAGCGGAGGCACATGGTATGGCTGGTGTAGCTGGTGTGGCTGGTGTTTTTGTAGGGGTGTTGGTTGATGAGTTGGTGGTGGCCCACTAAGTGGATGGGATGTTGTGAAGAGGCAATGAAGAAAGTGGAAGGAGGCATAGCAGGATAGAATGTGTTGTGATGGAGTTGATGGACAATCTGTGGGGGCATGGGAGGATTGAGGGGAGATAAAGATGCAAGCATGTGTGTATGGATATGGCTGTGCAGTAGGTGACATGATGAACACAGTTAATGTATGTGGTTTAATGTATGGTGTTAACGTATGGTGTTAATGTATGGTGTTAATGTATGTGGTTTAATGTATGTGGTTTAATGTATGTGGTTTAATGTATGGTGTTAACGTATGGTGTTAATGTATGGTGTTAATGTATGTGGCTTAATGTATGGCTTAATGTATGGTGTTAACGTATGGTGTTAATGTATGGTGTTAATGTATGTGGTTTAATGTATGTGGTTTAATGTATGTGGTTTAATGTATGGTGTTAACGTATGGTGTTAATGTATGGTGTTAATGTATGGTATTAATGTATGTGGCTTAAGGTATGGTGCAGAATACCATGATGAGAGAGTTGAGCTCATTGAACTGGGAGAGGTGTGGCCTCCATGAGAGAGAAAGAATATTCGTATATCGAAATAGGTGCTCTGGAAATGGGACAGACTGTGGTTACGGAAGAGTCATTTGGAAAATGATATGCGAAAATATGACAAGTATGGTACTAAGGGTAAGGAGAAATAAAGAATATAATTATAAAGATATATTGATTACGGAGATGGTTTGATCGTACTAATTATATTGGTTATATTATATACATTATTGGTCGAGTGGTGAAAAGCAAAAACCAAGTATTCCTTGAACGATGCACGATTCAGATATTTTGTATTCCAATTTTCTTATGAATTGATGTTAAAACGTGATTAATTTATTTCCTAATTTATGGATGTATTGTTACTATTGCGACTGTAATCCTCTATATAATTCAACAAGTTTTGGGGATATGTTGATTAGTTTTCAACGTTAACTATGTATGCTTAACTATGTATGCTTAACTATGGATGCTTAACTATGGATGCTTAACTATGGATGCTTAACTATGGATGCTTAACTATGGATGCTTAACTATGTATGCTTGACTATGTATGCTTAACTATGCGTGCTTAACTATGTATGCTTAACTATGCGTGCTTAACTATGCGTGCTTAACTATGGCACCTTAACTATGGCACCCATAGTGAGCAGAATAACCAATGGATCAAACGAAAACCACCAAATTGAACATATTCCCTCACCAAGCGATCCCACCACGCTAATGGGGCGATTCTCACATAATTCTATAGTCATATAATCTACATATATTTAGGTAGTGGTGGTGCACATTCTCTTCAGCACAGTACCCACCATAGTAACCATACTGAAAAGTTGGCTTGACACCACTGCCGTTTCGCCAAAAGGAGCAACCACACACTCCACGGGGCCCCACTACAAGATCCCACCACAAGACTTCACGAAAAAGCTTGAAATATTGTCATAAGAGCCATTTTTTTATTAAACTACACAGTTTGGCCTCAACAAATCACATATCATTGATTGCACAACTGGGATTCCCACATACCCCATACGCTCCATACAGCCCTATATTGCGTACACTACTTAGAGTTCACCATACGCGCTGAATTACTACATTCTTGTGTTGATCTGACAAGAGATTTATTACTATATACATCACCCAATGACTGGCGAAACCACAACGGAGGGGTCTTCCTTACCCAATCAGAGGCCACCAACAGCCTCTGTTCCTTCCATACCGGAGGGTATCGCATTGGAGGGTGTCGAAACGCGCAAAGAGGAGACTGACGCTGGTTTGAATCTAGAAGCAAATTCGCCTTCAAGCGATGTGCTGAAAAGTGAATCAACATCACGGGAAGGTAATAATGTTCCCAATATGGCTAGTGTCACCAATGAGCAGCCTAAAAACTATGCGGAGATTCCCAATGTAGGTGCCATTCCCAACATGGGTGCCTTTAGTATTTCTCCAATACTTAAAAGAGATCATGTTGGTCATAGTGGTGACAATAACAACAGTAACATTAGCCTTAACAGCAGCCTTAACGGTAGCCTTAACAGTAGTAGCAGCAGTAGCAGCAGTAACAGTAGTAGTAACAGTAGTAGTAGCGGTAGTAGTGGTAACACCAATAACAAACATGCTCATAGTAATTTCATCAACATAATAAGAGTAAACCCAACCATTTCAAAAGTTCCCATTTTGCCGTCACAAACGTTCACCTCTCCTCAGAGCAGAGGGCCACCTCAGAGTTACCTGAACAGGATAAAGCTGATGCAGTCAAATAGTAAACAGGGTTCTAATAGGAGTAATAATGAATTGAATGAGCCATCCGGCAGTCATATGAGTGGGGGTAGTTCCCCATTGGGCAAAAGCCCGAAACGGGAAACTGTTCCCCACACATGGCATGGCTCGATAAAGGATATTACATCTTCAAATACGTCTACTACTGCATTTCCTCTAAAACTGCAGCAGCAGAATACTCCGCTAGCCAATCTGAAGCTTGCAAGTGGGGGCGTTTCCGCGCAAGTGGGCAATTCTCAGATTATTGCCCAAATGGGCAGTCATTCCCAGATAGGAAACACACAGCCAGGGAACAAACAGGTGGGAATATCCACCTTGGTAACGGGCCCCGCCAGAACATCCCGTTTTTTCAAATCACTCTCCTCCGATGTTTTCCGCAATGGCGAGACAATCCCTACTCACCACTATAACCCTTACCTGTTTCCTCAACACCGCACGCGTGCCAACCCGCCGTTGGATGTGACCGGTATAATGAGCGAGCAGAGGGAAAGAGGTGATGCTCGTAAGAGGAATGAGGGTAGAGGTGATGATTGTAGGAGGAACGAGGGTAGTGGTGTGGGGCCGCTTAAGTCCGAGATTGCTCCGACCGACCCTGAGACACTGCACTCTATCCCAACATTCCACCCATCCCCACAAGAGTTTGAAAACCCCATTCAGTACATCGAATCGGTGTATGAAGTTGGCTCAAAACACGGCGCTATAAAAATCGTACCCCCGCCAAGCTGGGAGTCCCCCTTCAGCCTCAACACGGAGCTGTTTTGGTTCAGGTCCAAAAGGCAGTTGCTCAACGGGCTCGAGAACCAGAATAGGGCAAGGAGGGAATTCTACAGGAAGCTTCACGAGTTCCACAGTAGAAACTATAGCGCACTTTCCAAATTACCCTCCATAGACAAGAGACCCCTCGACCTCTACAGGCTGAGGGTGTATGTCCAGTTAAGAGGGGGCTATGAGTCGGTGTGCCAGAAAAAGTTATGGGCCCAAATGGGGAGGGAACTCGGGTACAGCGGTAAGATCACAAGCTCCCTTTCGTCCTCATTGAAGGGGGCTTACCATAAAGTTATCTTTCCTTTTGATGAGTGGGAAAAGTCTCACCAGATGAACTCTTCAGGGAGAGCTGACGCCAGTGATCCTCAGGGGCAGTTGACTCTACAGAACCAACTGACACCAACGATCCCGGGTAGTGACCTTCAGGGTATTGAACCCCCTCGTAAGAAAGTTAAACATGAATCGGCACCCTTCGTGAATGCAAATCATCAGGGTTCTCCAATTGTCATCAATTCGTGCAACTGTATTGTTCGACCCCCTCAAACCCTCCTTCGTAAAGGCTTCCTCCCATTGTTTGATGGAATGACTGAGCATCGTGCAGGCATTACCATTGACGACTGTCACACTCTTGAGACATATGATTTTGCCAAGTGGCACGGTGGAGTGGTGGAGGATTCGCTTGTTGGCGATAGCAAGCTGGCTCCGTTGTATAATTTGAAGCAATATTATGATAAGAATGTAAAGTTTGAAGAGTACGTAATGGGGCTACCTGAGACTGCTTCCGTATTGGGTGAACCTGCAACCTCTCCAACCTCAGCAATCTCAGCAACCCCTTTGGCCCCAGCAACCTCAGCAACCTCTCTGGTACCCTCCTATAAGTCCCTTGAAAGCCTCTACTGGAGCCTTCTAAACCACCCCACCCTTGCTCTCGAAGTGGAATGTGCCACAAATATCCCCTCCAAAGTACACGAAACGGGATTCTCCCATGTAGGCCGCGGCGATAGTGACAGCAGCCATCCACTTAAGAAGAGGGATCCCTCTTTGGACTGGTGGAACTTTAACAACTTGGCCGTTTGCGATGATTCTCTACTGAAATACATAGATAGCGATGATGTAGAGCCTTTAATAACACCCACAATGAGCATCGGCATGCTGTTCAGCACACAGTCTTGGAGCTGCGAGGACCACCTGCTCCCCTTGGCAGATTACAACCATTTGGGCGAAGGCCGACTTTGGTACTTTGTATCTGGAGAGCAACAGGAAGAGTTTGAGGGGTTGATGAGACACTTTGGGAGGAGCAATCCAAGCAGAGGAGGTCACCATGACGATAATAGCGACTTTGACACCTTGGGAGATAATTACCCTTATAAGCGATATAGCCATAAGAATCCCACATTCAATAAACTAATGCGTAATCGGCCCAATGTTTTGCTAGGAAACAACCTTATGGTCCCCCCAAGCCTGCTCGCCTCTAAGGGAATAACTGTAAACTCAACGGTGCAACAGCCCGGTGAGATAATAATCAAGTTCCCCGGTTGCTATTCAGCAACGGTTTCAATGGGGTTCACGTTAAGCGAGTCTGTTCACTTTGCACCCCCCTCGTGGGCCAGTGTGGCCCTCCGTGGAGAGAAGTGGCTTGCTGAAAATGGGCTTTTCCCCCGGTTTTCCAGCTGGGGGTTAATGGTGGATATCCTTAGCAGGCAACTGGCCAATGGAGCCGGAAACAAGGAAAACCGCAAAAATGGCGGCAGCGCCATTGGTGATGCCGTTCTGAAAACGGTGGGGGTCGCTTTTGGGGCCGCTGTTGACGAGGAGTTGTCGCTTCGAATGGCAGTTAGAGAGGTGCCTGGGGTGGTTGAGGTTGCCAAGAGGGGGGTGCCAGGGGCGATGGAGGAGTGTATAACTGATGGTGACTTGAAAAGTGCAGTTCCATCGTATATTTTGCTGGTAGATAAAGCGACCAACGAGGAGTTTACTATGTCGCTAGGTGATTTTCTGGAAAGACACAAGACTCCACTGGTAGAGATAACTGGAAGTAGAAATGAAAATGGGTGGGGAAACGTGCGAGTTCAATTATGTACATATTACAGCGATAGCTACTTGAAGCAACTGTATAGAAACACAAGTATCAACCTGGTTTCACCTCAAGATTGGCTCAAGAAATACAACCAAGCCATTTTGGGAGTGGAGAAGCCATCGTTAAAGCTGTTGAGGGGCATTTATATGGAAGGAGAAAAGGTTTTCCGGAGGAGTGGAATGCCTGATTGTAGTGTGACTGGTAAAAGTTCATCGGTAGAGTTTGAAACACCCTTGGAAACATTTGATAACCTGGAAAAATTCCTCTCTGAATGCAATGAATGGGTAGAAAAGGCACAGAGGTTCCTCTCTTCCAAGCATAACACGAGAATACGTAACAAAAGACACACCTCTTCGAGTAACGATGACCCTATTGGGGACTCTGCAGTGCCGACTCATTCCAATGACCCACAAAACCTGACAACCCTCCAAGCAATGCTGAAGGAGATCCCGTTGCTTCCCTTTTCTGCTCCCGAGATTGAGCAGTTGGTGGATTATTGTAGGGAGGTTGAATCATTTCAGCTGAGTGCGAGAAACCTCTTGGAGGTGGCCAGTGCTGGGGTGTCTGGTGGGTCTGGTGGGGTGTCTGGCATTGTTGCCCCACCTTCTCGAGCACTGGTTGGAGATCTGCGCAATATGGTGTCTTTGGGCAAATCGTTTGCCCTGGAGATGCCGATTGTGAGCTTTCTGGAGCGTGTTGTCAAAAGGTTAAAGTGGATGGATAAGGTGAGGGAGATGGTGGAATTAAACGGGGTGGGTGAAGTAAATGGAGCGAATGAAACTGAAGTAAATGGGGTGAGTGAGACTACAACCACTCCCACAGTAACCGTTACTGGAGAAACAAACCTCCAACACCTCCAGGAGGTGATTTCCGAAGGGAAAACCATACTTGGAGAGGCTGAATATCCGCTCCTAATGGCTCTACAAATGCAATACGAAAAAGCCAAGGATGCCTCTATCGCTATAAAGGCCTACGTCAGTAACAGCAATGACATCCAGATAGAGAGATGTCGATCTCTTTGGATGGAATATAAGGACTTGCCGCTGGAGTTTGAAGCCCGCAACTCTGTAGTTGAAATAATTGACGTGTATGACGAGCTGGAGGCGAAAATTGCCAAGAGCGAAGCAAATATTGGCCAGTTCAGGGAAGCAAGAGGAAGCATGGAGATTGCATCGCTGGAGGAGTTCCGTGGTGTTCTTTATAGTGGTTTGTATAGTGTAAGTGATAGTGTAAGTGATGGTAAAAGGGATAGTAAAGGTGATAGTGTTTCACCGATTAGCTCCCTTATCAAGAATGCTCCTAATAGCTCGTCAATTGGTGAGTTGCTCGATAAAATTGACTCAAGTGTCATTTCTCCAAACCATCAGCATCTCCATGAGGTGTTTGCCGATTCCACTGCCTGGCTGAACAAGTGCAGTGGTTTGTTTAAGGGAGATCTGTATAGTGAGCAAAGTCAGCCTACCGATTGTCTTGCCAAAGAACTTCATAGTAAAGAACTTAAAGACCCCCTCACTAAAGAACTACGCAGTATAATCACCTACAACACCTCCAACTTCTCATTAAGCGACACCCGACAGCCAGGAGGATCCACCAGCGCCAGGTATTTCTGTTTCTGTAGAGAACTTGAAAGCGGATATATGATTGCGTGTGAGGTGTGTGAAGAGTGGTATCACTTTAAATGTGTAGGCATTGGACGCAATGAGACGGAGTCGGATGATTCCTTTTTATGCGGCATTTGTGACTACAAGCGAGTGCACCAAAAGAGCGCTCTTCACCACTTGGCGGTAGACTCAAAGCCTACTTTGGATCAACTGGTTGTGCTTCTATGGGAAGGGTACCAAACGTTGTGTGCGTATCCTGTTGAGTACAAGCAGGTGTTGGAGATTGTAGAGGATGCGCTGGAGTTTCAACGTGGGGTTTTGAATGTTGCTTTCAAGAGGTATGGAAGTTTCCGGAGCCCGCTGGAAAGGCAGCATGGAAATGAGCAAGGAAATGAGCTGGAAAGGCAGCTTTTGAGATGGCCATTGGATGAGAAGGACGCAGTTGATGAGGCGAGATTCTTATTAAGAAAGATTGAGGGTGCCAAGATTCTATTCGGCACAGAGAGAGGAATTCTTGCTAAGTTTGTAAATGAATGGATGCTGAAAGAGGAGGAGAATAAGAAGAAGAAACGGGAGGAGATGCTGAAAGAGGAGGAACAGAAAGAACAGCAGGAAAAGTTGAAAGAGGAGGAGCTGAAGGAGAAGTTAAAGAAGTTGAAGGAGGAACCCAATGAACAAAAGCTAAAAGAGATGGAGAGGTGGAAGGAGCTGCGGCTAAAAGAGATTGAAATGATAAAGGAAGCAGAGCGGATCAAAGAGAGGGAGAGGCAACGAGAGGGAGAGGCCGTGGAGGCTGTAGAGGCGCAATCGGGAAATTTGAAAACTCCTAGTGACTCATTGGTGCTGGGCATCAGCAGTCAAAGCGAGGTGAATCTAACGGACATGGTTGATTTACCCGGGGCAACCAGTAACTTTTACAGCACTCGAGCGCATCAGGTTTACTTATCTGAGGTGGGTGAGGTTGGTGAAATTATTGCTGAGTCCAAACCTCCTGATGCTACAATTGCTAGTCACCCACTAGAGCCTACTCAGCCTATTCAACCTATTCAACCTATTGAAGAAACTCCAACTCTCAATGCGTCTCCTCCTTTACCCGCTGTAGAATATGTGATTACTCAAACGATCAACACACCATCTGTTCAAGAGGAGCCAATCCAGGGACAAGATATACTGACTGATGGTGGTGGATCCTAAAACTCTTCTTCTTGGTGTGGCTCTGTATTTGAACGTGCTTGCATGACTAGTTTATATAATTAAAAGTTATCAATTGTAAAGTTATGAATTGTATATTATGCATTTGATTTTAGACTTCAGGTATCTACATCTACAGCATATCACCAGTGAGATAGCGAGCATGGGTATACATTCCTGCCAAAGTCACCCATTGAATATCACCCATAGAATGCTCTGTCTCTCAGATACAGTGAAAAAGAGTCCTGTGATTGTTTCTAATTATTAGCTTAACTAGCAGTTGCAACTCCGTCAGATCTCTGATAAATAAAACGGTATAGAAAATGGAAGTCACTAGTTAACCACAACCCACTAGTATTCGAGGTGCGCTAGTTCGGTGCGCTAGTTCGGTCCACTAGTTTGGTCCACTAGTTTGGTCCCTAGTTTAGCCTTTGGTTAGCCTTTGGTTAGCCTTTTGTTTTAGTTTGTTTCTCCGCATATCAAACGCCCTTCCCTACATACGCCTTGCATCCAACTAGCCGATGTGGCTGTGCATCTGCAGGTGGCTCGATGGTGCCATTTGGTCGCTGCGCTTCTCTGTGTGAGTATTTTTCATATATATATATGAATAACATATTTTAGGTTATATATCGTGTATTATATATTATATTTAGATTATATATTGTATATTACATATCCTATTTTGATTGAATTGACGGCATAATCTTGCAATACATTCTGCAGAACCCATAGGCTCACTGTGGAGAAATACCCCCAACGGTGATATTTCATCAGTTCATGAGGTTGCAATATTCCACATAACCGGTGATAGCTGAAACATCATGATTGGTGTAATGGCCATTGCTAGAGGCTGCCTATCGAGAGAGAGCTCGTGTGGCATTCTCAAGATCAGAATATGTCAAGACAGAAACCAATGGAGACCGCTTGGTTCGTTGACTAGCAGGAGGCATGGGAGCAAAGCAAGTGCCAGTTCAATGAGCCGAGAGTTTGGACAATGGAGATGTTTCAGTGTCTTGAGTCTTCAGTTGAGCCGCTCAACCAATAATGGCCATTCCCATAGCCAGCCAGCCAATAACGGCCCTTCTCATAGTCATGCTTCTTTGGGCAGTGATGAGGGACTTGCTCATGGCCATACCTCTTTGGGCAATGAGGGATTTGCTCATGATCATGCCCCTTTGAGCAGTGAGAGACTTGTTCATGATCTTCCTCCTCTAAAGAATGCCAAGGAATATTCGCATTCTCACAGTCATGTCGCCTTTTCCCCTCACACCCACTCTCATACGCATTCCTCCTCACCAGAGATGCAGAAACTATACAACCCCAGAGAGTTCTGGTCAAACGAGGGAGTGAAAATCACCTGGATCGGATTGGGTGTCAACTGCACAATGGCAGTGACCAAATTCTTTGGCGGAGTATATTTCCACTCTCAGGCCCTGGTGGCAGACGCTGTTCATGCCGTGGGAGACTTGGTGTCTGATATATTAACGTTAACCACTGTAAACTTTAGCAATAAGCAAGCAAACCAGTTGTATCCATTTGGGTACGGCAAGATCGAAACCATTGGGTCGCTAATGGTGTCGAGCATCCTGCTATATGCTGGTTTCCAAATAGGATTTGCTTCTCTCGTAGATGCACTGACCCCTGTGTTACCGCATTGGATAATGGATTGGATCCAGGCAATCCCCGTCCATTCCCACTCCCATGGACATCACGCGTCCCACGGACACGTCGAATCTGCTCAGGTAGCTGATGTCCATGGAGATGATGGGGCCGTGGTGGGTGAAGTTGCCTCCACTAGTGAGGTCCCTAATATCAACGCCGCTTGGCTTGCGCTCGGATCGATATTCGTAAAAGAGTGGCTATTCAGAGCCACCAGGAGAATTGGAGTTAAAATCAACTCACAGGTGTTGATTGCAAATGCATGGCACCACCGTGTGGATTCACTGACATCTGTGGTTGCCTTGGTGACCATTTCCGGAGGCTACTTCCTTGGAGTTCACTGGCTAGACGCAATTGGAGGCTTGATAGTTTCAGTTTTGGTAATGAGGGTTGGTTGGTCTGGTGTGGTGCAGGCCCTGAAGGAACTAGTAGGCAGGGCTCTTCCAGAAACAGATGAGAGGTATACGGAAATGCACGGCCAGGTATCCAAACTCCTGGAAGCCACCACAAACTCCAAGCTGGACATAAAGTCTTTGACCATTTCCCCAAGTGGTGCAAATATGAGTCTCAATATCAAGGTTGAAGCTGCAAAGGATCTAAGCTACGAGAATCTCCTCACGGTTACTCAGATGGCTGAAATCAGTCGCAAGCTCAAAGGCGAACTCCAAGGGAGGAATCCCAACGTGAAGAGTGTCTCAATCGAATGGGAAGAGAGGGATGATTAGCACAAAGTTTTAGAACTGCACGGTATGTACAAAGTTTTACAACTACACGGCACGTTATGACTAGCATGTATATAATTTGTGGTTACGCGATATGTAATGATGGTTGTCTATATCGATGAATAGAGTCTGATACGCCAGATCATGCATTGCGCATACGCATATTGCATATGTAGGACATAATCAAACAAACAACAAAAAATGGAAAAGGGGAATACATCATTAGTGGAGCAGCTTCAAATGCACCGATGCAGGGACTATGCATTGCATATCCATCTTCAATTGATGACTCAACTACATGATCTAATTTTATGATCTAATTTTATGATCTAATTTTATGATCTAACTTTATGATCTAACTTGTAGTGTATACTATCATCCTTCGCTGTTGTGCTCCTCTTCTTCCCTGGAGATCTCTGTGCCCTCCAGTTCCCCCACAACAATCTCCACCACCTCTCTCATATACTTCTTGTCTACATCTCTGCCAGAAATACTAATAGTGTTGAACCCCTTGCCCATGTGAGGATAACTGCCCAACTTGACGGTTTTACCCTTTGTCTTTGCATCCACCACAAGCCTGTTTAGAGTTGGCGCCAACTTAGACTCAGGTAAACTCGTCTTTACGAAAAATGTCAAGAAATCCACATTGCCTGATATTCTATCCTTGATATGGGGGGTGATGCCCTCTGTCAGCAGCAGCTCAAACAGCTTTGGTATCCCAGGCAGGATATTGAGCTTGTTGTTGATGTTGGCTATGGGCACCCATCTTCCCTCCACATAAAAATGCTTCACAAATCCCTCATCTTTGTCGCTATGTGGCAACAGGAACATCCTTATGTTTGCCTCGCGCTGTTGTTCGTTTAGCGTGCTGAGGAAATCGCCATGCTGCGCTTTGAACCTCTCAAACGCGGAATCGTTCAGCGTCAGTTCTAGTCCATATGCTTTGGCTACAGATTCATACGTGATGTCGTCATGCGTGGGACCAATACCTCCGCTAGTAACAATAAAGTCGTACTTGGCGTCAAACTCACGTACGACTTCAACAATGTCGGCTTGATCATCACCAACCACAGACACTTTTTTCAGCTCTATTCCATTGTTGTAGCAGTATTTCGCAAAGTATTTCGAGTTTGTGTCTGTTATTTTCGAATTGAGCACCTCATCGCCTATAATCTTGGGGTGTTAGCAGTTGGAGTGGAGAGATGAGTGGAATAAGGAGACAACAGGGCAATTCACAAAAGAGACAATGCGCACGCAAAGCCTGTACGACGACAAAGAAAGAGGAATGACAATGATATAACTCAGCTTGAAGCATGCTGGAACTTGCATGATCTTAATGCCGAACAGCTATTTGACTTGTGTCCGTATCCACAGGTGACGCGCATGTGAATATGCTCTAAATGCACCACATAGACTAAAACACAAAACCATCTGCTTGTCATCATGTCTCTCGATTGCTTCGCCTGTTCTCAAGCAACTGCAGGTAATGCATATCATGCATGTTTTTATTAGATCGTATTTTCTTTTTGTTTGTGTCCTTCTCCCTTGTCCTCACCACTTGCGGTAACATCTACTTACTATGCACCCCGCAGTTTTGATGGGGGTCCCGGTGGACATCTTAGAAGTGGTTACAAGAGAATATATAAAGTGTGGGTGCCTCGCTATATGGCCTTCAATTCTTGTCAAATACCTCAACATTGGAATTTCAGTGAAGTAAAGAAAGGAGACATTATCATGGTTGATGGTGCACCACCTATTTGTATGCTAAGACAGACAATCACTATACTAAATAGTGTACGGCAGTCTGTATGGCAACCTATCGGGAGCCTGTATGGAGGCACCAATGCTGTCACATTGCATAGCGTGCAATTATGCACTATGCATTATTGATAACCACACGCCTCATCGAACATTTTTCTACAGTCTTTGCCTCGCTTTGTGGTAGAAGGGTCTGGAGCGTTCAGGAAGATTATTGAAAAATGATGGTATAAATAAAAATGTACATTATGTTTATAGCGGAATGGTATATAAATTTGATAAAGAGGCTCCTGCCAAGAGTGAATATTTGTTAAAGTTCAAATAGTTTGCTCCTCGTTTTTATTTTACAACTTGTTGCAACTGAGTTGTTGCAACTGAGATTTTATATCTAGCAGCGACGCCCACTACACCACTCACCATAGCATGTCTGCCCCAACTACATTCAGCGCAGAGACCGCTGAGAACCTCGAGGATATCGAAAAGCAGTTCGCCGTCAAGGCTGTTATGCAGGCCGAAACCTACTGGGGTCTCCTTGAGAAGATCCCAGGGTCCAAGCTCAAGCTGACAAAGTTTGACGACGAGATCTACGAGGAGCTCATCCGCAACTTTCCAGAGTTTCTGAGCCCAGACTACGTCAAGAACATCTCTGAGGATGAGATGAAGAGCAACCTCGGAAAGGACAGGTGGAGAAAGTACATGAAGCATTTTGAGGGTAAGGTGGAGGACTACAACTTTGGCACCCTTTTGAGGGCAAAGAGTGATGACGAGTACTCGCAGGAGGGCACCATTTTCGTTGTAAGGCTTCAGTTCTATGCCATTGAGATTTGTAGGAATAAGTACGGTTTGAACGACTGGATTTCCAAGAAATAGGAGTCCTGCAGTGAAATGTATATATTAGAATAGGTGATTGAGCGGGAAACAGGCGCTTTACATTAATTCATGTTTATTTTAAGTTTACATCTCAAGTTGTAGTTATCTGTAGGTGAGCGATAGACAAGGTATAGGACGGTAGGTAGCCCATGGCTAGGAAACGAGAAACAAAAGAAGCCAGATTATGACTAGACAAGACAAACAAGATAGGAACATCGTTATTTATACCTTCATATATGCTGATACCTTCTTTACAACGTATTACATTCCAACTACTTGGTCCAAACGCTTACTCCAAAAATTAATCCAAATATTTATTCAAAATATTTAATCAACGACATATAGGACACCTCTTCTTTCCAAACAACCTGCTTAGTTCATAGCCTTAACGAGCTGGTTGATGTGCTGCTCTCTGTTACCAGTAGAACCACCCTGGATAAAGTGCTGGAACTTTCTGGCAACACCCCAGCCACCAGATGGGTTGGAGAGCTTGAATGGCCACAAAAAGTTGTTGGCCTGCTTGAAGTTTGGACCAACGGTGTAGATCTCGTGGATGAGGTCCTCAACGCTGACAATACCGTACTTGCCAAGGGCAGCCTCGATGATGGCGTTGTCAGAGAGAGCAATTCTCTGCTTGTTAACCTTTCCGTAACCACGCTTGTACACGAGCTGTCTGATAGTGGAGATGGATGGGTAACCGTAGGCAACGTATGGCTCAACGAGTCTCAAGAGCTCGCTGGTGGCCTTGGTGACCTTGACGAAAACACCGGCGTTGATCTGGAGCAATCTCAAAAGCTGGAGAACCTTTCTTGGCTTTGGTGGGATCTTGTTGATACCCTTGATTCTCACAACAAACACAAGCTTGTTCTGAGCCTCGACAAAGTAGGAGCCAGCAGCCTTGGCCTCACGCTTGGTGTTGATGAGGGCACGCTCAGCATCGGCATACTCCTTGGTGTAAGCAGCAGTACGCTCAAAGATAGCGGCTCTCTTCTCCTTGTTAGCCTATCGGAAGGGGATATATGTTAGTATATGCTTTGGCCCTGCAGATTAATTATCCTGCATTGATTTGCGCTAATGCACACAGCCAACAAGGTTGGAGTGTCTCCTCCTTCTTGTTCTCTCAAAATGTATCCGTCAGTCCCGAAAGATGGTTAACAGAACGACAACATTGCGCAAGCTAGTCGATACAAGGTTGGTCGTCATCACTGGATATAGAGAGAACGAGAAGAGAGGCTTCATGTATCTGAGAATGCACACACGAGCTTGCACAGGTTTGTACAAGCTGATGAAAGCTCATACAAACTCGTAAAACTCATCAGAGTTCGTGCAGATATCTCTTAAACAAACTATTGTACTTACAGCCTTACGGATCTTTCTCTCGGCAGCGAGCTGCTCGGCAGTCTTGGCGTCAGCCTTGGACTTCTTCACAAGGGATTCGGGCTTAGCAACTGGGGTACTGAATAAGCAGGTTAGTATGAATTGTATGACAATAAGGTGGGGGCATATAGAGAATGGCCAACCCGCCCTAGTGCATCATGTTACTTGAGTAACAGTTTGGTCCGAAATGAATGCATGTCATTCGGACAGAGAAAATACGCAGAGGAAAGGAGACAGTCAATGCATGCATACATAACACTATCCAAAGGAACAAGAGCTACTGCTAGATATCCGCATGTATAGTCATATACCATTCGGTATACAACACCACATGCGACATCATGTACACCATATCTTGAATCCCTTTAGGAAAGATGTAGGGATGGCAGCACCTCTTATGCGAAAGATCTGGCTTTCCCGTGGAATGTTTTTCATCGCAGTCAACACGAGCAACATGTACACTACGGTACTATCGTTCTTTTTGTTGACATGGAGACATGACCCTAACATCGTCGAGAAAACACCTGTAGCTCAAAGGAGCTACCTGGTTAGCAACTCGTACAGCGATAGGAAAGGAGACCGTGTATCCACCGCAGGCTGGTGCTTTAGAACTCTCTGACTCCAAATGTCGGCCGCAGCTCCAGAGGATTACACATATAAATGGTCTTTCAATTTAGAGAAAAGTACGAGTACGACACAGAACGTTGTTATCTTCATATGCCACTTGTAATGATCTCAAAACCTTCAATATATATACAGGGACATATGTATGTTTGGAAAAAGTTTTCATCGTTTCCCCTAGCAGATTCACATATGACCATGCATCATTTGAAGAAGAACCCCCAGTCGAAAAAACTGGCAGCGGAAACCTTTCATTCTCTAAATCAATAGAGCCTTTATGGCGACAAGGCGACGAAGAGATAGACGAACACTTGCACTTTTCCCCTTATCCATCCAAATGTATATGTAGTTGTGGGTGTTTATAATCCATCTTCGCTGTTTTGTCTGTTGGACCAATGCTGTTTTACTAGTAGCATGACTGTTGCGGGAAAAGTGTTTTAAACTATTCCCCTTCCAGTGATCATTTACTTACGCGGCCATTTTGTCTATATTTGTGGTGTATTCCAAACAAACAAGAAATGTAGATTCTGTAATAACTCGTAGTTCTGATGTACTGAAAAAGAGCTTCAACAGGAGTGGATCCTCTCTCACAACTCTAGAGGCTCTTTGCAAGTGTGTGCGGTGTATAGGTTTGGTAGGTGTGCAGGGTGAAAATTTCCAGATGATTTACCCGGAGGGGTCCATTTGTTGTGTTCACGTGATCAAGTGATAATTAGGGTTGAACCCTAAGGGACAGCTCTTTTATTGGTAGTGCACGAAATATCATGCGATCTCTGCTATTTCTGCAGTTCAAAGCCATGGGATGTAGTGGATCGTCAAATCTGTCATATGACATAATTCGGGAGCTAAGCATAACTAAGAAGGCCCTACACACATCTCTCTCAACTATGTAAAGTACCAGGCTGCGAATGAGTATTTATTGCATGGAACAAAGCGGCGCCATGGTGTGCAGGAGCCGGTGGGATGTGGGAGCTGAGAGGTGACTATACAAGCCACTACACAAGCCACTACACAAGCCACTACACAGGCCATTACACAAGCCAGCAACAATTCGTGAGACAAGAAACAGCAGAGTATTTATGCAGGTAAATCATAACGAATACCAACCTGTTCACATATATATATATATATATATATATATACGTTGTATCTCTACATCTTTTTCTTTCCTTGGATATATAAAAGATCCTTTCGATCACCTATCGGAGTCTCTGCTGGCAATTGTCTCTATTGGATATCGTCTCAGATCACACAATATGGCGGTGTGCACTCTGCCGCTCAGCACCATCTGTAACCATGCTCTACAAGATTAACCTTTGTATAATGCAGTCTCTATGTCGTTAGCTTCCCCTCCTATGTTGGTTACATACAGTCTGCTTATGCAGCCTCTCCTGAAGTATCCTCAGCACATGCCTTATAAGCCTCTATATGCTTTTGTACACTCTGTGACGGACAGGGTCCCATCTCGAGGGCTTCCCCTGCATGTGAAACTCCGGGTAATGCGAATATCTCCACAAGCCAGATATGTCAATAATAGCATTGAAGATGTGATAACAGGTTTAAGAGGTGAAGGAACGCTAGTTGACCTCTGCTGTAGCAACTTCCATTGCCTCAGTTTCATCAGCTGAGTAGAGTAGGCAGCCTACCTTTCTTCGTTGTTGTTCCTCGGAACCCCACCTTTGTCACAACCTTACGCGCCAGGAAACCTGCTTGTCTGTTTTAGTGCTTGTCTGTTTTAGTGCTTGTCTGTTTTAGTGCTTGTCTGCTTTTGTGCTTGTCTGTTTTAGTGCTTGTCTGTTTTAGTGCTTGTCTGCTTTTGTGCTTGTATGCTCCTTTGCTTGTATGCTCCTTTGCTTGTGTGTTAGTGTCGATCCTTCCCTGACAAAGAGCGATCGGACTCACCTCCACCCGGCAACTAACTTACCCGAATAACAAGGTTTATTTATCCATGAGTGCATCTGCAGCCGTCGGTACCCGTGGGGCGTACCTTTCTCGTGAGTATTTTTTGCACTAACTTGTACGCTTTTTCCACGCTAATGTACTAACTAATACCCGCCAAAAACTAGACGAGGGAGACTACAACCATGCTGTTGACCCACAATATAAAAGGCTGAGAGACCAGGCTGAAGAGGCATACACCAGGAGAAACCAGCTTTCCTCACAATCTCAGAAGGCTTTTAACTCTGGCAATAAACAGGAAGCACACGAATTATCGTTAAGAGCCAAGCAGGCCTTAGCCGACGCCGACCGCTTCAATGCTCAGGCTGCTGAGTTTGTGTTTCGTGCTAACAACGCAGACAGTGGCCAGGACGAGATTGATCTTCATGGGTTATTTGTCAAGGAGGCTGAGTACGTACTAAAACAGAGAATCCAGGCTGGTGTGGCAAGAGGAGAGCGTGAGCTGAGAGTTATTGTGGGGAAAGGCTTACACTCTGCACATGGCATTGCAAAGATCAAACCCGCAGTGGAAGAGATGTGCACTGAGGCCAGCTTGAGACACTACATTGACCCCAAAAATACAGGTGTGTTGGTCATTGAGCTGGCTAACGCTGCTGTCCCATCCTCCTGGCCTGTTCATGGCACTTCCATTGTCGATGGCTTAGGTGGTGGCTACAACGGGCACAATGGACCCTCTGCTCCTACTCCTGCTCATCCTTCCGACGTCCAATATCAGGGCCAATCATATCCACAGTACCAACAGCAGCAGCAATACCAAGGGAACTATTACCATCAGCAGCAGCAGCCACAACAGTCACAGAACAACGCCGACACTCAGTTGGTGCAGTTGTTGGTAAAGCTAGTGTGTGCCTGTCTTAAGTAGGTTGCGCAGGAAGAAAATTGAGATGACTCGTTGAGAGAAGAAAAAAGCGATGAGTAAAAGATTGAGGCACAATTAGGCCATCCATTGTATCAAATGTGTATTCTTATTAAGATGGAAATGTTATTTCGGGGGAAAAAATTACAAAAACAAACAACTCACGAATCTGAAGAAATGCAATTTAAACTTTGGAATACAATTCACGCGTTGAGAAACTTGAGCCACAAACCAGCCATAATTAGATTATATTAAATCACATGTAATTTAAATTCCCAGTTCGTCTCATAATCTAACCAGACTAACTTGTTGAAAATAACATCAACTTTAGCGTATATGTAAATGCATTAAATGCATGCAGACACACCTTAATTGACTCCGCTAATGTACGCAGGTACATTAGTACCCCACTAGTGCCCCCCACTAGTGTGGAAAGAGAATATCGTCAAACGGCCCAAATAACTTAACCCAATTCAGTTAAAAATACAATCAATAAACTAAAATCAGCAAAATACAATTAGTAAAATACAATTAGTAAAATACAATTAGTAAAGTACAATTAGTAAAATACAATTAATTTGTGAACATTAATGCATTCAACTCTCTCCCCTTTGCAGAGTAATCGTTGGTACCCTTCACCTATTTCCTTTGCGTATAGCCCTAAAAGCCTCGTTCATCCCATACACGCAAACGGCAAAGGTGCATTACGTGCATGCACCAGGTCCGAATTTTGGTGCGCAAGCTCCACTTTTCGGCCCCGGGTTTTCGTCATTCCTCCGCCATTGCTATACAGATGCGTGCCTTAGACGTCACTTCCATTTGGTGACGGATACATATGCCAACAGGAGGAGGGTGTCAGTAAGGAGCAAGTGATACTTTTGCCAATTCGAAACACGGCGTTTCTAACCACAACTTGTATTGTTTCACTCCTCCCCTCCGCAAGATTCTTCGTTTCACTCAAAGAGCAACTGCAAGCCTGCACCGCTGCAAGATCTGTCCGAATAGCAGGAACCCCAGATTCTCACCCCCCACCAGCTACTCCACAATGGTCAAAGTTTCCAACTTCCTCGCCGATACCGGTGCTCCGGTGCTGCCATTGACGGCCAAGACCCATTTTGACCAACTCACGGCTACCGAAAAGAAGTATGCTCATCACATCGCCAAGGCCTCCCACTGGGGTACCAGGGTTGTTCTTCGCTCAGTTTCTGCTGAGTCTGAACTCATCTACGACCTGGTGCTCAACATCCACAGGGCGGTCAAGGGAGACTACTCTGAACTCGAGAAGCACCTCGGCAAGGACAGTGTGACCAAGTACTTGGAGTATGCGTCTCAGTTCCTGTCCAACTTGGGTAACTACAAGTCGTTTGGAGACGTCAAGTTCATCCCGCGTATTGAGGAGCGCGATTTCGAGACGCTCGTGGAGCTTGTCAATGACGAGACTTGCCTGCAGCTCTACGAAGACGTCAAGGTTGAACTCTACTCTCTTGATGCCAAGAACATCCTGCTGGGGTGGCCAGATAAGGGCCACGTTTCAGGCTACTATTTCTCCGCTGTGAACAAAGAGGAGATCGAGGCGGTCAACACGGCCCTGGCCAGCAAGGGCGTGATGCCAGAAAACACCCGCGTTGAGAAGAAGTCAGACGTTGAGTTTGTGGTGCATGTTGCAAGTGCAGATATCACCAACAACACAGGCTATTACCCAGAGTCAATTGCCTTCACTAATCCTGCTGGTGCAGCTGCAACTGCAGTGTTCCAATTCGGCGACCATTCAAGAGAGTTTGAGCAGATTGCCCATCACATGACCGAGGCCAAGAAAGTGGCTGCCAACGAGACCCAGGTGAAGATGCTCGAGCACTACGCCCAGTCTTTCACCACCGGTTCGATGAATGCCCACAAAGACTCCCAGATTGAGTGGGTCAAGGATATCGGCCCTGGTGTGGAGACAAACATCGGCTTCATCGAAACCTACAGGGACCCATCAGGAGTGCGTGGAGAGTGGGAGGGCCTCGTTGCCATGGTGAACAAAGAGAGGACTCAAAAGTTCCAGGCGCTCGTGGAAGGCGCGCGCGAGTTCATCGCTGAACTGCCCTGGTCCAAGGAGTTTGAGAAGGACGTGTTCACCCCTCCCGACTTCACCTCCTTGGAGGTGCTCACCTTTGCCGGAAGTGGTATCCCGGCAGGTATCAACATCCCCAACTATGACGATGTGAGACTCAACGTTGGGTTCAAGAATGTCTCTTTGGGAAACATCCTCTCTGCCCAGGACTCCAAGGAAAAGGTTGCCTTCATCGAGGACTCTCTCCAGGAGCTGTTTGTCAAGTACAGAACGGAGGCGTTTGAGGTCCAAGTGGGCATTCACGAGCTTTTGGGTCACGGCACCGGTAAGTTGCTGTCGCAGACCGACGACAACACGTTCAACTTTGACCATACCAACCCACCAATTGGCCTAGATGGTAAGCCCGTGTCTACTTTTTACAAGAAAGGCCAGACTTGGGGCTCCCTGTTTGGCTCCGTTTCTGGTGCTTACGAAGAATGTAGAGCCGAGTCTGTGGCCATGTATCTGATCACCAACAGAAACCTCTTGCACCTGTTTGGAATCACCGATAAAAAGACCCAGGACGATATTATCCATATTGGGTTCCTCCTGATGTGTAGAGCGGGTCTGGTTGCCCTTGAATTCTGGGACCCTGCTACCGAGAAGTGGGGCCAACCACACATGCAGGCCAGATATGCCATTCTCAAGACCTTTTTGGAGGCTGGCGAAGGTTTTGTCTCTTTGAAGTACTCAAAGGAGGACTTTTCCGACTTGGAGATATCCCTTGACGCCTCCAAGATTGAAACCGTTGGCCACACGGCCATTGGAAACTACCTCAGAGCTCTCCATATATACAAGTGTTCTGGTGATGTGGTGAACGGCAGCAACTTCTTTGTCGGCAGAAGCACTGTTACCCCAGAAATCGCCCAGTTCAGAGACTTGGTATTGAGCAAGAAGCTTCCAAGAAAACAGTTTGTTCAGGCCAACACCTTCGTCTCTGGTGACGAGGTTACTGTTAAGGAGTACGAGGGTACCTCTATTGGCATGATTGAGAGTTTTATTGAGAGGGAAACTTAGTTTTGGCTAAACTATGTGACGTCAATATATTTAATAGTTATTATTCTATATCATCGAGGTACAGAAATTGTAGGTTTCAGAATTGATATCTCCCTAGCTGGATATCTTCATTTTGTGGGAGAGCAGTTTACCGTGGGAGATGGGTATCCTCCACCTTCATCGACCACTTTCCAACGTGTTCTTTGAAAGTGTCATCATTATGTCATTATCATCTTCCTCATAGACTCAGTTGGTCCCCTGGTCGCACGGCTACGGTATAATCATACCATCCAAGGGCCACTCGCGCGCAATCTAATCTATATCCTGTACATGCAGTTCATTCGGTTAGGCATTTCATCATCCATACCATGTGATAGGATACCCTTGCATCTACCTTTTCTATAGTTCATTATGGTGTCGGTCATCAATTAGTGCGGTATCAGAGTACCTCCCCCGGATTGTGGCTTAGTTGAGAATATGATAGTCGCGGATAGATAAACTCAACAGTTGTAAGTTTCAGAAAGAGATAGATAGTATCGCAGTCTTTTGGGGCCGTACCATGTGCCAAGAAAGGTGTGCCCGCTTTTACATACACAACGCCCTACATGGTATTCTCTTGGCAAGACCAGAGGCTGCCCGTGCTTTCCGAGCAGTTTCTTTGGCAAGTTGGGACAGTCCTTTATATGCTAACTGTGGCTGGAACGGCAAAATGCCAAGGCTATCCTGGATATGTGACTCCATAAATGATAATGGCCCTTGCACGCTGCATGGCCGTGATTCAAATAGTCAGATTCTGGAAGCACTTGAGGAGTCATTCCGGTGTTTGGGGCTATTATACTTCAGACGGGGAGGAACATGCTGCATATACCGGATCATATCTGTCCTGCTCTGTCCTATTTCTGCTCTCTATTGCCCATTTTTGCTTGCCGTTGAGCAGCAAAAGTGGCAGCCTCAGGCGGCCATCTGCAAGTCAATCGTTGAATGCATGAATAAATAGCAGACATGCAGTAATCAAATCGTTTGACACATACACCAACCACCCATAAGCCCTAACTCATGCAGGGATATGCACGTAGATACTTTTTTCAGACTAAGAAAACGCCGTGGAAGAAAACGAGCAAATTAAGTTTAGAGGGGGGGAAATTTTAACGCTGCGAAAGCAACCAAGAGAAATTTCGAGCTGATGATTTATCGTGTGACATCGTGTGCTATCGAATAATTGTGCAACTGTGCCTGTTTGCCTATTGTGGGAATTGTGAGCCAGATGTACGAATATAGACGGGTAATACAATTGGGAGTTTGCAAGGGTTAGGCTGTCAGGCCTTGAGGGTAAGAGGGTGTGAGGGTCCTACAACGGATGTCTACCGTTACGCGTCAATCTCACGTACACATTTTAGGGTCGGATCATGTCTCCCTTCCGACGATAGGACTCCTGCGTCAGCCCTGTATGAATCTGCACGATCCTGCACGACCCTGTAAGACCCTGTGTAAGCATGAACGACCCTATGCGATCCTATGCGACTCTGCACTTTCCTTTGATGTTACACACTGTTTCGTGTGGTGTTCCGTATGCAAGAAACGGTAGGACGTGGCGAACATATACTATTGCTAGAGGAATTCTCTAGGAAAGCACTTGTTGGCTTGGTATTCTTTCTTTAAGAAGGAGGAAGCGAGTGGTGCCGTGTTGATGGCTGAGAGGCATTAGCAGCCATAGCGACATGTATTGTTTGGCCGTTTTATTGAACAACGCCATAGTTTCAGAGAGGATGATTGAATCAAGTTATGTTGCCACAGACACTCTTCAGAATCCCTTTAGCCCTTTAGCCCTTTAGCAACTGATTAAACGCATGTAACGTTCCAAGGAGATATCAGTCTATTTTAGCACTCTTATCTCTTGACGCTAGATGAAAAGAGACAAATCCGATCCGACCAGCAATCAACTCGATTATCTCCAGTCTTCCTTGCTGCCGATATCCGCGGAAGCCAGCACCGTACAGTGAACCCACCTTGACCGTTCGAGAAACGCCTGTTCTCGCAAAGAAAAGAAAAAATAGAAGCTGCAGTGAAACGAACGGTGGCTCTCAGAAATGCGTGTACGTGGCAAATGTGCAGGATGCAGGATGCATATGCATATCACAAAGAATGCCCTACAGGCTGCGGGACCGCTTTTGCCGTGGACATTTCTCTTCTATTAGAGGTATCTCAGGAATGGGACACCTTACCAAAACCACCCAGGGCTTCAGTGGCAACTTGGTGTATATACATTCCTTAGAAGGGGACTTGAAACGGCATCTAAGGTTTGCATCACTGTCCTGTTGCTCCTGTTGCCACCATCGAGCTACGATGACGTTAAGCGACAACAAGGGGCGCGCAAAAGGTGTGCAGCATACTCTAAATTCGAAAGACGTGCATATACATTAGCGGTACGCTAGTTATCTCACTAGTTATCAGGCTAAAACAGGAGCCGTCCCTATTCATCAGACACCACCTGGAGGGGAGGGCCTGAGCAGATCCAACATACAGAATGGAACAAATGGTGTAGGCATAGCGCTGATTGTAACCAAGCCTCAGTAAAAAGAAAAAAAATATGCATAGGAGTCAACAAGATGTGTACATCAAAAGTAGCTGCAATTCAATGCCAGTGGAGAGTGCCGAAGAAACTCAATGGATATGCGCGGGTAGCGATTGCACCATCGTAGAACATGATAAGGAAATAATTGTAAGGCGATGAATTTTTCACTCAACCCAATTGGTAGGAAATCACCAGATTGCTTCCCCACTGGGCATGGCGCAGGTGACCATGGAGGTTATCGAAGAGTATATATTGAGGCATGTCCCTCGTGTAGAGATAAACCTTGATTTGATTTCAAAGTCAATATATAGAGTAAACCTTCTTCAATATGGCAGAACAGTCATACCCTTCAGAGAAGGCATATCCATTGGAGAAATCAGAGAAGTTCACGAGCTCTGATGAAATCGTCCTTCAAGGGGTGTCTGATTCCGCTGCAGATTTTGAATCTGAATCTCAGACCAACGTGAGGCAGCTTCCTTACGAGGATCTCCTAAACTACCGTGATGAATGGAACCCTGATGGGTTGAGAGCTGCCACACCCGAAGAGAGAAAGAAGTTGCGTAAAGTACTTGGCCATGCCCCTTACGTTTGCTATCTCATCTGCCTGGTTGAGTTTGCAGAGAGAGGGTCCTACTACGGTGTTAGTGGATGTCTTGCCAACTTTATCCAGCGTCCCCTCCCACCTGGAGGTAACGGAGCAGGTGCCCCTCCAAGAGGAACCCAGCAGAGTGCAGGTGCGCTCGATATGGGACTGCAAACTGCGTCTGCTCTGACCCTCTTGCTCACTTTCCTTGCCTATGTGACCCCCCTCTTTGGTGGTTACTTCTCCGATACCAGACTTGGTAAGTTCAAGGCTATTTGGTGCGGTGTCATTGTTGGTGGTATTGCGCATGTCGTATTGGTTATAGCCTCCATTCCAAGCGTCATTTCCGGTGGACACGCCCTGGCCCCAACCATTATCGCCATCATCGTGTTAGCCATTGGTACCGGTCTCATCAAGCCCAACTTGCTTCCTCTGCTTATGGACCAGTACCCATTTGACCACGATGTTGTAAAGACCCTTTCAACAGGCGAGGTTGTGGTTGTTGACCGTGGTGCCACTCTCGAGAGAATGACCCTTTTCTTCTACTGGGCTATCAACGTTGGTGCCTTCCTGCAGTTGGCCACTTCGTACTGTGAGAAGAGAATTGGTTTTTGGCTAGCCTACCTCGTGCCCGGTATCCTCTATATGCTTTTGCCCATTGTTCTATTGTTCATTGGCAAGAGACTTAAGAAAGAGCCACCACAGGGTTCTCTGTTTGACGATCTCTTTAAGGTTGGCCGTGTTTTGTACAGAGGAGGCTGGATCAAGAGACTCCACGCCGGCGAGTTTTACGAATATGCCAAGCCAACTGTTATGCTTGCCAGGGGTGAGAAGTACTACAACGAGAACAAGCACCTGCTGGTGACTTGGAATGACCAGTTCATTGCTGACATCAAGCAGACTGTCAATGCCTGTAAGATTTTTATCTACTTTATCATCTTCAACATCAATGACGGTGGTATTGGTTCTATTCAGACATCACAGGCTGGTTCCATGACCACCAACGGCGTTCCAAACGATCTCTTCAACAACTTTAACCCTCTCACCATTATCATTTTGATTCCTATTCTCGACTACGGTATCTACCCTCTGCTGAGAAAGTACAAGATCCCATTCCGCCCTGTGTGGAGAATTGCCTTTGGATTCACGCTTGCCGCTCTGGGATCTGTTATCGGTGCCATTTTACAGTACCGCATCTACAAAACCTCTCCATGTGGTTACCATGCCACAGTGTGTGACATTGGAACAGGTGTTTCTCCCATCTCTGCTTGGTGGGACGTGTGGCTCTTCATCTTCCAGGCAGCTGGTGAGTGTTTTGCCAACACCACCGCTTATGAGATTGCCTACACCAGATCGCCAGACAACATGAAGGGTTTGGTCATGGCCCTTTTCCTCTTCACCACTGCAATCTCCGCAGCCATTTCTGAGGCATGTACCAGTGCCCTCATTGACCCATACCTAATCTGGCCTTTTGCAGCAACGGGTATTGCCGGTGTTGTCTCTGCTCTTCTGTTCTTATGGCATTTCAGAGACCTCCATGTGGTAATGGAGCAGGAGAGATTGGATAAGGAGGCACGCAGGAGAGCAGCATTCTCTGTTGAGGAGGATGACGAAGGCCTTGAGCCCATCTCGAGCAAGCAGTTTATCGACACTGAACTCAGAAGTATCCAGGAGATCCGTAAATGAGGTTGTTGCATCGATGAGAGTTTGACTCTATCCAGGTTTTGCTATGTAAAGTATTTTGGAGTTTAGATAAAATGAATGTTATTTGCACAGAACGTTATTGGGAAATCCATTGAGTATTGTATTATTATGACAGGGACCAATGATAATAGTTGCAAAAAAAAAATACCGGTCTCTGTTGTATCTCTCCTAACCTGCTTGGAATGCGTCAATCCTGGCCTAATTCATGCAGCATCAGCGCACTTAAGTGGGGGTGCCATGCGGTCCTTGACGCACCCCCAAAGGTACTTATCATTAACAATACGAGGCAGCAGGTGGACAGATGCGAAATATCTCCTAAACTAGATGGTGTTATTGTGAAAATCAGCCGGCTGGAAACGGTGGCTGGGGGTAATGGGGTTATGGAGGATGTTGGGTTAGTGGTTTAGATCATCAAGGAAACAGGCATAACGGCAAGGAGACAGACATGACGGTTAGATAGTGAGATGGTTCAAAGGATATCAGTATACTGAAGAATATAGAACCATTATGCCTCTTTTCCAGAGATGATGGCCTGTCACCGTCTATGGCTTGCTCTTATTGGCAAAAGAAATGGTCTCTTTCCCAATTGGGGAAGATGGGGTGCAGCCCTGATTCTCTGCCAACCATATCCATATTATCCATATTCACAACCACCAGAACGATTGAATAGGTTGATTATGAAACAGAGTTGCTATTGGGATGAAGTATATCCCCAATGGATATAGCAATCTTTTATTTCTTCGATTCCGAATGTTGTGATTACAGCACATAGTGGAAGGATCAAAGGTGATCTTAAGTCATTACAGAATGCATTATATAAGCTGCTGCAACACGAGCGCATAATTCGTTTACCTTTATTACATAAGCTGGGTTACAGTACTCGCCCACACCTTTGCGTTACATGCATATGATTACATACTTAGCGTTACTATCCTCTATTCTATATATATACATGCATCATCCCCACCCATTTATTGTTCCCCCGTAGTGAGACCTTCCTGTTTGATCTCGTTAATCTTGTCGTAGTTTATCTCGTCAAGGATCTTCTTGGCGCCATTTTCTATGAACAATTGGCCAAACTTGTGTCCCAAATCCTTGGCCTCTTCGTCATTGGTGACAACGCCAGAAATCTCCAGTTCGATGTGTTCTTTTCCATCAGTGCTCAATACAATTCCCTTCATATCCAATGTGCTGTCTTCCACGTTGTACTTGGTGGAGACCCCTACAGGAACGGAGCAGCCACCTTCCAAAAAGCGCAAGAGGCCCCTCTCTGCCAGGCAGCAATAGGTGGATTCGTTGCATCTGATTGCCTGGCAGAGCTGCTTAACCTGCGCATCGCCCTTTCTTATCTCCACTCCCAATGCACCTTGCCCAACAGCGTAGTACATGGTGTCCTCGTCGAGAAACCTCGTTATGCGGTCCCCCAGGTCAACGCGTATTAGTCCTGCTGCTGCAAGTATGAGACAAGCATAGTCAGAATCAGGTGCATCGAGCTTGGCTAGACGTGTGTTGATATTTCCACGTACGGACTTGAATTTGAGGTTGGGATAATTTTTTAGCATCTGGGACGATCTACGCACAGATGAGGTGCCTACAATGGAGCCATCTGGCAAATCTGCTAGGGACTTGTATGGCGAGCCTGTCCTCATAACTAATGCATCACGCGGGTCTAGAGCAGCTGTTAGTATTTACGTTTGGACAAGGACCGATCAGCCGGGTCAGTCAAACAAGGGTCAGAGAAACCACAAAGGCCTCTTCCAATATTGCTTCAGTATAAAGATAATTCTCCTCAAGAATATTAGGAAGTCTAATGTCTAAAAGTTTATCTTTGTATCATCATAATATAGGAAAGGCTGCAGTAGGTCCTCTGAAGTCCTGTAGGCGCAAAGTACAACCTAGACATGCTGGAGAAGCAGTTCAAACGCACTCTGACTTAGCCCTGCACTAGTGCATAATGGCAAAAAGCCACTAAATCTAAATATTGGCAAACACTGGTGTAACACTTACCTTCTCTCTTGAGAATACATCCCAATTCAAATTCATCAGGCAAATTGGTTGGCACATCCTTCAAAGAATGCACAATCATGTCAATCTTCTCATACTCCCCGACACTCTCCAGCAGGAGAATCTCCAGCTCCTTTGTCCAGACGGATTTACCTCCAAAGGAGTAGAGTGGTTTATTTTGTACTAGATCGCCCAAAGTGGAAACGCCCAAGATTTTCGTCTCGAGTTCGGGATAAGCGTTGGTGACGTATTCAGCAACAATTTCAGACTGCTTTATAGCCAGCTTGGACTTTCTGGATCCAATCTTGACTATTCCGGTAGGCAGCGTAAGACCATCGCTTGTTATCGTCTCGGAAGACACTTCTGCATTCGGCACCATTGTGTATGTTGTTGAAAAGCTCTGGTGTACGATGCAGTATGTATGATTAGCCCGTTTTCAAAAAAAAGGTTATGTACAATGCAAAGTTTGTCATTCACGTGATAAACAGGTATTGTTCCTTTCCCAATTTATATATACAGGAGACGAACTGGGATGTGGGCTTTATTCCTCGTTGACGAATCAAGAGGGGGACCCAAAGAGAATGCAAGATAAGATGCAACAGAAAAGCTAACAACCACAAAAGCGAGCTAATGAAAGCAAGATTGTGGCGAGCGACGAAATCAGGTCTGAAGAAGTTGTATGCAGCGCATATATATCTTTGTTTGTGAACAAGACGCCCTTGTTCCTTTTGTAGAGATGTTTGTTCCTGAAACTGATGATGGTCAGTGCCAGTAGAGTCTATCATTTTTCACTCAGTCTCGGCATCACACTACCTGAAGCACCCTGGAACCTTTTGCTTGATTGAGTGCACTGAGGCGATTTCGGCCGGTGCGACGTGCGTTACCCGGGAACTTGCATTTGGGGTAGCCTATCATCGTGTGATGATTAATAAGAGGAGTGCTAGAAGCATACTGGCTTGGATGATTAAGGATATAATATAATGCTTGAGGAAATAATATGATGTTTGAGTACATATTAAAAGATCGGTAGGAAAGAGACAGGCGTAATATGTGGTGCCTTAGAGACCATGTTCCTTCACTTCTGTTGACGAATTGTATGATCACTTGCTTTGTATAAGATGCATTAAATAGCTGTATGCATAGCCAGCTCTAGCGCCAACTTGTGGCCGGATCGGATCTAGTGAGCTTTGGTCTTGTGAGGGTAGGTTCGTGTGATGGGAGCTAAACATGCATGATTAGTACTAGGTGGATTCAAATGTGGCAGAACCAGTAATGTCATGAAAAATCTAAAATTACCTTCCATACGACACAAGCAAATAAAAAAATACACGGAATCATCCCAGTAGTATAGCAGTGTGGTTGGATGGGTTTTCTGTTGCCGCAGAAACCGCCGTGAACCGACCGTGGTCTAACCAGTGGTGCTCTTAATAATATTGTATGTTAAGAAAATCCCTCCTTCACCTTCAACGAGACAAGCAGTCATGCATATTTTCTTTTCTACTATTGCTCATCCAGTGGTTCTTCGCCAGTTTTAGTTTTATTTTATTAATACACTTTCAACTTGCATACTTCATACATATATACGACTTCTTTTATTTGTCCTGCATGCAAATAACCATAACAATACCACTACATCTATAGACACGCTACACTCAGATAAGTCTCAGATACATAAAGGGTAACCCCAGATGCATGAGAACACCCCAGAGGTATACCAAAGAAGACGCAGACGTATGCACCACCAGACACGCTAGCGTCAGTGACACAAACAAACAACCTTTCTGTTTTAGCCAGATTGTCTATTTGTGTGTTTGTTTGAAGGGACAAGGCAATTCCCTCTCTCCATCCACAAGCAACCGCTGCCCTGCCCTTCTAATTTTCGAACACTCTTTTGAGCAACCTGTTTAACTGTTCCAACTTGACATTCTCACTAGAAATGTTGATGAGCTTCTCCTCGCCTTCATCATTACCCTTCACAAGAAACTTCTCCCCCTCACTGCTCAGCTCCCAGCCAAAAGCAGTGGCGAACTTCTCGAGCTCCTCGTTGCTGGTAAAATCGAGACTTGTCTTGAGGAAATCATACTTGATGGACTTGTTAGAAAACTCGACAACGGTGCTAATGGCGCGTCTGAATTCAACCTTGAGCACGTCCAGATTGGGGAAGTGAGCCTCGAACAGAGCACGGAGCTCTGCATCCTCGTTAAAACTCTTCCAGAATTGGACAAACTGGCATGTGGTGAGTACAGTGTACAGGGAGCAAAGCCTCTGCACACTAGCGTTGAATGAGTCCACATATGGCAGTGAGTCGTTTATTACAACGTATGATGGCAACAAGTTGAGATAAAGCTGGAAGTCGCTGTGATTAAAGTTGGTGAGTCCTCTGAGGAGGATTTTGGTGCTGAAATGCTCTCTGCTGGAGGTGCCATCTGCATCTTCCTCGTCCTCGTCCTCTTCCTCCTCATCGAGCTCTGTACCGGATAGCTCGTATAGTTTGAGCAGTGCAAGATTGCTGTTGAGGTCATGGAAGCCCTCGTTACACTGCTGCACTACATAGTCCTCGAGGTCTCTGAGAATCCCCACGTCGTATCTCTTAAGGGAGCTGAGAATCTCTGTCACCACCTGAGGGCGCTGAGGAGGCACTGCTACTAAATTGTTTTCCATGTTGTGTGTAAGGTGTAGTGAATATCCGATTGGGTGGTGTATTAAACAGGTGAATTGGTAATACGACAGGCTCGTGGTTGATCCAACAAATGCGTGGTTGATTCAACAACTGAGTTGGCTTTTTTTCAACAAGTGAGGTGTTTGCTATTGTGGTCACTTGGCCCTGTAGTATTGAACTTTTTCCATAAGCACTTGTGTTGGACTTCGTTGCCAATTATTTCGTGTTGTTTCCTCCGAATGGCTCTATTCGTTACCTGTCTCTCGTCTCTGCTGAGCTCCACCTGCAACTCACTGCGAATCTGCCCGCTGCCTCTGTGAATTTTCACACTGTGTAGACACCTGCTTCAGCATTGATTTTTTCAGCATGTAAGCTTACCCGGAGGAAGTGTTTGTCGAGACACGCAGAATTGGGTGGGTAGGTGCACTAGGTCAGAGGTGGGTAGCGGGTAGCGGGTAGCGGTTAGTGGGTACTGGTAGATGGGTAGTGGTAGGTGGGTTGTGGTAGGTGGGTCATGGTTGGTGGTGAGCGTCGATTATCAAATCTCTACGAGAAGAAGCAAGAGGAGGTAACATGAGGGCGTGTGCTGAACGTGTGGCGAACGTTGGCTGGGGTAATAGAAGCAATGTGCAGCGCCTTTCATGGAGTGTCTCTAATAGCGGTACCTCTTCATGTGCCTCCCCAATACGTCTCTGAGGAACTAAGGACAGCTTTTGACACATCTCTTACAGCCTTAACTAAGGAAGCCACAGCATAACAGCCTAACGACTTGCATAGATGTCAGTGTGGCTGTCTAGGGCTACAGGACACAATTGTCAGTTACACCCAACTTACAGACCCGCATATCCATCCAGTCACCATAAATACATTATCAATCAATTAATCTCAACTACTATCTTGCGGACCCTCTTTATCCGCTTTTATATAAAACCATTAAAACTATAAATCAATATACGTACCGTTTTTCTAAGTGTCGGGCCCAATCGCCGTTACTATTCATGCATGGCGATTACGTGATAGCCCAAACAGGAAGGAGCCCCACGATGGCTCAGCGTTTGCGATATTTAGACAGGGACAGGGGGGGAGATGTGTCCACCTGAAGGGTCCAGCCCGCCCAACACCTGTTGATCTTGAATTAGTCATTGGGATGTGTTGTTGGTATGGCCGTTCACTTATTTAACCAATTGATTTGCCCAATTACTTTACCCTAATTTTCTCAACGAACTCCCCCCTCAACTCAATTTCTTTATCCCTTCTCAGTTCCACTCCCCCACCTCTCCACTTAGATTCTGCATCGGTCTCTTTGCCCTGCATGCGCTTATTTGGAACTAGCGCTAAACAGTGTCGATTGCATAGAGCTAAAAGTATACACACCACTCTAGAACGAACGGCCCGGTACACCACAACACCACAGCACACCACTCAGATATATTCCATAAACAGTTTTTCGCACCCAAATTTCCACCATTTGAAGCTGCCGCAACCATTTTGTTGCCAGGTTTTTTCCAGTCCATTTTTCCAACGTTTTTTCTTGTCCGGTACCCAAACAAGAATGACAGCCACCTTCAAGCCGTTCCCCAAGCATAATCCCTACTTTCAGGTGGGTGGCAAGGACATTTGGTCCCTCATCAATGAGGCTGCAGCAAAGGCTGAGGCCGAATCGGGAAAGAAGGTTGTCAATTTAGGACAAGGCTTCTTCTCTTATTCGCCACCTCAGTTTGCCATTGATGCCGCAAAGGAGGCCCTCGACAATCCCATGGCCAACCAATATTCCCATACCAGGGGCAGGCCAACGCTGTTGAAGGCGCTTGCCGCCACCTACTCCCCCCATTATGGCAGACAGCTTGACACCTCGGAGATCCTGGTGACGACAGGCGCTAACGAGGGGATGCTCACTGTTTTCACTGGGTTCCTCGAACAGGGCGACGAGGTCATTGTGTTTGAACCCTTTTTTGACCAATACATCTCCAACATTGAGCTCCCTGGAGGGAAAGTAGTGTATGTACAACTGCACCCCCCCTCAGATTTCGACAAGAGAACCGTCTCTGGAGATGAGTGGAGTATCAACTTTGACGAGCTTGAAGCCGCCATCACCCCCAAGACAAAGATGATAGTGCTCAACACCCCCCACAACCCAATTGGGAAGGTGTTCAACAGGGAGGAGCTCACGCGAATTGGAAACCTTGCTGTCAAACACAACTTTCTCATCCTCTCTGATGAGGTGTATGAAAACCTCTACTATAAGGAACACGTCCGCATTGCCACACTCTCTCCCGAGATTGGCCGTCTCACTTTATCCGTAGGCTCGGCTGGGAAATCCTTTGCTGCAACGGGCTGGAGAATCGGTTGGGTCATCGGTCATCCCGATCTCATCGCATATGCATCCTTGGCGCACACCCGCATATGCTTTGCCACCCCTTCTCCGCTACAGGAAGCTGTTTCCGTTGCTCTTACTAAATCTCTAACCAACTCCTACTATAACGACACCAGAGACGCCTATATCAACAAGTATAAAATCTTTACTGCTGTATTCGATGAATTACACCTCCCTTATACCGTTGCCGATGGTGGCTACTTCTTGCTCGTGAACTTCAAGAAGGTTAAAATCCCCGAGGGGTACGAATTCCCACCGGAATTTGACGGTAAGCCACGTGATTTCAAGCTGGCTTTCTTTCTCATCAACGAGTTTGGCGTGGTTTCCATCCCTCCTTCTGAGTTTTACATCCCCGAACATAAAGCACAGGTTGAGGACTGTTTGAGGTTTGCTGTTTGTAAGGATGACGAGATGCTTGAGGAGGCTGTTGTGAGATTGAAAGGGTTGAAGAAGTATATCAGCTAGGTGGAGTAGAGAGAATAGAATTAGAGAGAACAGTTTAGTTAGATTTAGAGTGAATTGAACAAGCTTATTCATTAGTAAGATAGAATTTGAGTGAAAACGGCATGGCATATGTTGATCGGTTTCTTATGACAGTGTGTGCAATTTTCTCCTTTCTATATTGTTTAATATATATGGCCTATAATAATATTAGACTCAGCTACCACTATATACTAGCTACTGTATACTAGCTACTGTATATTAGCTACTATACATTAGCTACTATATACTTTGTACGTTAAGCAACAACTTCTCAGGCCGTGCGGCTTTCCAATATGGTGAGGCTCACGCGGCTCATCTCCACAGGTGTCAGGAGAGTGAAGCGGCTCGTGCGGCTCAAGACAAATCGATTCTCCTCTGTTTAACCAATACATAACCGCACATGCTTATAAATATTTATTTAGAATATCCAAAAAGGCTATCCGCTGCTTAATAATAGCTTCCAACTCTTGAGAAGCACCATTGCTTCCTACCATCTATCATCATCCATTTTCCACCCCTCTCAACACCTCTCTATCTGGTGAGTAACCCTTTAATTATATAAGCAGTCACGATGACTTTACGTACGATAAGCATCTTGTGACGCCTCGCGTGAAGATAGGCGAATCATTTCACGGAGATTGTACTATTTCTTTATTATATCAAACATAAGATACTCATACTAATCACACCAAGCGACTTTTAAAGAGGTCATAGAGTGGTAGTACACTATCATCTATTACATCATTGCAATATTCGACACACGTGATATATTCAGCGTCTACCATATTTGAATGTCAATAGGGAGTTAGCCAATCAGATAATTTCACTATTTTGATCACCAGAGAGGGTCACGTGAATTCAATTACTTTACCCAAATAGGCAAAGATACCCAAAGAGGGAATTTACCCAAATCGGCAATTGCACCAGACAGGAAATTTACCCAAATAGGCAACACCGAAACAGGACACTTATGCCAATAGGCACTCGCACTAGGCAACCACCACCCTCAATTCCAGCAGCATCCACAACATAACCAATTGAGCCAATTCCGCAAATGTCCAAGTTATTCGTCTCGTTTTGGCTCTTTGGACTCATCAATAACGTTCTCTATGTCGTGATTCTATCGGCCGCCGTAGACTTGGTGGGTCCCTTAGTACCGAAGGCAACGGTGCTATTAGCAGATGTATTACCCTCCTTCCTAATTAAGCTGATTTCTCCATTCTTCATCCATAAGATCCCTTATACCCACAGAATATTCGCCTTGGTGGGCCTAAGCATATCTGGAATGCTCGTTATAGCGAGCTGCCAGCACCGTATACCATACATCTTGATGGGGATTGTGCTGGCGTCTCTCTCTTCCGGATTGGGTGAAATCACATTTCTCCAACTGACCCATTTCTATGGCCATATGGGCCAAACCTCGCTAAGTGGGTTCAGCAGCGGCACTGGAGGGGCCGGCTTGGTAGGCAGTGCCACTTATATGGTGTTAACCACGTGGCTCAATTGGAGCGTGAAAGTGTCACTGTTGGTATTTTCGGTTGTTCCGCTGGTTTTCTTCCTGGGGTATTTCTATCTACTGCCTGAAGGTGGAGACGGCCTTTCGCAAGGATATAAAGTTGTTGTAGATGAAGAATCTAATGACACTATGGGGGATGATTTTCAATTGGCCGATGCTGCCCTTTTGCAGGGTTCATACGACACCAGCCACAATTCTCAATTGGGAACCCAATTAGGAACCAATTCCCAACTAGGAAACAATGCCCGATCAGTTAATACTCATCGTATAACTGCCCTGGGATCGCCTAGAATCGCCATTCCTTCAAATCAAGCCTCAAATATCTCATCTGTCAGCACAGTTGGCACTACTGACACCATTTCTGTAGTTAAATCTCACTTCCTCTACACCCTCTCTCAGCTGAGACCATTGGTTGTCCCTTTTATGTTCCCGCTATTTACTGTATATGTTTCTGAATACGTAATAAACCAGGGGATATCGCCAACTCTGCTCTTCCCCCTCGACGAGATGCCGTTTAAACGCTACAGAGACGCCTATGTCACCTACGGCACCCTCTACCAACTGGGGGTGTTCATCTCAAGGTCATCTTCCTCGGTCTTCCGCATTAGAAAGGTGTACATCCCGTCTCTGCTCCAGGCCGTCAACATGGTGTTTTGCATTTTGCAGTCTCTCTACTACTTTGTGCCTAATATCTACTTCATCTTTATACTCATCTTCTACGAGGGCCTCTTGGGAGGTGCCTCCTACGTCAATACATTCATGCTGGTGAGTGAAACAACCCCGTTGGCCCAAAGAGAATTTGCTTTGGGTGCCGTTGGTGTTAGCGATAGCGCTGGAATTGTGTTTGCAGCCCTCTTCAGCATCTGGCTGGAGCCACATCTATGTAGGTGGCAGGTTAACGACAACCGGCCATGGTGTACGTTGGAGTAATCATATCTACACTAACTGTTAACTATTTCTACATATCTGATGACTGCTTTGGAATTCATATCTATACTAACTGTTAACTATATCTATCTGATCATCGACTGAATTATCAAATTGCATAATACAAAAATCCCCCAATTACACCACATGGCTATGCTCAAACATCTGATCCCTCTGTTTGGCGACTTTCAACAGATTCTCTACAATCTTTTGGTTCGTATCATTACTTCTGATGGTTGAAAGTACAGTAAAGCACTGCAAAAGTAGAGAATTTTGCTGTTGGTCTTCTTTTGTGAGACTAGAATTTTGACTGCCGTTTCGGGTAATATCTTGACGGCTGGGGTCTGCACCGCCACCATCGCCACCTGCACCATTCCCAATTGGGTAATCTTTCCCCATTGGGCTACTCGAGGTTCCAGAACTCCGATTAACCGAAAAAGAAGAGGCATTGCCAAAAACGATACCGGAGATTGCGGAGGAACCACCAAAGCTGGAAGAATGAGGCTTTACAACGCTGTTAGCTACACTAATGTTATCACCACCACCATTAGAAGTTGTACTGGAGCTTCTCTGGGACTCATAGAGTGGTATAACAATGTTATCTCTGAAAGCAGAAAGGATGAGATTCCTTACAATTACGTCTACCCCGCTATTCCTGTGGGTATTAAGCTTATCAAGTTCAACTTGGAGAGGTAAGAACACCGCCTCCAAGTAGAAGAGGATCTCATGGAAGAAGTAATTCCACAAAAGGCATGTTTTGCGCTCAAAAGAGGAGTGGCCATTGGAGTTGCTTCCATTTGAGGAGGTGGATTCGGCTCTATTGCGGACAATTGGAGAGGAGGACTCCAAGGAATAGCCTCTCAGCTTAACGGCACCCGTTGCTTCTTCTACGAATAATTGATTGAAAAACATATCTATGCCTACTTTCAGTAATTCCTGTAGTTCATCAAACACGGGGAGACTCATGAGGGCCGAGGAGCCCGAGTGGCCGGTGCTTCCCAATCCGGTTACCAGCCCGTTGTTACCCAATCCGGGACTGATATTGGTGCTACTCAAACCGGCCCCCAAACCACCACCTGAATGCCCCTCCTGCAGCCGCAGCACCCAATGCAGATAAACCAGCTTATTGACTTCCTCTAGCGGCACCTTCAGTTGTTCACATTTAAACAGTGGTGTGATTAAACTACACAACAAACCCCACGCCTCATCGGCGATAGTTTCTCGATCATCCCCATTTCCTTCAACAATGCCTGTGGTGCCTCCTCCCCCTATTAACCCCGAGGACAACCCCGCGGCACCCCCGCCCATACCTCCACCTCCACCTTTCAGGTTCATCTCGGCAATCGCCCTTTGAAGATCGCTGATTGACATCCCGGAACCCCCAATTCCGGGCTGGAAAGAGTAGAGCGTCTTTCCATCAGAATCGCCCACCTTCTTACTATTTGAGCTTGAAGAAGATTTAGTGCTGTCTTTGCCACGAGACCTCAGGTTTAGCTTATATGCATGTTTGTGGAGGGACGAAGAGGCCTTAGAGGAGGACTTAGTGGCTGATGATTTAGCAGACTTGCTGGACTTTGTGGATTTACTGGGGATTTCCTGGCCGATTGTCGCTATTCTTTCAAGCTCTTTAGAAGTACGCGCCAAAGGAGATTTGGTTTCGCTGCTCATTATATTGTTTAGCCTGCTGGAAGAGCTGGAAGACCCAAGGCCTCCTCCTCCTCCTCCGCTACCACTACCCCCACCGGATAAGAGGGTGGTGCCTCCCTGGCCGGATTGGGGGCCCAAGCCGTCCAAATTTGTTCGGATCGTTAATTTATCCGGTCTCCCCTTATAAGTGGACCCATCCAAATGGGTGGAAATGGAGGGTTTCCTTCTCAACTCCTCACTGCTCCTCTTTTTCAACTTGTCTTTGGTCGCCAGCAGTCTCGCCAGAGGGTTTTCCTTGCTCAGTTTGGGTTTGGCGCTCTTTTCCATATCGTTTGCACGTACATTGTTGAATTCCACATTGGATAGGGTTGTGGTGAGGGGGAGGAGTGTCGAGGAGGAGGAGTTTTGGTTTTTATACAGGGAAGTGGAGGAGATGGAGTTTGCTATTTGGGAGGAGTTGCCGGTTTGGGAGTTTCCGGATAGAGAGGGTGTGAAGGGGATTCCTGTAGGGAGGTTTCCAGTAGAGCTTCCCGTAGAGGGGTTGACACTCGTTGTATTTCCACTAGTTACGTTTACAGCTGTTGGAGCGGATTCCGGCTCACCGTTTCCGGTCCCGCCCGGACCCGCACCCTGGGGATCAGACATTTTATTTCCGCTAGGGCCGTTGTGCTCATATATACTTGCGTTACCAATAAATTCATTCTCACCAAAATCACCCGCGTCACCTTCTTCAACAACAAATGACGACACGCTGCTCTGCCTCGTATGCGTAAAGCGAACCTCAGTCGCACGTGACGAGTTGCTCCGTCTTCGCTCCGACATGTATTGAGTGGGGTGCAAGAACGGTGTAGATAATGATATATGAAGTACTCATATACTGAGCATTCCCAGAGGTTTACAGTTTTTGAAACCCCCGCTATATAGTTGTTGGGTGGTCCCTCCCAGTATAGGGGGAGTATAGAGGAGAATGTATGGAGTGGGCGATGAGGATAGGAGAAATGTACGCGAAAACCCAATTGTATTGCAATAAACGGTTGGAATGGATGGGTTGGTCGCCTCTGTGGGGAGATCTGATAACCACTATGGATATTTTGTAAGTCTCGTCCGGTATCAGTTGTATATTTGGTCAGTGTGAAATGGTGGTACCCCACAGTGCGGATATGCGAAGAGTGGGTGACTGGAGGTGTGTGAATGAGTTGGGTTAGTGAGGTGAAATACGATGGGGTATGCGGTATATTTTAGTTGTTTAATGAGAAATATTGCACTGTTTGAGTGGTTTGAAGGATTTTTTGGTTGGTTTTACATAATCGAAATTTAAGCTAATGGCATGTATTTATCATATAGTGTCAGGTATTTCCCTTTTGGGAATCACAGTGATGATTCGCATAGTGCGGGATGTTAACTATGGTGGATTAGTATGGGAGATCAGTGTGGTGGATTAGTGTGGCAGATTAGTGTGGCAGGTTAGTGTGGAGAATTAGTATGGCAGATTAGTATAGCAGATTAGTATGGCAAATTAGTATGGCAGCTCAACTATATGAGATGGGGCCACGATAGTTTGCCTGAACAACGGGTGGCAGCGCAGGTTAACTATGGGAGCCTAACTATGGAGCGTAACTATGGACGCCTAACAATGGAGCCTAACTACGGAAGCCTAACTATGGAGCGTAACTATGGACGCCTAACAATGGAGCCTAACAACGGAAGCCTAACTATGGAGCCTAACTATGGAGCCCAACTATCCTCTCTTTATTATGGGGCCACGATAGTTTGCCTGAACAATGGGTGGCAGCGCAGGTTAACTATGGGAGCCTAACTATGGAGCCTAACTATGGAGCCTAACTATGGACGCCTAACAATGGAGCCTAACAACGGAAGCCTAACTATGGAGCCTAACTATGGAGCCCAACTATCCTCTCTTTATTATGGGTTCAAACATCATCTATGCTCCCCGCGTATACGCTTATCTATGGCATGGAATCACAGTGAATATAACCAGAATTGCACACTAGGATATTGGGCTAGGATATTGGGCAGTCACTTTGTTCATTTCAAAATAAAAAGTGTATACATCATGTATATAATTAAACCACTTTCTCGTGGGTGCCACCCACTCTGCTGTTATTAGAGTAATTCTGCCCAACTACTCATATAACAAGTGGCTATTAATTACCACAGATAGTGAAGAGACAGTCAACACATGGCTAACATTTCAAGCGGGTGTATTACGCAGACATATTGAGCAGGGCCTGAACATATCCGCTGTATTATTTATTAAATATTTTTATGATGGCTTTCACATTTCCTGAAAAGTATATTGCCTGCTGAGTTTTTAGAGACTTTGGCCAGTGGACTTGTATTACCAGAACCCAGAGAATATCCATTCATAGTAAGGCACAAAGGCGCATAGTAAAGGAGCATAGTAACACATAGTGAAGGCACAAAGGCGCATAGCAACACATTGGAAAGGCGCATAGTAACACATTGGAAAGGCACATAGTAACACATAGTAAAGGCACATAGTAACACATAGTAAAGGCACATTTAACACATAGTAAAGGCACATAGTAACACATAGTGAGAGAGCGTGTGAGGATGCATAGCGAGCCTCCATAGTGGGACATAGAGAAAGACAGGCACAGGTGCAACCCCACAGTGAACTCTCTCTGTAAGCCTTACTTTAAGCTTTCACAGTTTATTCACAGAGCCTCTCACTATCTCTGAGTGAGCATGCAGCTTGCAGATTGATGATCCAAAAAGGGTAATCACACACAACGAGATAGAGAGATGTGGATGCCAGCCAGGTGGAAATAGATGTGAACAATTGTCATCCCGTCATTATATTATATATATTCCGTATACTTTTCTTGTATTATTCATTCCCTATATACTCTCTGTAGTTAGCACTTTCCACGGCAACCACCATAGGACGGCCGATATAGTGAATACTTTGTCAATACTACGTGGAGTGAATGAATACTACGTGAAAACTTCGTCAATACTACGTGGAGTGAATGAACACTACGTGAAGATTATATCATATATTTATATCAACAAAGCTATATCGACAGATATATAATCGTATAGCCACACAATCATACAGCCGTAACATACACCTTCGCCGGACGCAAATGAGTGTCACTTCTGATGAGACTCGATCATTAGAGTTACCCAGTCAATTGCACGGTGTAGACACCCAACTAGGACAATTCACTCATGACAACCCTCTCCTAACCCACAGACAGTCGATTATTTCACTGTCGTCCAACACTCTACTGCTCAACGGGTTGCAATCTGTTGAGCCAACCACAGCAATCACACTGGAGAATGCAGACACTACGATTTCAAGGCGACACAGCGTAGAAGATGAGTTGCGACACGGTGTAGCGAGTGAATTGCGACACGAAATAGATGGTGAGTTACAACAGGGAATAGATAGCGAACCAAGACACCACACTGAACTACCACACAGCATAGGCAACGAATTCCACAACAGCATAGAGAGCCCCACCGGCAATGGGCAAAGTGTGGATATATATAATATAGTTTCGGGTGCTTCGGCTCTGAGTGCCGATTCTGGGGTCAGCTCCGATATTCTCGATACCGCAGATATAACGGAGCATTCTGCAAGTGGTGATCTCGCCGACAGAGTACAGAAAAAGATAAATAGAATGTCTGAGACAGGTGATAACCTTTCCCATAGAGAAGATGTCTCCCTATTGAAGCCCGTCGACTCATCTAGTGATCCACAGGATCTGCAGTCGGATCTACGTAGTTTATTGTCAAGGGACTCCAGAGCATCCAAAGCCCCTAAAGCTCCCAAAGACCCCGGTAGACAAACTTCGGAAAACACCTTCGCCAATATCCCGGTAAACACCTCGCCCCCTCATGTAATGTTCATGAACAAAAGCGGTAATGAAGAGGAACTATTCACTCAAACATACTCCTTCTTTGATGATTTGATCAACAGTCATCATCACAGTATTAATAGCACAGCCCTCTTTCCCCATATGCAAGAGCCACTCCTTCCGTACGAAGCACCCGATAATAGCGATGATCAGAGTGTATTCCACCAAAGGAGAAAGCATTTCTTTATTCTGTCGTCCGCAGGTAAACCCATTTATTCAATGCATGGATCAGACGATGTGATAACAGGCATGATGGGGATCATTCAGACGATTGTTAGTTATTTCGAATATGCCAACATTAGTCATCACGAGGGTGTCAGTAATAATAATGCCAATTGTAGTCATCCTAGCCCCAACCACCTTGACAACCTCTCCACATTTGTCACTGGAAAAATACGCTTCTCCTTCCTCAATAAATCTCCTCTCATCTTTATGGCCACCTCTTCTCTTGGCGAATCTCACGGCGAGCTTTGCCAGCAACTCGAATTCCTCTACAACTTTCTCCTTAGCACCCTAAGTAGACCTCACATAGAAAAGGTGTTTCAACAGCGTGAAAACTTTGATCTTCGCAAACTCCTTGGAAGAGCTGATATTGCCTGTCTCGACAGCATCACTGCGGATCTCGCCAACTTCAACAACCCGGGCCTCATCTTTGGGGGTCTCGAGTGTTTGAGGCTCGACAGGTCCGCACGCTTCAAGATTGAAAAGGTGATGTTGAAGCATCGAACAGACAACTTGTTGTATGGGTTGTTGGTTGCTCCAGGTGGGCGGCTGATCACGGCGCTGGTGCCGAGGCGTCATACCCTCCATACTTCAGATCTTCACCTCTTGTTCACTCTGGTGTTTAAGACCAACACCTTCAAGGTTAACGGACGATCTGAAGGGCTGAGCGGTGGCTCCAGTACTGTTGGTGATGAGGAGTTTTGGGTGCCGTTGTGTTTGCCAAAGTTTAACCCCAATGGGTTTTTATATTCGTTTATTCAGTTTTTTGATTTAAACGATACAGAGTATATCAGGAGATTTAATATCAACAAGGGGAACCGGAGAGGTGAAGGAGGAGGTGAGGACAGCAGGACTAGTTTTGAAGGTAATGGGAGGGGAGGCTCTGAACCAAATGGGACAAGGAGAAGCGCTGGTGGAGGTGTTGAAGGGAATGGAGAGGGTGATACGAGAAGTAGTGCAGAGAGAGCTGGTGGAGATGCATCCTCTTCAATTGCCCTGATATTGATGAGCGCATCAAAGGAAGCATTTTTTGAAATGAGGGGTGTTGGCAAATCGATAGTTGGTGAGCTCACCTCAACAAGGTCCATATATAGAAAGCTGTACAGATCAATCATAGCAACCCAAGGAGCGGATGGAAGTGTAGGGCCTCCCAGTGGAATAATTTCACCATTGGATATTCCGGCTCCGTTGGTGAAGCATTTTATATACAAGAGTAAACTTCAGCAGACATACGTGTTTCCAAGGATTGGCGACAACGGAAAGGTTAAGGGGATGAAGATTAGGGGGCCTACTAAGCATAGAGAGGGGGTTGAAAGTGTTGAAGGTGATGGTTCTGAAGCAGTCCGAGGTGTGATAGGCGTTGGGGTAGGCGTTGACACCGCACAGTGTGAAGATAACGGTGACACGGGCACTGATCCATCTATTCGATCACAGTTGATGTTTCTATACTTCAAGCTACGTACTCTTGTCAACGCTCATTCGCAGGCTGGCGGTGACTATCAAGTTGGCTCCCCCACCATCAACGACCCAAACTCAGGTGTTGACTTCCCCTTCTCTTCCAATCACTTCATCTCGTATCTCAAGTGGAAAATAGGCAGCGAGGACGTGGTTGGGTTTGTCGTTTCTTGTAGAAAATATGAGATTTACCTCGTCACCAACGGAGGTGTTGTAGACAAAGACCTTCTTGCAAGGAGTTGCGATGATATCATCAAGTGGTGTTCGTTCCACCAAGAGGATTTATTCATAGGTAGTGGTGCAATGTTTTGAGAGCGTGTTAGCAGCGAAACACAGATATGAGGCGTTGGTGTCAACAACGATTGTGATGTCTTTGTAAGTGTTGAGAAAATAGAAGACATCACAAAATGTTATGCAATATATGATATTATGCGATACCAAACTCTATTGAACTTATATGTCCGCCCTTATTATATACGATTCCCTATAATCTATGTCTACTCACTATACATCGTATTCTCATGAGCATACTTGTAAGCTTCAACAAGCCCCATAAAGTGGCAACAAGCCGCAACAACAACCAGCACATGAAAGATTTGGTGCGAATGCCCCCAAATGTCGTATTCTATAAACCGTGTTAGTGAAAGATCAAGCAAAACAAAAAAATCCTATTGTAACACTTACTCCCTGGATTCGTCCTCTCGGGAAACCGTATCGCATACAATAGAGCTCCTGCTATATACAACACAGCTTCCAGCAACACCCACTGGAGAGACGCCCTTCTCCATGTCTCGTCTAATCCAAAGCTGAAAATGCCTCCCAACACTGGAATTACACCTGAAAGACCAAAGAGCACAAACATTCCCGCTCTAAACGCCCGCCAGTCTTGTCTTCTGAACCTCGACAAGACAGACATAACAGTACAAGCAGCACCAAACACAAGCGTGATCCCCATACAACATACAGAGATAACAGGACGGTCAACAAGCGCATAGTGCTCTATCCCTATTGTGGATACAATGATCAATATTACAATCCCCAAGTAGTCCATCTTGTTTGCAATTACGGCCACGGGTAACGAGTGCGTCTTGATAGAGTGATATGCCCCAGACATCCCAAGGCACAGACAGCACCCCAAGAGAAACAAGACAAAGAACACCAAGTCGGCGGCATTGGTTGTTCGATAAATGGGGATAACCTTCACCACAGCGGCCTCGACGGATATACCTTGTTCAACAACTAATGTCGCCACACCAACTAGGGCCACAAAGAGGAATATGCCGGCGCCAGGAACAAGGTGGGTGTATATATTTACTGATTCGTTATGCAGATACGTCAGCGATCTAAGGCATTCTCTAAAACTATATGTCTCCTTTACATATCCATCAATTATATAGTGGTTGTCTTGTTGCCAAACAGGTATTTCATGGTATTTGTAGAGTTTGGTGGTCTATCTGGTTAGTGGGTGCGGGGAGGAACCACAGACAAGGGCAAACAAGGGCAAAACAAGGGAGTATACATCATAAGTGAGGGCAAAGTCACTCTGTATACACTTTTATATTCCTTTGTACATATACCTATGTCTTCATGTGTATTACACTTACTCCACCAATCGAATTGATCAATAGTGTTGTCTCAGTGGCTGATACACTGGTTGTTGTTCCCGCGACCCCACTGGTGACCCCACTGGCTATGCCTGTTAGATCGTCTGCTAAAGTGGAGTCCGGGGTAGAGCGGGTCCTTGATCTGATGGTTGCCATGGCTCAATGACAAATCAGCTGTGGTTATAATCAAAAGACAATAAAAAATGCTCTAAATAGCAGATATATATTTATACGAATGATGATATTCATAGTATTCCTGATATTCATTTGGTCATTGTTATGTTTTCCACTTATGGGTCGCCCGCCCTCCCAGGGCTTGTCCCACCGCTCCTACCTCATCGCCCTTATCGGGAAGGGATAGGCAAGTGCAGAAGGAGGTCCGGTGAGAGATCAGGCTGGATAGGTGAGCTGCCCTGGGGTTCCCTCACAGTTTGCTTGAGGTCTGCCTGGGTGTACCTAAGGTTGTTTTTACGCTTCCTTTGGGCTCTCTTGGGGTTTTACTTGCAGTTTTTTTTTTGCGCCCTAAGAAACCTCAAGAGATTAATCGCAGGGTACAATTCTGAAAATATAATGCTGCTTAATATAAAACACTCCCTAAGATTCTGACTCTACTGGATGTACGCTTCAAGACTTATATGAATTGTGCACGAATTTAATACAAGCACCCCATTCCTCGCATCTCGTTCCGATGCTGCTGTGGTCATACAATGAGTGCCTGTAAGATGCCAGCAAGATGCAAGCAAGATGAGTGAGTAGTAACGCATATGCCTTGGGCCTGCAAACCTTGGGCTGCAATCACAAAGTCCAAATTCTTCAGCAGAGGGCCTTTTGGGAGAAAATGCCTATCAGAGTTTCCCCATCAGGATATCCATCAAGGGAGGAAGCCCATCGTCCTGCGTGTTTTCCCCCAACTTGAGAATCCTTCCCTTGTTCGTCTTCCCTTACACTCCATTCTTCCTCTGCACTCCTTCCTGTCCCTCCTCCGGCGTACCCTTAAATTCCCTCTGGTAGACGCTCCCTCGTGATATACTTATTCATAAATAATATGTAATATGATGAAATTATCCATAAATAATAAATTTATTATCTCTTATACATAAATATATATCTTTATACATGAACTTATGAATCATTTAATTTTATACATCAAGAGTGATTAATAATAAAATCAAAATAGTACCTAAATTAACTCCTTTAACTTTAGCTATTTGAATAATGGATGATGGAACTAAATCAGCTAAAGGTTTAAAACTATCTACTAATTCATTTAGTTATAATGATGTATTATATTTAATAGATGTTTTAGATCGTAAATATAATATTAAAGCTAATATTCATAAAACAGGAGTTAAAGATCAATATTGTATATATATTTTAAAAGAATCTGGCTCGATCACTTCTCTGGCTGCTGCACTTCTCTATCTCCTGCACTCCTCTGCTGCACCCTCCACTCCCGTAGAGTTCCACCTCCGCACAGGCTGGGAAGGCCCGGCAGCCCATAGTCAGCACGCATAGGCAGCACGCATAGGCAGCCCGCATAGGCCGGCCATCCCTGAGGCAGCCCCTGGGGCATAGAATGTGTGAACGTTCTGAGCGAGACTATCTGGGGTATTTCAATTGTTGATAGCCTTTCATAATATTTTTCAGTGATTATTATATCGTAAAATTATCGATAATGGGCCGCCATCAATCAAAGAGCGAAGCCCGCTTGGTTCAGCTGCTGAACAGCAGCGCAAATTCCAACAAGTGTGGAGAATGCGGAGGCAACTATCCAAGTGAGTATACTTAGTATCACACACAGGCAACAACTACGGTGAGATTTCAGTGAAATTTCACCGTATCATTTCAAGGTCATTTGGCGATATTTCTTTAACTAACACTATACAGCATGGGCAAGTTACAATGTAAGTAACGTTTGCATCTTTGTCTCCTCCCCCCTGTTTTGCTTTCATGTTGACTAACGCCAACTAGTTGGGTCTCTTTTTGTGTGGACGCTGTGCATCTCTTCATAGGAAATTGGGTTCCAACATCTCTCGCATCAAGTCCCTCTCTTTGGAATCATGGTCTGATAGAGAAATTGATGCTCTGGCAGCTGTCGGTAACAAGGAGTGTCAAAAGAAGTGGAACCCCCATAAAGAGCCATTCCCTTTTGATGAGGATGATTTGTCGTAAGTATACAAAGGCAGAGCGTTATCGCCTATGGCGATATCCAGCTTACACAATTTGTGTATACGCTGTATGCACATATTGTTCTGGGGACTGCATATGGTACTCTATAAGGCTATTGCTTATGTGGCAACTCAGTATTCTATAGAATTCACCAACCCACTAACATCTTAGTGCCCTTGATAATTACGTGAGAAATAAATACGTTGTAGGAAAGTTCAGAGATACTCCAATACGGGAAATTGACTACCTTCCGGAGGGTGGTGATAGTCGCAGCCATCGGAGCCACAGTACAGGCAGATGGTCGGATGATGGTCGCTCAACACCTGCAAATGGCCACAGCAGCAGTAGAAGAGAATCCCGCATTCCCACCTTGGAAGGCCGTCGAATCACCTCTGCTGAAAGAGGTCAATACTCCTCACTGGCCATAAAACTCAAGCATGATGTGGGATTCCCCAACGAAGACCTCAACATTGAAGCGCTTGTTCTCGCACGTGGAAATATAAATTATGCAGCTGAGATTTTGGCACAGGACTCATTAAACAATCCTTCAAGCAGGCGGGGCAGTAGCGCCAATTCAGCTGCGGGTGTGGAAAACCCACCTCCGTTACCTAGGAGAAGACCCACGCTGACGCAGCTTGGAAGCGCCACTGGTGGCGATTACGATTGGTTGAGTGGAGAACAAGCACAAGCACAAGCACAAGCACAAAGTGCTCCTGGTGCTACCACTGCTGGTGTTGTCGCCCCAGGTGTTGACCCAAATATACAGATTTACCAATATGTGGACCCCGCTACTGGGGCCACGCAGTATATTGACCAAAATGGTCAACAGTACGTGGACCCTACTCAGCAACAGCAGTTGTTGGCCCAGCAGCAGTACCAGCAACTGCAGATGCAAATGCCACAGAGAACTGGTGTGGACAAGTCAGCTATTCTCTCTTTGTACAATCAACCCACCGCTTATATGAGCAATGTGGCTGTGCCACAGAGCCAGTTGACTCCCGAGCAACAACAGCAGCTCCAGCAGCAGCAGTACCAACAACAACTTCAACAACAGCAATTACTACAACAACAGCAACTACTACAACAGCAACAACAACAACAGTACCAACAACAGCTACAACAACAACAGTTGCAGCAGCAACAGCTTCTTCAGCAACAACAAACACAGGCATTCCAGACGTTTCAGCAGCCACAGCAGGGGTACTGGGGAGGCTACTAGTTTGTGTTGTGTGGATGTGTCCTAGAAAGAGTATGTATTTTGTTATAGAAGCGTTGAAGAATTCGGTTTTGTCTATTTATTGTAATAAAATGATTTCGTTTACTATATATATTCGTGGAGCATAGAAAATGGCTGACATAGCAATCATGGATGGAGACGCTAAGTGGGGACAAATTAAGTATTCTTAGTCTTCGTGGATATATACATCTTTGAGAGCATAACAGAGGTGTATATATAACCAGAAAGATACATAACAATGTTTAAATATAGATGCTGCTATAGGCACGAATACTTAGATAGATACAGATACCCGTATGGATACGTGTTTAACACCTTGCCCTGCTTCACGCTTGTCTGCTGTATCTCTGGATGCCTCAAAGGGGTACAAGCCATTTGTGCCTACAGGACAAGAGGCTTCGCTTATCTCTACCAGGCTCATCTTGTGGGCATCCTGCTGAATGCCGTTGTACTCCTCGTTCTCTAGTAGGGGCCCGCCCACAGACACAGAACCATCTTTTTCAAAGATCACTTTCATAGATTATTAGGGAAATTCTAGGAGTATTGAGGCTAGATATATATGCTCAGATTCACAATGACAAATAGATACTTTCCGTCATACCTAAAAGGTGTAACATCTCACTCCCGCGCTGCTTATCGGCGTGTTGCTGCTGTCGCTGGTATGCAGTAGATAAGCAGTGGCATACTAAGCAGGCGATGAGCTGCTACGATCTATGCTGTATCGACAAAAGGATAAGGTGAGTAGACATAACCTTGCTATATACATGGATATAATAATAATATGTTAGACACATTGATATTCCTTATCTTTTGGACATCAAATTGTAAATCGCATAGTGTTGGTACTGTAAGTTTCCTCCACTAATATCGTATGCTGATTGTGAGTACTGATGCTGCTTCATCTCTCTCTACCACACAAGAAGTAACTTCTTAGGGCGATGCATGTTGATGGCATGTATGCACGAATCCTGCAGGAATGCTGCAAGAACTATGCGAGAAAAGAGATAGAATACATATAATCTCGGCTTTTGTACAAGGAGGGGTAATCCAGCCATGAGTAGAGATGAGCAACGCGCGCGGAAGAAGCGCCTAATCTTGATGACACAGTAATTGCGAGTATAGAAAAGGGTGTCCCAGAGTATATAGAGAAGGGTCTATACAGACGAGATGCGACACATCCACGAAGATGTGCTCCACGAGCACAACATCAAGTATTACTTGACACCACCAGCACCTTTTGAGTATGGGCAGGCTATTAGTAGTATTAGATTTGCATGGACACTGGCAGATTACTGCACTTGCTACTCAAATATCGTGTGGGGTAAGAATGTCTGAAGCAGTGTGAGAGCTTGCAATATGTATGCTGTATGAATCCTTTCATGACTCTAGGTGATATCACTCTGATGATTCGTTAGAAAGAATTCTCACGGAAGGTGATTGATAAAATACCCCATAGTATCCCGGGAGAACAACCCTACAAAGCACATCTGCCAAGCAACGTTGACAAACGCGAAAGCATCCCCTCCCAGATATGAAACTGACTCTTGATATATGTAATACCTCGTACTCTCCTCCCAACCATCTCCCCCATATGCACAGTTGTTGACTGGCTTCCGATAACAGCCATGTTTCCCGTTTCGGGCAACTGCTTTAACCGATCAGCGATGGTTCGTGACCCCGTTTCTCCACGGTTGCTCATCGCGCATTGCAGCAGAAATCACTCCCCTTTTGGATATACTGAGCTGTCACTTGTGTGCTGTTATCTACTCCTTTGGTGTCACACAGACCCGTCACGCTTTTGTTGTTTTTATGGGATGACTCTTTTGAGGTGTTGCATTGGCCTATCATCAACCTTTGCAGAGATCGTAGATGACTGGGCTAACCGCCGCTTGGGCCATTTAAAAATTACAGGTATTCAGCGATTACGCCATACCAGTTAGCCGTTTAGGCGTACCTGTTACTTAGCAAAACGCTTTGCCATTTAGGATTAACAGTTGGTTAACCACTTAGATTTCATTTCATTGTTTATGCTTTAGCATTTGTGTCCGGCGATTATTACCTAGCATAATCTAAGTCATATACTCTGCCATATTCTCACCCATACACTTTTTTAGCCATTAAGCTCAGCCACTAGCCTATCAAGCCAGCTTGGATTAGCATTTACGATATGCTCAGCAGAGAAGACACGTAAAGGTCATCTAGTGTAACCTATTTCAGCATGCTCCATCCCTCACGTACACCTCAGGCCCCCGTCTCCATCTCCTATTCCATTAGGATGTGCTTCGTCACGCCCCTCCTCTTGGTATGCCCCGTCCCTTTTTACCTGCTCTAGCTGTCCCTATTGCGTATACTCACACCATCACCCATTCCGTTATCGCCATCACATCTCGCCCCTCATGATTGTGGAACTGCTCCTCCCTCATCCTTATCGCGCAGGCTCCTCATGCGGGCTCTGCGCGCTTTAGCTGTACCTGTCTCGTTTACCCTTTGCTTTTGTGCCTTTTGCTTCTGTGTCCTCCTTTCGCGCCATAGGGCGCTCTCCCCTATTGTGTTGTCTCATTTTACACGTTGTTGTCTCTTTGTATCTCATTCTTTCTCTCCTCCCTTGTTTTCCCTTTGTGTCCTCCCTTGTCTGATCTCTTGTCTGCTCTCCCCCCTCCCTCTACCTTGTCGTGTGTCTCCTTGTATGCACCTCTCTTGCCCACCTTGCCCTTGTCTGCCTGTCTGCCCGCCCGCCTTCCTGCTTCTCTGTTTGTATACGCGCCAGCGCCTGCGGAAACAAGACAAACACTTGACATTAAAGGGAGTCATCTCGTATCCGTCAGTCCTATTAAATATTCTTTTGTTATTACAAGCAATCTTTATTGTTGTAGATATTTATATCCCACACACAATATACAACTACACAGTTTATGTGTGATCTGTGTATTGTGTATATACAGATATATCTAATATCCATTCGCATATTTATTTGTATCAACTTTGCCCCACTTGTTTTCCTCTTGATAGCGCCACTAATCCATATACACCACTCACTTGTGACTCCACAGTATACCCTACGATTAAAAACACACTCTACCTTTAAACAACCACAAATCTGCGAATAACAAGGCTTAATAGCCTCAACTAATTATCCGGCTATCACTCAGATACACAAGCAAGATATTGCGTATATCCACAATCCCTTCACCATGAGCTCAAACTCTACAAGGCAGTCATCGTTTCAGGTGGTTGCTGGCTTCACAATAGGGCCGGAGATTGGAAGGGGATCTTTTGCAAATGTATATAAGGGTTATAATAATGTAAGTATAACGCAATACAGGGTTAGAAAGGTCGGCATCCTCAGCGCCACTATTTATCGCGGGGGCACTGTTGGCGCTTATCGGGCCAACCCTACTTGCAGTCAGGGTTCCTGCTGGGCTACCCGTTTTTTTTTTTTCTATATAATATTGTACTAACTCTCTAGAAAACTCAACAACCTGTGGCCATAAAATCTGTATTCAGAAACAGACTGAAAAATAAGAAACTCTTGGAAAACTTGGAGATTGAGATATCTATCCTCAAGAATCTCAAGCACCCCCACATCGTCGCCCTCTTGGACTGTCAGCAAACACAGCAACACATCCACTTGTTCATGGAGTACTGTTCTTTAGGGGACCTGTCCTATTTTATACGCAAGCGCGACCAGCTGGTACAGACTCACCCTCTCATCTCCTCAATACTCGAGAGGTACCCTTCGCCACCGGGCAGCCACGGGCTCAACAAGACACTTGTGATTAACTTCCTCAAACAACTGGCGTCGGCCCTTGAGTTTCTAAGAGACCATAATTTGGTCCATAGGGATATCAAACCACAGAATCTGCTCTTGTCGCCACCTGTTCATTCGCGCGACGCTTTTGTGCAACACAACTACGTTGGCCTCTGGGAGTTGCCAGTGCTGAAGATTGCCGATTTCGGCTTCGCAAGGTTCCTTCCGTCAACGTCAATGGCGGAGACCCTCTGTGGATCCCCGCTGTACATGGCGCCTGAAATATTGCGCTATGAGAAGTACAACGCTAAAGCAGACTTATGGTCTGTAGGTGCCGTGATCTATGAGATGGCTGTTGGGAAGCCACCGTTTAGGGCATCCAATCATGTGGAGCTGCTCAGGCGTATAGAGAGAGCAAAGGATAAGATCACCTTCCCTACTGTTGCACAGGTACCGGAAGAGATTGTGGGGCTCATCTGTGGGCTGTTGAAGTGTAACCCAACGGAAAGAATGGGATTCCAGGAATTTTTCAGCGATGCGCTAATCGTTTCCGACTTGGATTCTACTGATGAGCCATTGGAAACCTCCAGCATGGATGAAGATCTGTTTATTAGCGAGTACTTACCACCACAAGGGCCTGGTGGCGACCAAGCCACCATGAACAATAATGATAACAACAACTTGTACGGAGACAGTAGAGACACCACTCCAACGCAGCTGACTGCTGCTAGGAGAAGTGACTCCATGTTGGTGAATAGAGAAGGTTCAGCCACGCCGATTGGGCCCACGGGGAGTGCACCAAGTGGTACTGCTGTATCCCGCGCGATACCAGTGCCGTTGGCGCTTAGTCGGAACGACGAAGCTATAAGGACAATTATTAATGACAATTCCCCATCTCCGGAAAGCCAGCAGCAGCCGATACACAGTCACGTAGGCAGCGCAGTCAATGCTACCGGTAATCCAGGGTACTCGCACGGAGGTAAAAGGAGCAACCAAGATGATATTGTTGTTGAGAAAGACTACGTTGTTGTTGAGAAACGATCGGTTGAAGTGAACGCGTTAGCGGATGAAGTTGACAACGCAGTGAGCGGCGGTGCGCCGATCCAAGTGCCCCAAGCCACAATGAGGCGGTATTCCTCCTCTTCATCCAGAACTTCTTCCATTGGTAGCTATACGAGACGGGGTAGTTTTGGTGATCGTAAAGTGCCCATTTCTCTTAGTCCTACAAATACCCTAACGAGGGCGCTAGGTGTTGCTTCGACTAGACTATTTGGAACACCGCCACAAACACACCATCTGAATCAGCAACTGCAATCTCAGCAGTCACAACAAACAGCACAGCCAATGCAGCCATCCCACCAGGCTACCCGCGCCACCTCATTACCGCCGCTTGCGCCTCTTGATGGAAGTGAGCAGTTGAATAGAATGCTGGCAAATGCTCATATTAGCGGTAGTGGTAGCGGAAATGTCATTGGGAGCGCTACTGTCAGCGGCAGTGGAAGCCTGAGCATTTCGTCAGCGTCAGAATACGATATTGTCCAGCGGATTGATGTTTTGGCCACAATGGCACATGCAATCAGCCTATTTGCAGACGTGAAGTTTAGTCAGTTGATTCCATTACCTCCTTCGTCGACCGTCGATGATTATGTGGAGGCGGGCAGTGGTGCAAGTGGTGCGCATGATGGTGGAGCAGGCATGGATGCCCTGCCGCCCCAAGCGATCAGAACCATTGCAGCTGAAGGCGTTGCTCTTTACGTAAAGACGCTGTCGCTGCTGGCCCAAGCAATGAACATTGCAAGCGAATGGTGGCACATCAACAGCGTTAAGAAGGCTGCGTCCTCAAGACTGAACGAGTCTGTTCAATGGATACGCGCCAGGTTCAACGAGTGTTTGGAGAAGGCCGAGTTTATTCGGCTGAGATTGGCTGATGCTATTGAGCAGTTGGAGGCAACTCCCACAGTAACTTCAAATGCAACAGGTGGTGGAGCAACCACTTCAAGGGGAACAACCCCAACGGGTGCTGACTCAGCATCTGCTTCCGTGTCATCAACATCCTCGAAAACAGTCACTGCTGCTGCCGCTTCTGCTGCTGCTCCTATCGCTGAGAAGCTCATCTTTGACCGCGCACTTGAAATGTCCCGCACTGCAGCTCTCAATGAGCTACGCAACGAAGACTTAGTTGGTTGCGAGCTGGCCTATACCACAGCACTTTGGATGCTTGAGGCGGTCCTCAATACGGATGACACCTCGACCGATAAATTGGACCCCAGTGACCGGGGCACGGTTGAGATGTTTGTGGATAGTATTGGCACAAGGCTGAGGGTATTATGGCAAAAGATGGAGAAATCTGAAAGGAGAGGGTCGTAGACAACCTTTTGGAAAACGTCTTGTGGAGCGCTGGAACACACTAATCTCATAGGTCATCCACACATGGAGGTGTCTCGCAGGTGTTGCACCCCAGTTCTGCTTGCTTTAGTTGAGTAATTCGATGATATAGCGAGTGTGCGGGCAGTGCTGTAAAAATGGCTGAGATGGTGCCTAATTGGGCTAACTAACCAGGCAGTAGCCAATCACGCATCCATCGCAGCATTTTCAACTCTAGTGGTTCATTTGCTCATTTCCCCTATTTGAGGCACCTCCGTTCAAAACAAAAGTATATATAAGCAGGAAGAAGGGACAGGCGGGAGATATTTGAAGTATCCTTGTGGCACAGATGACAGCAGAAACATTGATGTTTTCTTTGCATCTCTTGTACCACACGATTGTGTTTTCTCTTGTCTGTGGTATTTCTCTTCCCTAAACTATTTTCACATCTTGGGTGCACACTGATTGCATTTGCTCATTTTGTTTATTCATTTCATTGGTTATTCGTTTCTGGGATTCTTTATATTGGAAACTATTGTTTGGAGACTATTTTTGTTGTTGAGTTTTTTTTTCAGGTTATTCAGCCTTGTGTGGTGTATTTAACCTTCACTGGTGTTATATTAAGATTATTTGGGTAAACAGGCTGGTGCCAACAGGGAGCCAACAGGAGCAATAAGGCGGGAACATGCATAAATACTTGGTTAGTTACATTAATAAACAATAAAACAATCGCAGTATAATATTAAATGATGATATTTGTGACGATTTTGGGATTTATTGTATTTTCCCAGATATCTCCCTATGACTGTGTACTTATTGTGCAATCCAGTGATCATTCAGTAATCATTAGCTATCCCGTCTCTATGTAGTGACTGTCTGATATTCATCTGTATCCAGTAATCGTTCATATTCGGTAACCCAAAGCTCGCTATCTCCAGTAATCCCTACTTGTATTCCCATACAACATTTGCTGAATCTCCTCTCTTGACGGATACCCCAAAGCCTCGAGAGAATTTCTGGCCTGTTTGTCACCACCTTTCTCTTTTGTTGCCTTCATCGAGTGCCTCAGTATCACATTCTCCGGAATAGCCAAGTTGTAAACCTCAAAAAATCTGGAAACACATGACCATTTGTGCCATACAAAATCAGATCTCGGATCACATTCACAGTGGTTCTCCTCTCGTATCCTCTCTGAGGGGGGGCACGCATGGTTAGGGGCATGGAAGTAGCCGGTGTTGTCAAAGTAGTGGATTTCCTCCGTGGGTAGCATAAACATAGCAGCTATCGTATGAACGGGGGCATCCCCCCATCTTTCGTAGAAGAAACCGCCTGACTTGTCCAGGTAGTTGAAAAAAGCCCCGTACTCTGGTGACCTGAAGAAATCGAGGTCTGCTATCTCAAAGTTGGACCAAAAGTGGCACTGGTTGTACGTATCCCCGCCATCTTCGCTGATGAAGGCAATGTCGCTTTCGGGATGCACCATCTCAGGAAAGCTGCTATAAAACTTCTTCGTTGTATCCCATAGCGATGGAATGGTCCTCTCATCCTCCGCCAGTGCCATAGTGAAGCCATACCTCTTATTCTGCAACCTCATAGCTTCAAACACGTCGTATGTGATATCGCAGGAAAAGTCAACGTTCGGCTCAACCCGCCAGTAGTACTTGTACGGTCTGAGCGCCTTCATCTTGTAGAAGAAGCCAGAGTTGAAACGGCACATGTGCCTATACGACTCAGACTTGGCATACAGTACGTGATCCTCGGCCAATTTCGCCATACCTTTTTCAACCTTTTCGGGATCGATAAAATCAGGCACTTGCCAGAAGTTTGGTGGGATCATCGAAAAGATGGCACGTCCGCTAACGGCATGGCTGATCGCAACGATGAACTCGTCCGTGAATGCCTCGTCATTGAGAAATACCCAATCGTAGTTGTACTTAGCGTTAAATCGAAGCTCCACAGATTCAATAGAATGTAGCATCCCTTTTAGCTCGGAATTCCTCACCAACGACAGCAGAGTTGCATTTTCGCGCCCATTGGGCAGAACCTCCTCCATCGTTTCAAATGATAGGCCCTCATTGGCAGCAGCCACAGCATCAAGTTTGGTTCTTGGTGTTTCACCCAATACCAGCCCATGGAAGGTTACTTTGACGCTTTGCCAGGCATCTGAATGGAAAGCCTTCATCAACGAGCCCAATTGTTGCACGTTTCCGTTCCCACCTTCCCCATTGGCATCACCATATATATGCATCATCACCATCAGCGTTGATACGACACCAAATGCCATCAGTGTAGTTATTTGGGTCCGTCGTCTCCATTTGGTTATGTGTAGACTCGATCGTATGCGTTGGGTATATGCGAGGAGGGACCCCTGGATAATGGACGGTATGGCCCTGAAAGTCGTGGGTGCTGTCTCGTTGTAGCTGTCCAAAGTGTACTGTGATATGCTCACAATGTTCCGGTCACCCTTCCCAAACATTGTTGGAGGCGGCTAACAGAATGTCTGGTGTAATGATGTAAGGGAAACTTAATGCAAAGGGTAGATAGAGCGTAGTGAATCAATGCGAGATGCACTATTTGATCGTTGTCTCAATAGTTGTTCTAGCGCAACTATTGCTACTGGCGTAGTTTATATAAAACATGAAAGAATCTCCAAGGGGCCAACGGAAGATGTCTCCAACTAAATCAATAAAATCATCTAAATGGTTGCCGATAAGGGGTAACGCAACGGTGATCCACGTTTCGAACTTTAAAGTTTCAGCCTACATGCACTAGGTCGGTGAAGTATGGATGCATTATCTACTAGTGTTCTACCTAATTGGGCATATACTAAGAGGTGTCATGTGCTATGCCCTACGTAGGGAGGAAGGGCAGGTTATCTCCTACCACGCCCTCGCTGGCTGGGCGTATGGGCTGTTGTGGTTAGGGGGTTACTAGTTAACCTGCTAACAGCAGTTGATATCCTCACGGTTAACAACCTACAGTCAACGACCCCATAACCCGGGTTAACGGTTCTATCGCCCTGCTTCGCCTCCTCGTGTTCCCAACCGCCCCATGTGCCCGCAGCAACATGCATTATTACAATGCCAAAATCAGCGGCTGCATGCACGCTGGTTACATTCTCGCTGCAAGCCTACTTTGTGTTGTCACGGTGACACTCTGCGCTCTCTAGAGTGTCTCTATAAATAAACTTTGGCGCGCGTCCTCGGGTCTGGTAGAGTTGGAAGCTCGTAGGGTTGCTCTCTTAGAGTTGGCAGCTCTGATAGATTTGGCCCATACGGGGAACGGTAGATCCCACACAGGAATGGAATGTCTTTATAGAGGAGATTTTGAGTATTAGTGAAAGCGTTTTCACCTAGGGATGAAAATCAGCCTATCAACCAGATCACCGCAGCCTGACGAGCTGAGGAGGCTTGCCTGGTTAGGGTGAGGGGGAGAGTGGGCTCATCTGCTTAGATGGCTTGTCTGCCCACTTGGCGATGCTCTCAGTGGGCCAGTAGTTTAGAGCACCACAAATAGCAGGGGAACTGTATGGGCAGAAAACGCAGTGTGGTCAGTCTGCTGATTGAGGGAGAAGAGGCAGCTGAGGGTCTAGAAGGGGCGAAATGGGCAAACTGAAATTTTGGTTGAAATTGTGTAAATGGCAAAGGGCTCATTAAAGTTGCTGGATTTAATTGAGGAATCATTTGACTACGATATGGAACAGTAATAATTTGTTAGAGAAAAAATGGCAGTGGCTGGAGTAAAAACAGCAAGGATATTTTTGCCTTTAGTAGCCGTTGCTTCTGTAATAGGGTGCCTTTTCGTCCGTTAAGGGGCAAACAGTCTGGCAAAGCAAACAGTCTGGCAAAGCAAACAGTCTGGCAAAAGCGAGAGTGATGGCCCATCTCGCTTGGTCTAAGTACTCACATCACTATACGCCTCTTGCTACCTCCGGCCATGTCTGCAATTCACTTGACACACCAACTGGTGGGCATCATGCGTCGATGGGATGTGATTAACACCCAATATATATAATTGATATAGTTCGCTGCAGTGTAGATCTTCAGATGCATCGTTTTGTATTCCTCTTTGGCTATCCCTTTGGCTGCCTGGTTGCCTCTTTTGGCTCTTGTGATGGAGATATCATAGAGATATTTCAATAGATTGATATAGTCAAAGACCCATGTAAATTAAAAGCCTTCTAGATGATAAAAGAAAACTCCTCTGGGGATGTCCCTTTCGAAACTTCAATCTTTGTTATGCATCACCACGCGTGATTATGCGAGATCATGCGCCACTAGAGCATATCGACGTGGTTAGCCTCGATTGCTCTGCACCATCTGCAGTGAAGTATGTATTCCGTACCACATCAACCATAGTTGTCAACTATAAGTGAAACCATAAAAAAAGAAATCTCAGTATAATCTCAGTATATTAGTACCATAATGTATTGATCTCATGATATGTTCTCCACCTCCCGCCTTCTAATTAGACCACTTACGTACAACATCACGCCTGGGTCCCAGTACCAGCGTCAATTCACCATCGTTATCGCTTCCATCACTTGAGTCCCCTCTATCGCTTCTATCTCTCTCTTCATCAGCGGCCAAAGAAGTTCGCCTGTATCCAAGTGAGGCCTTTCTAGCCTGGTTCGAATCACTAGAGGCGCCAACACTAGTAGAGGCGCCAATACCAGTAGAAGCGGCAACACCAGTAGAGACACCACTAATTGGTGTCATCCCCTCATCGGTGCCATCAGTCCTCCTCTTGATATCATTACGTTGCTGTACATAAATGGCCCTCTCTTGAGCTTGCTGCCTATTTACAGTGGCCTCGTCATCACTCTCACTCTCACTGCTATCCGAGTAGTTGAATAACACACGCCTACTTCCAACGCCGCCCGCACCTCCTTTCCTACCACCATGTGATCCCTTTGAGGAACGACTGTGAACTGACCCTCTTCCTTCATCGATGCTCATTCGGCCGAACACACCCGAGTCAATCGTCTCGATACCAGCACGTCCACTACGGTTGTCACCTGAATGTACAACAGGGTTGTGCCTATTGTGACTATGTCCACTATGATTGCCCACCACTTGGTGGGAATTTTCATCACCAGCCACCCCAGAATTTGTCTCGCTTGGAGTTAGTGGATCCAAGTACGCAGGCATCAGCGAGTCCGGCACCGTCATTACAGACTTATACGAAGAACTAACAACCATGGGGAACTCACCACCAGACGAGTCTCGCCTGTATATTTCTTTAAACGAGGTATGGTCAGGAAGTGTGTTGACAGCTGCCGAAAGACCGGATACCTCGGAGATTGACCCACTTGGCCGCCTGCTAGTGGATCCGCTTGAATACGAACTGTACCTGGAGTCCACTTCTCGGCCACCAGTATAAGGCACAGGATGGAAATACCCAAGGTCCTCATCATCATATAAACTATCCAAAGAGGCGTAGCTTGACGTTACTGGTAGTCTCACTTTCCCATGTCCGGTGGAGCCAAATACTCCAGGTTGGCCAGGTAGGCTATGCTCAGTGGATCCGGCTGAAATCACCTTCTCGTGTACAATAGTTGGAATGTCACCTCTACGATCATACGACGCCGACTCGTTCCATCCCAGAGCCTCCTTCTCTATATACCCACTATCATCTGGCTCGCTTGAAGAGGCGGTATTGCCCTTCTCCGCTGTTGTCGCGCTCTTGGACGACACATTACCCCCCGACATTCTCCGCTCATTCGCCTTATCGATGATGCCGGCAAGATGTGAAACCGCTGAGAAGCGTCTCCCCACATACAGGTCCCCTTCAATGTTGTGCTTTGTCTCCACTATTCCGGCGGATCCCGACCCAACAGACGAGGTTCGGCCACGCGACTCCATAGTGGAGATGGAGGCATGTCGCGGCAGAGTGCTTAGCCTACTGGGGAGGTGTGTATTGCTGGGATAAGAATCTCCAAGAAGCCTTTGAGCAACGGTAGATGACGAGGTTAAACTATTGGAGTGAGTGCTGACAGATCCAACGGCATTGCCGAACGCTCCATCAATGTATGTATTGATGCCACCACTAACATTTGCAGTACTGGTTACGTGGGAAATACTTGCAGCAGCTGTGGATGACGCGGTGGGGGTGCCACCACCGAATGAAAGATTACCACTCCTACTCCTACTATGGCCACTTCCCTCTTCAAACGGCGACGTCATTTGAGACCGAATGGACTCAGATAGTAAAAACGAGTGGTCTGAGGTATTAGTAGGAAGGGGTCTCCCGGATACAGCTCCATTCGCACCATAGGCGCTGCAGGCACCACTGTCGGAGTAATCGCCGGTGGTGGTGGCCGCCGCCTTCATCTTTATGGAATGGGGAGGTTGTAAGGCGGGCATAGAGGATGATCCGGGGCCCCCAATAGAGCCAGGGGCTCCAGTGCTGCTAACAGGGCTGCTTGCACCACTCTGCATCACGAGCTTGAGAGCCTTGGCAATCTTCTTCTTTATCTTATTGCCTATCCCAATAACAGCATCATCCACCTCCTGCGTAGACACATTGATCTTTGTGTCGCAGTTATAAGCGGTTGAATACTTTCTGGTATCTGTACGAGAAAGCCCTTCGAGGAAGAAGTCGTGTCTCTTTATCTCCCTTATGTCTATCCTTTGCCTTGGATCCTTCAGCATTAACTTTGTCAAAAGGTCTTTGGCATACTCAAACTCAGAATTGGGAACCGCCTCGTGGTTTCTGAGTCCTTCTTTACCAGGGAACTCCAATGCCTTGCTATTTATCGCGTCAAACAGTGCAAACTCCGTTTCACCGTTGAATGGCAGTTTACCAAATAATAGACAATACAGAGTCACACCTAGAGCCCATATATCGATTTTATGGGTGACCGGGGGGAACGCAGGTTCATCACTCCCAGCACACTCTCCGGAATCCCCAATCACGGGGATCGTTTGGCACAACTCCGGAGCGAGGAACGCCGGGGTTCCCGCGGTCTTTGCCAGCTCTAACTCGTTGTTATACGTGTCAAGAGAAGATGCGAAAGAGACACCGAAATCAGATATCTTTACAACGTTGTCCTTAGACACCAACAGGTTGGACGGCTTGATATCCCTGTGGATGATCCCCTGGTAGTGTAAATACTCTAATCCACAAACAACATCCCTGAAAACCTGGCGCGCCTCGTGGAACTTTAGAAACGGACGCACGATTTCCGTTGTGCCCTGTTCTGTTTCTACCTCTTGTGTTTGCTGCCACTGGATCTCCCCCTTCTCCAAATACTCAAGCACCATGTATATTTTTGAAGAGTTCTCCGCGTCCAGCACTTCGATCAGCTTCACCACGTGTGGGTGGTCGCATTTCTTCATTATAGCAATTTCTTTCCGGATTTTATCTTCCTGAGACGACCCAGGCCTCGTCAACCTTCCCAACTTAGGCTTGGACTTGCGGTCAACGATCTTAATGGCCACGTACCGGTTGGACTGAATGTCTTTGGCCAGTTTGACCTTTCCGTGCTGGCCACGGCCGAGGTCTCTAAGGATTTCATAGGTATTGAGCACCCGTCGTTTGGAGATGGGGTCATATTCAAGGTAGACATGGTGGGTTTCCTTGACTTTGGAGTCAGCGCGCTCGGCAGTCACCCTGTTGTTCCAATTGGCATCACCCGTTGGCCAATTTGTATCTTGAACAGAAACAGGAGACAAGATAGGAGGCGCAACAGATTTATGAGGGGTCCCTATGGTGTCATGAGTGGGGGTATGATAGCTGTTGGGGCTCTCTGAACTACGAGGGTCCTGGGAACCGTGCCAACTCTTTTTCTCTGTATTATCATCCTTTTCAAGCTTGACAGAGCCATTAGCATTATCAACCTTCTTATTGTTATGCTTTGTGTCGAACCCCAGTAATCTGGCAACATTAGTATGCGATCCCTGTTTCAACCGCTGGTGCTGGTTATGGCGAGCCTCTTCGAGTTTCTCTGTTAGCCTATGCAATGAAATGTTTGATGTGCTATTGGGTATCGAAGTGTCCCTTATCTGCGCTGTTGGTGAAGGGTCTCTTGAGTTGCTTCGAGAGTTTGAACGTGACGTTTGCCTTGAGTTTCTTCCGCTGAGATACCCACTGAGCAAGTTTGCCACCTCATTGAACACCTGTTTGTGTGGGGGCACTAAGTGGGTGGATGAGTTTGAGGCTGAGTTCTTTGACGAGTGTGATGCCGAGTTGTTGGAAGAGTGTGTTGAAGAGTGTGTTGAAGAGTGTGTTGAAGAGTGAGGTAATGAGTTGGTTGTTGAGCTGTGTGTTGAATTATTAGTGGAATTATTAGTGGGATTATTAGTGGAATTATTAGTGGAGTTCCTCATTGTCTCATTTGGTTCTTGAAGCTCATTTGGCCTGTGTTGTGCTGATTTGTGATTCTGTGAATGAAGAGCCCCGTTCAATGCATCGTGGAGAGAAGATGGTTTGTGGTTAGAGGGGGCACAACTATCGTGTGCTTCCTCTAACACCGCATCATCAACAGTAAACTGTGAAAGACAAGTTGTCGCAGAAGCCTTTGGAGATGTTGAGGGACTCAAACTCGGCGGCGGGTGTGTTGAAGCCAGTGACATCGTGCCCAACGTCATTGTATGTTTGGTGTCATTAACTGTGAGAGGAGTGACGGAAATTACCAGGATTTACAGGTGGTGTCTTGTCCAATTGTTTTGCTGATCGCTATCTACCTGACTTACTTGTCTTGTCTTGTCTTGTCTGATTGTTTGGCTAATTGACCTGCTTGTCTTGTCTTTGTCTTGTGTTGTTTTTCTTGTGTTGTTTTGTCTTGTCTTGTTTTGTCTTGTCTTGTCTTGTATTTTATGATACTCTGTGTTGTGCCTTGTTCTCGCCACGCTATATTTATGCAAATGCCTGTTGAGCTGCTTGTTGAGCTGCTTGCTGGTTGAGCTGCTTGCTGGTTGTTATGCTTGCCACTTGTTATGCTTGCCACTTGTTATGCTCGCGATGCTTCTCGTTCTGCTTACCTTAATCTAACCAGCAGATTTCATTAGGCAAGTCGGCGATGATATGTGGTCAATGTATAACGCGGAGGATTAATGTGAACTATATAATGCGAAATATATAGTGTAAAATATATGTTGCACTATATACAATGTGCAATATATGACATGAAATATATAATAGGAATTTATAATGTGGGGTTGTAATTGGTGTCGCAGCATATATTACACACAGTATATGGCAATAATCAGTACAGCAGCAACACCCAATATAGCAAATGCGCACTGTTGTATATATATTATACGTTACAAAAGCCACTATACAATTATCCGATTATATATGACGATGATAATTGATATCCCCCAGTGTATACATTTATATATCACCAAATGTTTCTATGTTGTTGGAATAAAACACTTGCTCCCATTATCCTTCTCCTCTTTTCCTGTATTTTGTCTTGTCTTGTCTTTTCCTGCCCTGTCTCCATCGCTTCAGCTTCTCCACCAACTCGCTTGACCCGCTCGCACTTCACTCACATTGTCTGCAGCCCAGTTGGTGTGCTCTTGTTGGCCCACCAGGCGCAACTCTTACTCTGTGGCCACAAACGCAAGCAGAAGAGCAGGGAGAAAGGCGAGTGTGCCACAAAGCGGCAGCAAGGCGAAGACGCAAAGGCGGCAGCAAGGCGGGGGCACAAGACGAGCTGAGAGCACGCGGAGAATGGCGCTTGCAGAAAGACGAGCCCCAGAGGTGGGAACAGGCAGGCGACCCAGATAGGCCAGCTGGGGAAAAAGAGATTAGAAGGGAGAAGGCGGTGAATGCCGTGAGACACATAACCACAGCCAACAGTAGTGAGTTTAGTGCCCAGGTAGAGGTGGGCGTAGGCGTAGGCGCAGAGTGCAGCTAAGTATGCATTGGGTGTCTCATGTCTAATGTCTCATATCTAACGTAGGCACCTAGGCGATTCCCGCATGCTTTGCGCAAAGATCTGAGGCGCTTGTCGATACGCGGCCACCTCAGCACACCTGCAGTGAACAAGCTTGACTGATCGGGCTTTGGTCTTCATCTGTGGGGTGCAAGGTGAATCTGCACATAAAATACTTTTCTCATTTGATTATTTGATTTATTTGCTTGTACTGACATCACATTCTATCTCCTATCACCTATCAGAATAGCGGCATCTTACTAATATACTACCACTCCATATAATACTCACCTTCCGCTGATTCAGTGTACTAACCAGTTCCCCTTACATTAATCGTCTAGTGGATGGAGGCACCCTCACGCTCTTTCACGCTCTCTCATCGCTGCCCACACTCACGACATAATCATCGGTGTTACCCTTTCCGGTCATTTATGCAGTGCATTGTTTCGAAATTCCCCTTTTGGGATATACTGTTTACCCTTGAACGCACCCCCCGAAATATTACCCCAAGAATCTTGACAATCGCCAAGGAAACCGCAATAGCCGTTCAAGAGCTTATCCAGAAAAACATTAGCCATTTTTCAAATGTTCAACAGTTTCGTCTCCACTGCTACATCCCTCTAAACAACTCCCCTGCCACATATTCCACCATGAAGCTCCAGCTCCCCGTAGCGCTCGGGTTATTGGGATCAGCCTCAGCTTGGACCACCACATACAACTACTACAACTCAACGGCATACATACAACCACAGGGCACCAACGACATCATAAGCATTGATTTCAATTCCAAATTCACAAATGGACAGCCAATACAATCAATCATCGCTTCACCACCCTCTGGAAGTGAAATAATATCTGTCAATGACGCTCTATACGCAATATACCCAGTCGGCGATGTAGATCAATATTTAGGTCTCCAGAAGTATAATGCCACCTCTGACGAATGGTGCAGCATACAACTACAAAATTCCACATTACCCTACTATGACTCAGCGGTATACATGGCTACCCTGGATGATCCTGACTCCATTTACATCTACGGAGGTGTATCTCCGACAGATTCAAGCGACATCACCGCCAGATTACTCGAGTTGAATCTTCAGACAGGCCTGTTGTCAAATATTTCCACCTCTGTCTCTCCAACTCCCTTCTATGGCGCCTCAAGCATCCTCATCAACTACAACACCCAGCTGGTGGTGGGTGGTAAGGCCGAGTCGGGCTGGGTCGGCCTATCCCAGTTGGCTGCCTGGCAATACCAAACCTGGACATTCAAACAGGTTGAGTTCCAGGATGCCAACTCCAGTGTGAATTCCAGAACGGATGCACTTTTGTTGCCTTCCTCGTTTAGTCCCTCCGTAGTGGGTGACGTTGTGTCCTCCTTAAAGGGCTCCTCTCAGAAAGGAACCAACTCCACCAGCCCTGCTTCATCAAATTTGGCCCAATTTTCTATCGAAGGTGCTTTGCTGATTGGAGGAGATCTGGGAAATACAACTTCCTCCCCCCAATTTGCCTCTCTTGATATCTCAGGCTCCACTTGGGACTGGCAGTCTCAAGACGTTACTGTAAGCTTGATGAATTCCATGACTAACAATAAACAAAACAGCGAGCTCATGTTAGAGAACATGTTGGGAGCTGCAGTTATCTATAATACGCTGCTCGTGGTGACCAATTCGTCTTCAGCGCCTGCTTCATCGACTAAAACTAAGAGAAGCGAGCAATCCGCATCCTATTATATCTCTCTATATAATTCCACCACATTTTCTTCTATCCCATCAATCGACTACACGTCGATGTCTTTGGATCATAGCTCTGCAACCTCTCCCCTAAACAAAAAGATCATTATTGGTCTGTCTACAGTGATACCGATTCTGTTCATTACCCTTTTGTCCGCTCTTGTGTATTATCTGTATAGAAGACACCAGCACAGGATGCTGGAGAAAGAAACAGAACAAGATCTCCACAACATAATGGACTACTATAAGAACAATACCTCACCTTCCTCCGCTTACCCTTATAGTGGGCATGGCGGTGGTAATGGAGGTGATGAGAACTATAGCAGTGTGGGTGTTTCTCGTAATATGAGCCAGGTCAAGGTGAATAACTATGACGATGGCGACGATTTCTCCATCACCTCTTGGAAACGTAAGCGTGCTGAGTATGAAAGGAGCAACACTAAGCCTAAGCTGGCTGGTTTGTTCCATGTTCCTCCATTGGCCAACGCAAATGCTCCTCATAGAGGATTATCGGTAGTTGTAGACGATCATGATGACGACGATGACGAAGATAACGGAGACATCATTGGTGGGTATGCAGGTGATGCAGTTGATGTTTCAATGGAGAAGATTTCAAGCCCAATAAACCCAGTGGGTCCTAGTTTACCTCCATTGAATCAAAATCGCTCTGTCTCCTCTCCGTCGTTCTTGAAGAGATCATTTTCTACTCTTTCAAACACCATTGGCAGGTCTATGAGAAGAAACTTTTCCTTCCAATCGTCCCATGGCTCAATTGCTTCTGGCCACAATGGTATTTCTCCACCATCCTCAACAGTGTCGCCCTCCTCAATGTTACATCCACCGGCGCTGTCTCAAGAAGACAATAATTCTAAATCAACCTTGTTCCTTATCCCTGAAGACGAGAGCCTCCAAGACTTCCATAAAGAGTTTGATGTGCAGTCTATTTTCACCAACTCCACTTTCTTCGACGAGAATGAGCAATCAGAAAATGGCGTTCAAAAGCTCCATAGCCCTATATTGCCAACGGATTATCCTAGCGTCACTCGTCTCTCGGCAGAGCTGAACTCTCCTTCTCAGCATACCCTTGTAAGTCGCCGTTCCATGCAGAGTGTGGTGGATGAGCTTGATTTTGATCCCAATTTGGATGTCCAGGTTCTCGTGTCCAGCAAGAGGAGGTCTAAATTGAGGATTGTCAACCCTGATCCATTCTCTGATGATGATGAAGAGGAACAGGAGATTGAGAAGGTGAGTCGCCATAATGATCTGGTGGTGCTGCAAGAGGAGAATGAGAATGATGACGTTAGAAGAGGTCCAACGCGGTCTAGGAGGAGGGTGATATCTGATGAGAGGAAGGGAAAAGAGGAGCTGGAGTAACTACAGTGGTTGGCGATGAGATATGAATACCTTTTGCTGAAAATCCTTGTATAGTATGTAACAATAAAAGTTGTCCACTGTATATATATTGGCCTATAGTACTACTGCGGCGTGCATAAGTCGTCATAACAAAACACTCTTAACATGTATAACCTGCATTAGTAAACTATTTACACTATTCCATATATCCAAAGGTGGACTCTCTAGCCTTTTGTATCAACAGCGCATCGGCACACACCAAGGCAGCCATGGCTTCTACGATAGGAATGGCCCTGGGAACAACGTTGGGATCGTGTCTTCCCCTAGCAGCTAAAACACCCTTCTCACCCTCGTAGGAGGTGGTGTGCTGTTCCTGGGAAATGGTTGCTGGTGGTTTGAAAGCGACTGAAAAATAAACATTCTCTCCGTTTGAGATACCTCCTTGGATACCGCCAGAGTTGTTGGTGAGGGTGCCGAGCTTTCCGTCCTCCTTGGAGTAAAATGGATCGTTGTGCTTTGATCCGGGAATCTTGGTGCCCTCAAAACCGGAACCGATCTCAAAACCTTTGGTTGCCGGAATGGAGAGCATGGCGTGGGCGAGCATCGCCTCCAGCTTGTCAAACGCCGGTTCGCCGAGACCAATAGGCAGATTTCTGATCACACATGTCACCACACCACCAATGGAGTCACTGGCATCTCTGTATTTCTCGACAACTTTAACCATCTCTTCACACACGTTCACATCGGGACATCTGATCGGTCCTACGGCATCCACCTGATCCCTGGTGATTGTTTGCAGGAGCGTCTGGAACTCCGCGCTCTGTGGATTCCTGTCCATGGAAACTTCGCCCACAGCAGACACGAATGCGACAATCTCAACGTTGTTGGCAAGCTTCAAAAACTTTTCTGCAATGGCACCTGCGGCGACTCTACCAATGGTCTCACGTGCCGAGGAACGCCCTCCACCACTGGAGGCTTTCACACCGTACTTCTGTAGATAGGTGTAGTCTGCGTGGGAAGGACGTGGGAACACATCTGTCTCTGAGTAGTCCTTTGGCCTGTGGTCCTCGTTCTTCACCACCATGGCAATTGGAGTGCCCAGGGTTCTGCCAAACTCTGTGCCAGATTGGATCTCAACTCTGTCCTTCTCATTTCTGGGTGTGGAGAGCTTGGATTGGCCGGGCCTTCTCCTGGTGAGCTGGGGCTGCACGTCCTCTTCAGTGAGAGGCATGTTGGGAGGAACGCCATCCACTATACACCCCACACTTCTGCAGTGGGATTCACCGTACGTGGTGACTCTGAAATGTGAACCAAAAGAACTCATACTTTTGGAAATACGTTATTATGTGTTGGGATTGTAATATAAGATATTCTCATGGAGAGGCCTCTGTGTGGTGATATACTCCAGCCAACTTTTCACTTTGAGTCATCTGTCCCAAAAAGGAATATTGAACAGTGCACGCATCGTACCATATAACAGATTCTGTTACTATGAGAGGTGGAAATAGGGGAACACCAAGGGGAGCACGCAGGATTATTATTATGAACTACTATTATTATCTTTCAATATACTTGTATTTGTCAACTATGAGTTCTTCGATGCTCGTTGCCAGATGAAATGTGAGGATTGGAGCATGCGCTAGTGGCTTCAGTGGCTCCAGTGGCTCCTGTGGTTCCTAGTTGGATATCGCCTTGTATGCTAGTGGGTACGAGATGAGCTCGTCTCCCATACATATAATGCATAGGAAAAAGTCCATTGTTTAGTTCCATAGTTAATCTACATTAAACCTGCATAGTGAAGCTACATAGTGAAGCTACATAGTAGAGCTGCATAGTGAAGCTACATAGTAGAGCTGCATAGTGGAGCTACATAGTTACATAGTTACACAGTTACATAGTTAAGCTACTTGGTTAAGGGCCCATACCAACCCACCTGATGATTTTCTGCCCCCATTGCTCATATTATATTGCATTACCCCAATGAACTAAATCACAAAACCAGAAAAACATAGTGCTATATTGCCATGTTGCTGAGCTTCGCCCTACCACCATCTCCCCCCTCGTACTTAGCTGTCATAATAAATCGGCCATACTAGAGAGCCATAGTTGACGGCTCATCGTTTTTCGCCCATACTAATCTTGTGCCCGGTATCACAGTAGCAAACCACACTAAGCTCACCACATAGCCGGCCATACAATCTGTCTCGCTCCATTTAGCGGTGGTCATCTCAGGACAGTGGGCGGTGATAAAAAGAGGCTCATGAGATATTTCTCGGCTGATCTACCAGTAGCCCTCTGATTATTATCCACTCTTTTTTCGCCATGGACTCATTAACTAAATCACCATATTTGATGCCCACTGTGGTGCTGGGCTTGGTGGTGATATTGGCTATATTCTTCCTCTCGAGAGGCTCTATCCTCTCTGCTGGTGGGGACAGCAGGCCCTTCTTCATAATAGCAGGTCCTTCCAATAGTGGGAAGACTGTTTTATTTCAGTTGGTGAGTAGAATGAACCCCGCGAGTTTCGTCTGTATGGTGGATTATCTCTCTATGCAGTACTATCTCTCCACATACTAACCCAACAGTTAACTAATGGTGAATTACCTGTTTCTACAGTGACATCGCAGGAGCCGAGTATCGATGAAAAATTCACCCTGCCGTCCGAGAAACACTCTGGAGGCTCCAAGAAACCCCTTCTCGGATCTTTCAGGCTGATCGAGTACCCTGGCCACCCAAAGCTCCAGAACCTATACCTCTACCAGCAGATCAAGGATCCCAAGTTCATTAGAAACTGTAAAGGGTTGGTTTTTGTGGTTGATTCAGCCTCGTTCAACGCAGAGTATTGCTCCGCTGTGGCTAGCCAGTTGTTCAACATCCTCCGTAGGACAGAGTCATTAGTGCCTAACGGCGTCGATATCCTCATTGCCTGTAACAGGTGCGATCTCTTCACTGCAAAGAAGCCCACCCAAATAAAAGAGGCACTCCGCGCTGAGATGGAGAATGTGCGTAAATTACAGTTGAAATCACTCAGCGAGGTTTCTGCCGATGCCGATGATGAAAGAGAAGACGATTTGTTAGGAGGTCAAAAATTCTCCTTTGAGGCCCTGGAGGGTAACGTTGACTTCGCTGAAGGCAACACCTTTAAGAACAACATCTCCAAATGGGAGTGTTGGATTGACGAGAGGGGTGTGAATTAATACATGTATATTATACTTTTGCATAGTCCGATTTAATACATCATATGTGTTTATATATATTTATATATATCTTTTTTTGGTATACCAAAAAACATAGATATACAAAATAGTGCTGCTCTTACGGTGCTCCTCCTTATCCTCCTAGAGGACCCCCCTCCGCGGGCCCCCCTAGCTCACCTGGCCGCCCCGGCTTGGGAAGAGTTGAAACGCTGGGCAGATTGGTGGGATTCGACAAAAACTTTAACCGTTCTTGTTGCTGCAATTGCTCATGGTGTTTGAGTAATCTGGAACGATATATGCCCATATCCAATTGGTACTTGGTATACTGCTTCTCCATGGCCGCCAACTCGAGGGTCACCTTCTCCAGCTGTTTCCTAGTGTTTGCGATCTTTGTCTTTATGTCCTCCTTTGGCAGAGTCGTTTTCTCACCTTCGTCACTCTCGGCTTTCTCATCTTTCTTGTCATCTTTGGCTGCACCCTTCTTGTTGAAAAAATTCACAATGGTATTGAGCCCACTGCTGCCAGCCCTCTCGCTCTCCTCTAGCCGCTGCAGCTTCTGCTGTAGCGTCACCTTTTCCACCTTGAGTTGGCCCACCTCTTTGTCCTTGCTGGTGCCCACGCCAGTAGCACTTGATGCATTCTCCTCTATGTACCTCACCAGGCAGAAATTCTTGTCCTGGAGGTGCGAATTGCACACGTAGAAGAAATCCGTAGCCTTGGAAGAGGCACTCTTAAGCGTTATTAGTACGGAGGGTGATGGCTTATAGCATATGATGCACGATTTGGCATCTGTCTCTGCTACTTTCCTCAACCGGTAAACGTTGGGGAACGGCGGTTGCTCTTCAGCAGGCATTGCAAAAGGGGGGTATTGATGGATAATTGGCCAGTGGAGGAATTGTGTAAGCTCCAGTCTATAAATATATTGGGTTGCCGGTTGTGAACCGCTTTCTTCTACCGCTTCCCTGTACTGCCTCTCCTCTGTTTGAGGTAATGGGGGGCATCAGGTAGTGTAGAAATCAATCCGCCGCATCACCAGCGGCTTTTCTATCATGTGCAGTGGGGAAGAGAAGAGAGAGGTGGCTAAGGATGACTGACTGACTACTGGCTGGGAGGTGAATCGGAGTGCTTAACATACCACCTTCATTTTTATATTTACATGTCAGGCTCTACTTGTAATAGAAATAATTCTTTTTCATTCTTTAGCTCTCTTGATTTTGGATGAAATTTTATAGGTGGTGTTGTTTTTTGCTCGCCGTTACCTCGTGTGTGATAGTTTCCACATTTTACTGATTTTTCCTCAACGTGCTTTCCTGTTAATTTTATTCACGAGGTTATAAGAGGTTTTCTTGTCGAACAGAGTATATCCGCCAGCTAGGGCATAGGAAAGATAATTATGACAAATAAATAAATAAATGAATAACTATATAAATTATGATGAGCAATGGAATAGAATTATAGAAAACCACTGCAACCCCTGTCAAGTGCTTGATGATGCTTCTGGCCTGTGACTGAGCGGCTATAAATGTTTGGTATGCCTTATCTAAAGGGGGGCCGGGCCTTGTTATGAGGCTCTTACTGGGAGGCTCTTACTGTGAAGCCACAAGTATGGGAGCACTTGTAATGTGGCCCCTTATTATATGCGTCATCAAGCAGCCGAGCGCACAGCTTGCTTACGTGCGCGGTAAGTGAAGAAGTGGGCTGCAGTGAGAGACGGAGCAGACAGCGCTATGAACCCTCCGGGCTACAGAACACACTATAGATTGACAGTGAGTGTGTAGAGAAGTATAGGGAGAAACACAGGATTACCAGTATCAAACGTATAACGGAAATGCATGTTGGCCAATATAGTAGTATCAATTATTATATTGTGGAAGGTAAATACCCTTTATTTATTATTCTGCGCTTTGTATCACCTATTCTGCATTCTATGCCACTTGTTTTGCACTCTGTATTACATACACCGTACGAATGGTGCATCCTGTCATTATACCATGCCCACGTTATCCGTCTGACGCCAGAATGCTCCCTCTCGCCTGCGCTAGTAGTGTCATCCGCTGTGTCCTCTGCTTTCCTCTATACCAACCTGTCTCGGCTAACCCATAAAGTGACCCTTCAAGCGCGCACAACACTAAGGAGAACTGGCAACTTCCAGGGTCGTGCACTCACTCTAATGGCTGTTGTTACGGTAACGAAGGTGCGTCCCCTGTTATCTCAGCCAATCAAATACACATCTATGATCATCACACAGATTTTTGTGCAGTGCAGATTTCAGTATTCCGGAGGCTTTTAGTGTGAAATGCAACCTATGTGTGCCGTGGGTGCAGGACCGATGAACCAAAAAAACCCAAGACAATATCGGTTATATGTCAAGTATAAGCAGTCTACTACAAGGCAAAAGTTGATAGAGTTCATCTTCATCCATATACCGTTTAAAACCATGCTCAAAGCCATACGCTTCAAATTACACCCCTCCTCCGTCTCCCCCTGTAAGTAACCACCCCTGCTTGCTGCACTGTAAAATCTAATTCTTCCCTACAGTTTGGCCCACGCCGCTGTATGCGCATGCACTGCCTGCCCATTCGTTAAGGTGTGCCATGCTGCCTTGCATGTGGTCGCTATATTCCCTATCTGTAGGGGATGCGCTACATCTGGGCTACAAGGGAGGGCAGTACCAGCACCAGACTATTCCTAAATACCAATTATATTTCGCTTATCGAACAATTTCGCCTTGTTTGCCGATTTAGCGGGATCAACAGTGACTGGCGTCAAACGGGGTTGACTACTGTTGATCAACAGAGTGTGTTGTTTTTGTGTAATCTTTCGGAGTTGATTCACTTCTTTACATGCGCAAACAGAAGCAAAGTTGAAAGCACTCCCTTTGGTCACACATACATCTAGCGTCCTGCTGCCACAAACACACATCAGATAGGACGCACCACAAAGAGCACTTTGATTTCATTTCACTGTATTCCTTTCGTATAATCGCACCATCTACTGGATCTATTCACCTGATCCATTTTTCAAATGTGTTAGTTAGGCCAAAATGGAAACAACCTCTGTCACCAACGTGAGTCCCTCACCGACGGCCTTCTCCTTCAAGAAGCAGCCGATTCGTTCAAGGGTCACCTCTACAGTCTCTGCCATTTCAAGTATTCTCCCCGATGGTGACTCCTACATAGAAAGACAAACGGACCCTCCACCAGATTCTGAACCAAGGCACTTTGAACAAATCTCGGAGGAGGGCCCGCTCCCTATAGCAGGAAACCCATCGCTCGACTATGACCTGCAAATAAGAGCCCCCCGCATGAACTACCAGCAGCTACTTAAAAATGGCACCTCCAGTGGCAATTCCAATGATAAGTCAAAGGTGGCCAGTACCCCTAACGAGTCGCCTGGCCTCACAAGGGAGTTCAGCAATAGTAGAAACACCAGCAGCACAAATACTTCAGTGGATGAAAATGTAGCAACATCATCCAATAGTGGGAGCAGCAGCGGGACAACTACAACACCAGTCCAAACTAGTGATAAATTAATCAATGCCCAAAAAGTACACATACAACAAGGTGCAGTTGCCCCCTCTACCCATACAGAAAAGGTGTACCTTCCTGCTTCTTTTGATATTACACAGCCCACCCGCAGAAACAGCGAACCAGCGGAAAACTTTTCACCATACCATGTTCCCTCGTACTTTAACGGGGTCCCCACGAGGAGCGGCCTCTCTAGGAAATCCTCGCGTCATTCTAACCAGTCGGACAAACAAAGCAGCATCTACTCCAACCACCCTAATGACCCCCGAGAGAGAACAAGCACAGGCCCTATCAGACAGATCAATGATCCCAAGGGACCCAACTATGTTCCTGCTGTTCTGCGCCCTCCCAACTACCAGCCAAATAGCTCTTCCCCTGGAAGTAACTACAAATATACAAGCGAACTACAAACAAGAAGAACTGATAATCTCCGGTCAAAGAATTCGCTCACTTCTCTGATGTCGGTACAAGAGGATGATGATGACGATACCCTCGACCGCGACCTCAATGATACTGATTCCGATGATGAAGAGACCCGCGAGATTACCCTCATCAATGATCGTTCATCGCCCTCGTCGTCTCTTTCCTCAGCTGAAACAGTGCCATCAACGGGTGGGGTAACCGCGGCCGCTAAAGGCAGCTCAAATGTCACTGTTAACAGAGCTGCCACCGCTTCCTCCCCCTCCGCTCCAACAGCTGGCACTGCCCACTCAAATACAAATTCAATTTCATCCTCCCCTGAACTCCCATTACCAGATGACGCTGTCACTCGTTCCATAACGGTGGAGCCCACTCGTCGCCACTGGGTTATCAATAGTAGACGCTCCAATTGTATGGGGTGTAACGTCAAGTTCTCCCTCATAGTGAGGAGACATCACTGTAGAAAGTGCGGCGACATATTTTGTTCCTCGTGCACTTCTGGCCACGCCAACCTCAACCTGCTGGCACGCTTTGACCTCCTTCATGGCTCCCCTTGTAAAGTGTGCACTCGTTGTAGTGAGCGATACACGAAGTTTGTGAATAATAGCGCCAAGAAGAGCAACGAGGAACTTGCGAGGATGGGATATAAGAGAAAAGATCATTCAGATAATGGTGGTGAGGCCGATTTGGCAGAACAAGGTGATGACGCTTCTGGGGGCGACAGAAGCGAAAGAACCCGGCTGGGCTCAGTTGCAGCCGTGCCAGTAGATTGGACTTGGAGTTCATTTTAATGTGGCGGATTAATGTATTGGATATGTGCCACAGCGGAGGTATGTCATCACTTCCATTCCAGTTTTTGCGCCGATTTTTGTCCTTTTCTTGTCACGAGTGATTTTCTTTCTGCCCTGACTGATCTTTGCCTCTCTTTTTTCTATTGTAGTTTTTTTTCTCTTGTCCCTTGTGTTTTCTTCTTGTTTTTTTGTTTGTCTTTGAGTTATATCATTTGGTATTGGAGTAGAGGGCTTCAACGGTGAAGTGTAGTTATTTAGATAGGTAAGTGTAGATGGGTAGCGGCAGCATTATTGGGATATTCTGGTGTTTTTTTATACGTACTAAATTTTGGTTTTTGGTATCAAATGACTATGTCTAGTGACGATGGAACAAGGCGATCTTGTTAGATTTGCTTTTGTGAAAGTTATGTGTATATGTGTATATTCCTTTTTTTTGTCTTGTTGACTTTTGAGATTTCTGGATGTGATATATATACTGATGTTGGATAGATCTGTTTTGTTTGATCCTCATGTAGCCATTAGGTATGGTCCCAGTACCCAATGGTAGTAAATGGTAGAAGAGGCCAAGTGTTATCTGTACTAGAATTAAATAGTTCTTTTTTTAATCATGCCATCAAGTTTATATTACACATTACTACACCTTGTTACCTTTTTTCTCACAACATGCCACTCAATTTATAAAGGGCTTTCCCCAATAACATAAAAGTCCTTTCGTATACGCATTCAAATTAGTGTATACAACTTTGCAGGTATATTCTTCACCCTTCAGCTCTCTTGTAATGTCATTCAGTTGGCTGAGGTCTGAATTCCTCGGCAAGAATAGCACAACATTCTCAGATATTTCAAACATGCTTTGCAGCAGGGCTTTCAAAGAGAGTGGCCCCAGGTCTTCAACCAGATCATACAATTCACTATTAGTGTATGATGGGCCACCCCAAGGGGGCGAAGCAAATGCCACATCAACCCGTTGCTGTTTCAGAGACTCTACGATACGCAGTGTGTTATTATACTCTTCCTGGTTCCATTTCTCATCTGAGTCGTCTTCACTTGAATCCTGTGCACTTTTCTCATCGGCTTGATTGTCATTGGACTGCTTTCCTCCTAAGCTCTCTCGCCTTGAGGTTAGCACACCATTAGCATACTTCCAATCACACCGTACGAGTTCCAATCTCTGGTCCACCCCATAGACTGAAGCATTCGATCTGGTACACTGTAAGTTGATCTCATTCACATCGATGCAAATGACCCTCGAGAAGAACCTGGCAAACTGAATGGCGTTTCCTCCACCGCCACAAAAGAGATCCACCACGGTTGTACAGTGTGGTATGCAGTGCCTGAAGTATTTGGCAACAAACACCGCAATCTCCTCCGGAGTCACAGAATACCATAGTTCCGATGTGAGAGTGATGCCGTTATCATACTTGGAAAAGAGTGAATACCGCTTTTTCCAGTACTTTTGTATTTTTTCAGGCATCGCCTCGTAATTGACTATTATCGTATCATTAGGCATAACATCACTTTCGCTGCCCGTGCTGCCGCTATCGTTGGTCCTGCCGTCTCTACTTCTGGATCGTTTGACCTTTCGCCTTTTTGCCACATTTGGAGACATTGAAACGGTGTGACTTTGCTGAATGAATTGGCGCGGGATGTCACTACCCGAAGACAGAGATAACGAGTTAGATAATGAAGCCATACAGTTGAAAAATCGCATACAATTGTAGCTGCATGCATCTCGTGCTCATCGCACAAATGCGGTAGAATTTTGTATGACCATAGTTAAGAGAGAGCGAGGTGGCTTCAGGAGCGTAGTTGAGAGCCATAGACGAGGTTGTAACTAAGGGTGGTGGCGGTGGCCAAGAGGCTGAAAGAGAGAATTATCAATACTATCACAGTCCATTATAGCAGAGGCAACCATAGTTGAGACGAATATAATCAAGGCTACCATAGTTCAGGAACACAGCATAGAGTTACCTTTACTTCTTAGAATGGTTATGCATCGGCTAATGTGAAGTAGTGTAGTGACACATTGTAGTATAGTAGTGTAGTATAATAGTTCGGTAATGTAGTGTGTATATTTGAGAGTCAATGATCCCTTTATGGAAATCTCAACCAGAGAGGGGCTTCTGGGAGATAGCAATGCGCATTTTCCAGCATCCCACCGAAATGGGTGGGATACGAGTCCCCATACAATAGGAGCTCTAAGTATCCGAGCCTCTCTTCTCCAAGCCCCCTTGCCTCTACTCTTTAGGCTGAAGCGTTAAAGGGGGATCTTGCATCGGGGTCAAGCACCTGTTTCTGGGTTTCTGGGTATGGTTAACTCAATTCGGAAGAGTTTATTACACAGTGAGCGATCGAGGAAGCTCTACCGATGACATCAGACAAATGTCCAACTCTACTTCTGATAGAATACAATGCTGTATGGATATGTATAGCAATAATTACAGTCCTGCAATGCTTGGTACGTTGTCTGCGCCCAGTATCTACTAAATTAGTGCAGGATTCGGCTCCCTCAATTGCGACTTGACTTGCGCTTGACCCCACGTTACTGTAATGATAACGGGGAACCCAGAAGAAGCCCCCCAGATTCTCTATGGTGATTACTTGGCTCAACCTACATCGACCCTCTCGCCTAATTGGGAGTCTGATTCCATGGTCATCAGAAACCTTTAGACTAGCAAAGCACTCCTCGGGAATTGATCCCGGTGTAGAATTCACCACTACTCATCCCTCATCCTACGGATGCGCTAAAGGTTCCTCTCCTTCCAAATGCAACTAGTGATCAGTGAAGCCTTGATCGGTAAATTAACGGGGTTAAACACACCAGTATGCACACAAATCGAGATAACCTAGCCCAGTGAAAGGAAATAGAGCCTATATGCAAACTACAGTCTACCTACAATCTTTCTGGAGTATTACACATCTCTTGCATCCTGCCACACAGTATGTTGTGGGGCCAAACGTCCAAGCCAATGTCAAACTGATCTCTTAGAGAGAAAAGCGGAGATATTAGAGGGCCAAGAGCCACCAGTGCGTCCAATGGAGACAGTACAATACCAAACAGTCAAAGGATGCTTACGACGCAGCCTCCATTAGAGACTCCGAGTCCGGGGAATAGAATAAAAAGAAATCACCAAGCATGAATCAAGGTGAATCAAGCGTCAGTTGAACTCATGAGATCAAACCCGTGCCTTCTGCAGGCGGAATTATCCCGTTTCTGATAAGGAAGTGAGCTATCGGTTATATGATTCAGTGTGTCACTGAGTGTCACGAAGAAAAGTCATAGAGAATGAGAGGGACGGGAGTAAGCAGAATTGGCGCCAGCGTGGGAGATGCGGCACATTTCTGCTGATTGGCCCGGTCGTGTACAGTTCATATGCATCTCGGAATTTTGTACTGTGAGCGTCACGGAAATGTCTCACCGGATCGGGATAAAAGAGCCAGAGAGCATGTCCCGGGTGCACGTTTGAATGCCTTGGTTGAAATGTTTTGCTGTCTATTATACAGCATTATACCCACTTTTGCTTTCTTTTAACTGTTTATCATGCCCTGATAAGCATGGATCTCATGTACGGGGAAAGATTGGATGCATGAAAGTATACCAGGATAACAGTGCCCATGTCAGGGGTGGGTGCTACAGCTACTATCTACCCTATCTCACATACTGACAGGCGTCATGGACAGCAAAGGGAAAAGATAACGATAACACTGCATCATCATGGCCGGTGACCCGGCAGGTAAACGGATCCCAAGGCATATAACCTTCGCTGGCATGTTAATCGAACTGATGTAGTGTTTGGCGTATACAGAAGCAGTAAAAATAAAGCGCCATCACGGTAATCTATGGTCCAATGAGAACATCTCCCTGTCTGCCATTTGGGACTCTCCCACTCCTGCGTACATAGCTACATACATATTAGTATCTTGTGATAGCTTTTCCCTTATCTCTCCCGATTCAGGGACACCTGCACCCTCACATGCCATTTGTCGACAAGTGGTTGTTGGGTCTTTTCATCCGGGTATATTATGGACAGCATTTGCACCTGAACTGTGAGGAGGATGATCAGATTTTTCAGCTGTCGTGATTTTTCAGTTTTTTTGTACCACTTGACAAACAACGCTAAGAATTTCATCTTTCTTGAGCTGTCGCCTATAGTTATTGCCAGAGTTATCTGCACAGCTGAGACGTTAATTATCTTTGCTGGTTGATCCTGTCTATTGGTTATTTGCATGTGTAGGATATACTACCCTATATTCACATATATATAGAAAAATCTCATCACACCCTCTAAACAAGTTGTCACAAGATCCAAAAAATGGGCAAAGACGTTGAGATGATGACGTCAGTCACGTCAGTACCCAACGGTGTGGTGCTTGACTCAGATGCTCGTGAGCTTGCTGATCTCGGTTACAAGCAGGAGTTTAAGCGAGAGTACAACTTCCTCTCCACATACTCCTTTGCTCTCTCCATTTCTGGTCTTATGGGTACTATCTCCATCACCTATCTGTATCCTCTTTACTCTGGTGGCCCTGCAGCTGGTGTGTGGTGTTGGTTTGTCGGTGCGTTTGGTTGTCTGTGTATTGCTTGGTCTGTTGCTGAGATCACCTCGTGCTTCCCAACATCTGGTGGTATGTACTACACCTTGACCCACGTTGTTCCAAAGCCATATGTGCCAATCATGTGTTGGATCGATGGTTGGCTCTACATTCTGGGTGCTTTGACTGGTGCTTGTTCTACCGATTTCGGTGCCGCAACTCTGCTGTGTCAAACCATCAGTGCTTACAGCGATTACGCCTACATCCCCACGGCAGGTCACATCACCGCTGTGTCGATCCTCATCATGATCACTCACGGTTTCATAAACTCTTTGCCAGGTAGTGTGTTATCTTCTATCACCAAATACTACTGCATTGTGAACATTTGCTCTACCATTGCTCTCATCGTCACTATGCTCGTCAAGTGCCCAGAGATCAACACTGCTGCCTTCACCTTTACCCACGTTGAGAACTCCACTGGGTGGTCTGCTGATGGATGGTCGTTCCTGTTTGGTTTCCTCAATGTCTCTTGGGTCATGACGTGTTACGACGCCACGTCTCGTATGTCTGAGGAGATCCACAACGCTGCCTACCAAACTCCACTGGCCATCGCTTCTGCCTTGACCACCACTGCGGTCCTCGGTTGGATCTTGGTTGTTGTCTTCACCCTCTGTATGGGTACCAATGTTGCCAAGCTCCTGGATTCTGCTTCTGGCCAACCCATCGTTGACATCTTCTTCTACGCTATGGGTAAGAACGCCGCCACTGCCTACCTTGCAATCTGCTTTGTTGTGCTTTGGTTCTGTGGTGCCGTTGCTGTGTGTTACACTTCACGTGCCCTGTGGTCCTTTGCGCGTGACAGGGGCCTCCCATACTCCAACTTCTGGCACCACTTGGACTCCAGAACCGGTGCCCCAGTTAGAACTGTTTGGCTCATCACTTTCATCAACTCATGCATTACCCTTATCAACTTGGGTTCCTCTGTTGCCATGAATGCCATTTTCTCTGCTTGTGCCATTGCCACTGACTGGTCATATATTTTGGTGATTGCCTGTTTCCTCCTCAATGCCGAGAAGATGGGTGTCAAGAGAGGTCCATTTCACATGGGTCGTTTCTCTAAGCCAGTTATGTTCTACGCATGCATGTGGACCGTGTTTGTCTCCATCGTTTTCATCTTCCCTAACTACATGCCGGTTACTCCAGCCGACATGAACTACACCATTGTTCTCCTTGGCTTCACCTTTATCGGTGCCGGTGGATGGTATGCTTTGAGTGCTCGTAAGTGGTACAAGGGTCCTGTTGCTAACGTTGATGAGGAGTACGGTGATATCATTGAGGCTATTGCTCCCCAGCACACGCAAAGATCTCAGTTGGCGCCAAAAGCTACCAGCGACAGCGAGAAGAAGAATGACTCTTCTTCATCTTGATTTTTTTTAGAGCTCTTGTTTGGAATGTTACTTTTGTTGTATTACAGTTTGGATTTTTTCTTCAAGTTTCTGATTGCAGGGCGTACCATAGGTTTACTGTTTTCCTGCCATGAGTGCTCATATATCAAACTAGTGCATACATTTAAATTAATTGTTTAGTGAATTATAATTTAGTTATGAGAATATGATGAATCTAAAGTAAATTTATCATAATAACTACATGAGCAACTGCTTTCCTACATGAGAGAGTAACCCTTGAGCAACTACATAACTACCCCCTGGTATGTCTTCTACACGCTCGTCTATCATCCAAAATATATTCAACCATCTATACAATTGTGGATTGATACATGCTAGATACCGCTTTTTATGACTTCTTACTTGTGGCACCATTTATAATTCCCTCTTCAAAAACGATAGGACAACCAGTTGGTCGACTCTCTTGTTGAAAGCTCCTCCTCAGGTATGTGGGAATGCCACTGAACCCCATTCAGTCGGAAACGTGACACGCTGCTGTTTGTCTGTGACGCTGCGGGCCTGGCAGCTTTGAATCGGGTCTCTGGTGTGGTATCTAGGCGGATAAACGTGCTCTGCCTAAGTGTGCTCTGTCTAAGTGTGCTCTGTCTAAGTGTGCTCTGTCTAAGTGTGCTCTGTCTAACTGTAACTACGCTCTGCCTCACTGATTGGCTCCCTCGCTGTAATTCTACACCTTTACGAGGACTTATGCAATGCAGGAAAAACCACCCCAGACGAAATCATGTATACCTGCCATTGCTCGGGTTCCACATGCGCTCCGCTTGCCAGATGCAGAACGACAACCCAGGCAAGGGCCTAACCTGTAAGCTGTCTGGGTGAGATACGTGGGACAAAGAAAAAGCTGCCAAAAGAGAGCTGGCGTGTATCTACATAGTGTGCTCCTCATACACCTGATACACACATACATGTTATCGACATTATGCATTATACATGTTATATGCATGAAACGGCGATCCGCCATAGAGTGCCTGAAAGCAAGAGAGATCGCTGAGACAAATAGTGCGGTGAGCAAACACTATAGTGGTAAGGTGTACAGGGACGTACAAAGGCACTAGTGGTGCGCCATACCAGGTTTATTGTGTGACCAACCAGAAGGATCCACAGAGGACTGACTTTCAGTGACATTGCGATTATTGTGAATATTTTCGGCTATTGTGAAAAAAAATCGCGGCTCGAAATTAGCGCGTATCATCATTTACATATATTTCCCAGGGTGTGTATTGCACACGCTAGTGATTGTAACGAGAGCTCAGTACTGTGGGGAATAACTGCAACGCTGTATTAAGTAAGGAGATAGTGCTATTGTGTTTGTGTGGCCTGCCTCCCTCTTCACACAAAAGAAGCCTCAGCATCAACAGGCAATCGATACAATCTACACAATCTTCACAGTTGTGTAACAATTGTTTACGGTCTTTTGTTAATGAAGATAGTTAATTGAACACAGTAATTACACCACTGTGCGGCATCTTGCTAGCTGCTGTTATTTTGCTGGCTCACTTAGAAGTATTACAACACACAACACACAACATAATTTCATAACTCCACACCCAATGCTTGACACATCAATACAGAGAGACTCTACGGCTACGGCCAAGCCGTTCTTATTGGTTTCATTCACCTTGTTCTTTTTGTGGTCCGACAGAGTAGTGCACCCAATGATACCCAGGCTATTTGGCCAATACACAGTTAGCCTAAACCACAAAGAACTGGGACTGAATGCTTCGTTTGACGATCGCCATCAAAAGAGAAAATATCACACAAGTATAACACATGCAAGCGATTCCATCGAGATAATTGTACGATTGATATTCTCAACGACATTTGCTCTTGGCCTTTGTATTATTGAGCTGGTGATGTTTGAGACGTTGGGGTGGTTCTCTTATGAAAGTAAGCTGGCTTGTTGGAACATTGTACTACCATGTACTGTAGTACTGCTTTCGTATGTGGTTCCTCTTTCGATCATTGTTTTGGTGGTGTTGAGGAGGCTCGGGGCATCTTTGTCGTTCTCAAGTGGGAGGGTAAGAGTGGCCGCAGTGTTTGCGGTGGGATTCTTTGGCCTATGGCTTGTAGCACTCAACAGATTAGGAGCAATGTTGTTCAGCAGTGGTATCGTCTCCAGTGGATCTACTGAATCGTCTATTCTGTCTATATCTCTCAAAGAGCTATCGTTGCTGGGAATCTCTGGGATGGGTGTGCTTTCGGGGATGGGCTCTTTGAGTTCACCATACTATGCATTCGTCAAGAAGCCAAAGATAGTCAAGCAGGCAGATATAGAGAGGGCGGCAGCTGCGCTTAGAACCACCGATCAATTGCTACATAAGAGAGAAGAAGAGCTTGCAAAGCTGATGAGTAATTCAGCCACCAACCTGTCCAGGATGGGCAACGACACCAAGCCTGCTCTTCTCAGTAAATCACATTCATTCATCAGAGATAAGCTGTTGGCTTTAGGGAGTAACGAAAGCAAAAACATTAACGAGCTGAAGAATGAAGTGAATGCTTTAATACAGATGAGGGCATCATTATACTCTGATCTTGGGAACCTTACAAAGAAGCTAGAAGAGCTAAAGCACTCATCATCGTTAATGGGCAGGATATCCACGTGGGGGTCCAGGGTATTTGCCATGTATTGTGTATATCGCTTTATTTCCATCATGCTGTTGAAGCTGCCATGGATACTTTATGCTGAGTATTTCAACCCACAAGATATAGCCAAGGGTAACGGCGCTGGCATCTCACAGGATGTGCTGGCTATAAGTTTGTCCAAACTCTTGATGAGTATTAATCCTGTTATGTTCAATGACGAGAAGGCGCTGGTGAATCAGGTGACCTTCTTGTTGGCGGGTGCTCTATTCTGCTGCTCCTTCTCTAGTGTCATCGCCACCTTCAATAGCTTTGCCAACTTGCTTCCCACAAAGATTAGGAGTACGTCAAAGGATGCCGCCGCAATGGGAGGAACCGGAGGGGTTGTGGTGGGAGCTAGAACATCGATATTCAGGTCACTTATCACATGTGAGATGTCCGGTATTTATATTCTCTCGACGATTTTATTGTTGAGATCGAATGTTCCAGCGTCTCTTTCAACGTCCTTGACCAATGCCCTAGGTAAACCGTTAGAGCCTGCGTTTGTTGAGATTTGGTTTGACAAAACTTTTGGAATCACTTGTATTTTGACGGGCGTGGGGATCTTTATCACTGAGTCTTTGGAACGGCTATTTTTCTCAGGGTTGGACGATGATGTGGATCCTGTTGGAGTTTACGATGAGGAGATGATGCTGGAGAGCAAGGAATTATGAAAAGGCAGACTATCGGAGATGGCTTTTGTATTATAGGGGCTTATATGACATATTTGAGGTGTTTGACTGTACGAGGATAATATAACAATGAACGATGGTGTGATTGTTTCTGGAAAACTTTTATACTGTTTTTAATTATGATACACAAATATGGCCTATTGTAGAATATAGCGGTTAATATATTTACTGTTAATATATTTATTGCTAATATATTTATTTTTATTCTTTGTTTGAACAAATATTGCCATACAGCTCTACTGCTGGAAGGAGAGAAACCGTTATGTGAGGTCTGTAGTAGGAGACGGAGAGCACTAAGTAACACGAATAGAACTAACAGGGATAGAAGGCACAGGGATAGAAGGAACAGAAGACGCAGCGGATAAGACAAGTAATTATAGACGACACGAAAAGTAGACACAAGTGTGGGAACTACGTCGTATATACTGGTAAGGGAGATCTGTCTTGTCCTGCAGGGTTCGAGAAAGCCATGTCCTTAGAGGCTCAAGGAACAAGCCATTCTTGTTAGCGTTTCCCTTGTGCATAAAGCTCAATAGGCCCCAATGTAATCATACTGGTTACCCTGTGAGCATTTTCACTGGTTATATACCATTAAACCTCTACTGTTAATATCACTCCAGCCCTATTTCTAATAGGCTTATCTATAGGTTTGAAATTTCTATTTTTTCATAACTGATTTGCCCATAGTCACTTTTCCTAAACTTCTCAATAGTCAGTTTGCCTAAACTTCTCTATAGTTAATGTGCTCATAGTTAATTTGCCCATAGTCAACTTCCCCATAGCCATCTTCCCCATAATTGACTACTGCGGTAAATTGATCCTCCATCCCACAGTAACCCCAAAACACCCGAGAGCTGTCAATTTTTAGCTGCCAATTTGTCACGGGCTGGAAAAACAGTTAGCGTCGTGCCCAATATTTCACTCTCACTTTATACAGTGTGTGGAAGATATATTATATGTGTAACAGTGTATATAGAGCGGTTGATTTAGAACTATCCAGCCACTATATATATAGTACTAGCTACACATATCTACACAGGATGTCTAACAAGTTCCGTCCAGCAAAATGGATCCAGAAAAACGGATTCGCCCCACAGGTGTACCTGTTTAGGAATATGGAGAGTGGTCAAGTTGTCTACTCTCAGCTTCCTCATATGACAGTAAGTAACATATAGAAAGATGGATTCGTTTCACTGCCATGGGTTGGATACCTGTCGTAAAGAGAGCTTTTTCTTTGACTAACATGCTTAGAATTACCAAATCAAACAGCAGTTTTGGCGTCCAAACTGGGAAAACAAAAAACCAACAAAGCGTAGAGATATCTGGAGGATCATGGCGGTGGCCGATTTTGGCACATACGACAACGCGTTAAAAGCATACAATGCCCTTGTAGAGCTGAGGTATATGAGAGAGGTGAGCAAGAGGAAAGAGGCTGAGTCTTTGAGAAAGCGCAACAACGATGGTCACATATGGTACTCTGGACAGTTTCGTCCCACGTATGCCATGGAGAGTGTGGCTGATCTGGCCACTGTTGTGGATGAGTTCAAGTTCAACACTAAAATCTCGTGGGAAAATTTGTGGAGAAAGGGCGAGGATAAATATTGGAATGGAGATCTTGTGACCCATGACGAGTTGCCTGTGGTTAACCCAAGGGAGAGGTTTGTAGTGTTGGATGAGTTGAGAGAGAAGAGTAGGGAGGAGTTTAAGAAGGCAACACAGGAGGCGCAATCAAGACGGTCAAAACAAGAGGGGCAATCGGCTCATTCTGTTTAGACAATGAATAATCGGTGGTGGTGATGAACAATGTATATAGACATACCATGAATATAGGTGACTTGTATATGGCTGTGTAAGGACATCCAAGATTAGAGCACCGGGTGGTGATCAATAACAGCTGTAATCGTTAATTAGCTAATTACTACTAAAAAAGCATATTAGTATTAGTATTAGTATTAGTATTAGTATTATTATTATTATTATTATTATTATTATTATTATTGGTTCCCACTGGACGGGAAGCCCCGCTGGGCAGAATGTACACTATAAACAACCCCCCTAACTATACTAATAGAGGAGGCATAACTATATAGAAAAAAGAAAACAGACTCATAAAAATAGTTCCTAACTTACGAGGAGAAGAGTAGACTAAAACAAGACTGACCGTTTTGCTACTGGTCTACTTCCCCAGGCACCATATCCATCATACTACACCATACCACACCATACCATACATGGCGTCTACATCATACAAGAGAGTTTTACAAAGTCTCACAATCTCAAAGTCACAAAATCTCACAATCTCAAAGTCACAAAGTCTCACAGTCTCAAAGTCACAAAGTCACAAAGTCACAAAGTCACAAAGTCACAAAGTCTCAGTCTCACAGTCTCAGTCTCACAATCTCAGTCTCACAGCCTCACCTCTTCTTTGGATCCTCTGGCTCATCTTCGCTGCCTGAATATTCCACCTTTTCAGCCTCCTGTTTGGGCACCTTTTTCGTTCTTGCACTTTTTCTCTCCTCCAGGAACTGCTTGTACTTCTCAAGGGTGATCTTATGCTGTTTTTGTTTGTACTCGTCGATTCCATGGTAGGTAGTGCCAAAGATGGAATCCCAAATGGTGAAGAAGGGCTGTGAAAAGTTGGACTTTATGCCGAAATGCTGATGGTGGATGTCGTGATAGATGGAGTTGTTGGGGAAAAGGATCTGGAATGGGTCGTATGGCAGCGAGTAACCGCAGTGGTCATCGACGGTCTTGAGGGTGGAGAACCCATACAGCACCGTTGCCTCGCGTGGGGTTAGCTGTGTGACGATAGAGGCTATTCCAGCACCCAGGGTGTCGAGGAGGAAGCCTTCAAATGGGTCATTGTAGAGGGCACCGTACGCATATGGCACGTAGAGCCGGTGGTGTCTCGAGTGGAATCTGCGGTAGAGTGCCTTGTTCACGTGCATCAGCCTATGGAGGAAGAACTGCCAGGTATCGATGATGGTGAAGGCGACAAAGATCTTGGCCAGCGAAAATCCATATGTGTAGAGGTAGTAGATACCCAAGTTGCCCAGAAAGGGATAGCTCTGCTTGAGATGCCACATTTCGCTGAGCTCAAACCCGGTGGTGGGTCTCTTGTCGAGGGCATACACTACGAGCCCCACCACGGTTTGGATGATGTGTTGTAGCACAACGTCATGGATGACCTCGCGCTCAGTCACGGTGTTTCTCTTCAACACCTCTTCGGAAGGGTGTATACGGTACTTTTCAGCCAGGTGGTAGACGTCCACAATGTGGAAGAAGGAGGAGTATACCCAGTAGGCAATGATGGGTGCTATGAGGGCGAGTATGCCATCGGGCAAGCCTTCTATTACATCTTTTTTCGGCAGGATATATGAAGGTGGTGGGTAATCCAAGTCGAGCTGAGTTAAGTTTGCGCCCAGAGGGTTATATATGGATTGGATAAAGGCTGTCATCTGTGTGGGTGGTGCTGGGAGGAGTGATGTTTGTTGTTGTGTCTGCAGTTTTGGGTGTTTGATTATTTTGTGAGTATTATCTTAGCAACTGAGCAACTGAAAAACCTCTCTTATATTGCGTGTAGCCAAAGCACCCTATTTACGTGGGCGTGCGTGGTATTACCGTGGCCTGTCTTTTTCTGTATGTGTGTTGATATCTTCTCCTATCTTGCCTACACTGCTCCGTGAAGATATTTCAAAGGTATATCTCTTTTTCTCTTTTGATTCTTTTGATTATAAAATCGCCACTGATAATGGTCTCGTATTAATCTCCTTTTCGCGTTCGTCTCTTCCAAGTTTAAGATTGTTGTTATTTTCCACCAACTGCTAAACAACTCTAGCCACTATTAAACCACCCTCTTAGAAAATGACGCTGTGTGTATTTCTATGGCCTTTCTATGGCAACCCACCCATTAGCTAATCTTTGCACGCAGCCTCGGCGTAGTCGCTTACAATTTACTCTGCTGTGCGTGACACGCCTTGTATACTCCATGGCCCCACTACGTGTGATGGGTGCGTGTACGACTGTTCTCCATAAAACCAGGGTTCCGGTCAAGGGTGGAGGGGACACCAGAGGGGCTGTGTGTGCGTGGTGTGGTATGTGGGGGCTACGATGATACGGGCAAAAAGACGAGCGAGACGAGTAGGAAGAGAGACGAGCGAGACGAGTAGGGAGACGGGCAAGAAGAGGCAAGAAGAGAGACGAGCAAGACGAGCAGGGAGAGAGACGAGCAAGACGAGGCAAGAAGAGCCGCACGCCAGTGGAAGGGGCAATACAAAAGCTTAAAAGAGGAGGCTCAGGTGGGTGCTTGAGCGGGAGTCGTTCATCCGGAGTGGTCAAACTGGGATAGACCAACTAGACTGGTCAACTGAGGCCCTTTTCTCGGTAACTTATTTTGGAACACAAAGCATCTAAATATATTAATTTAATGTTGGTGCAGAGATTTTTATATACATTATAGATTTTATGTAGTGATGTTGTTTTAGATTTAGCGGTTGTATAATAATTTTAGCTTGGGCCCTAGTGACGTGCCTCAATGAAGAGCCTCAATGAAGATAGTAGTGAGAAGCTTACTGAAGAGCCTTGCTGAAGAGTCTTGTATAGATCGATGGTTGGTGAAAGCATCTCATCACAACATCACCTTTCAACACCATTGACGCTTGCCCGCCGTACCATTGCGCTGCACAAGCCATGCAAGTCTGTAGGCGCATGCATGCGATGGATGCGATGGATGCGACGATGGATGCGCGGAAGTGATGAGACAGATTCACAAGATGGAAACAAAGCGACAGAGATGAACCGCAGGGCAGGGGAGAACCGCAGGGCAGTCGGTGCGTCGATGAACTAAAGGGAACCAAAATCACCTGGGAGGCCTCCAAGTGGTTAAGTAGTTGTGTATTTGAGTGGGCCTCCAGTGAAACCAGCGGGATTCCATAGTGAATGAGATTCGGTACTGAATGAGATGCTATAGTGAGTGAGGTTGTATATGAGTGAGGTTGTATGAGTGAGGTTATATGGTGAGATGCTATACTGACACCGAAACCTCAACGTGTATCCGGAAATCCCACTGAATACTCTACATGAAATTTGAATGCATCCAACATGCAAAGTGGCTCTTCCGTACTCTTGTGACACCTCCTTGCGTTTCTCTCTCCATCTCAAACTACATCCTCCTCCTGTTTCTCTACTCTTTATCTCTCTCCACTGCTATTGTCTATCAAAAGAGCGCATGTGTTCGCGCATGTGTTTTCTCTCTGCTTTGCCAAATGTGCCTTATCTGCCTCTATACTTGAATGACTCTTCGCCGTGTGATCGAGTCTACAACTTCAATCAACTTAGAAACAAACGGCAACTAGACCTTAAAAACCACTATCAACTGTAACACATCCAAAACATAATCCATGTACACCTCACAACACACCATGAATAATGAAATTCCGATTATTATTCATCCTCTTGTCAAATATTGCCTCCACCCGCACCTCTGCAAACCCTTTCTCCACCATCATGCAGCATTTGTCTAGCAATACAAGTGCCTCCATCAAAAGATGCACCAAAGAGTCAACAACGTGTTTGTTTGGAGTCTCAGATGTCATTTCTCTCCATCGATCGCTCGATATCCCTTCACACATTACCTCCTCCAATATATCCATATTGGTGAACCTCAACAGCTCAACTACCTGCGTCGGAAAAACCTCTCGCATCGTTTCACTACATGGAAACTCTTTCATGAGGTGAAAACAACATGGCAGGATAACTACATCCCTCACCATTATACAGGAGTTGCAAACACCACCAACCGAATCGATCAGAATTCCCGGCAAGTCTCCGCATACATTTAGACCCACAATAGAAACCTCCAACCGTTCTGTAAGTACGAGGCCATTCTCAAATATTGGGGGTTCACCCACGCTCAGAAACTCCATCACCGATGGCTGTTGTATAGCAAAGTTTAGATCCTTTTTGGCGTTCAGTTGTTTGGTAATTGACAAAATTCCTCCTGCCTCGTTGGTGTGCACAGCCCTCCCATAACTGAAAGCAACGTTATTGTCGTTGATCAACCTATTCACCCTTAAATTTGAACGGCTCTTTTCCTGGTTGGAATCTATACAAACAACTCGGTAGTGATATACATTGCTCAGTATTCGTGATAAATAACCTTTACCTGAGGCCACTTCTATGATTTTTGCGCTCTTGTTTTCAACACCTCTGGGTGATATACAGTTACTTATTGTCTCTGCGAATGAGGCATTGATGGCACAGCGTGATGGAGTCATTCCAAGTTTCATTGAGGATGGTAAATCAGGAGGTGTATGACTGCTTGGATCATCAAATTGGAGGGCATGTTTCTGTATCTCCTGTAGAATACCATTTCCAATGGATATAGCATCACTTGGCCCCTGTTGTTGAATAAGCGGACTGAACTCCCTTGAGGAGAGCAGAGCTACCAAACTTTGGGTATAGTTGTCAAGAGATGAAAATGATTCTTGATAGGGGAAGTGTATTCTATTCATGATTGGCAAGTTTATCCTATTCATGATTGGCAAGTTGTTGATATATTCACAAAACGTGGCATTTCAACAGGCTGTCCAATCATCGCTGCAAGGTTTATGAGGGTTGGAGGGGTTCATGGGAATCCTTTATTCATTGGAGACTTTTTTCATCATGAAACCTGACAGTTTTAACATGCGAGATATAAAAACTGTGCACAGTTATACACAGTTATAACGTCCAGTTATAAAAACTGGGGTACACTTGATGCAGTCGCGTGTAAACCATTTAAATCGGTGTTTGGCGCTCATGTATCGGCACGATTTTGCCGTGGGCAGTTAATATGAGCCGCGAGTATGTGGTGTGTATATGCTGTGTATGGCCCATTTATATGAGCCGTTTATGTAGGCTGTTTAACTGGGCCGCGTATATGTGCAGGTATACGGGCCGTGTACCGAGAGTAAACAACGAAGTGAAGGCGGCTGCCCCAGTAATCCATTAAGGTTTGGTTGCTGATATGTTTGCTGATATAATAAGGGGTACACGTACAATACGCACGAAAGTGGGATTATGGCATGAGGTGCCAGTGGTGTGGTTAAAGATGACTTCTAAATAAAGAAACAAAGTCATGCTGTAGAGACACTAGTGGGTCTGCAAGGTGGAGCGACAGCAAGAGGGGAGGGGATGGAAGCCAGGGGAAGCGGTAGAAGCCAGGGAAGCGGTAGAAGCCAGGGAAGCGGTGGAAGCCAGAGCAAGCCATCCAAGAGTCTAAGGCGGACAAAAAGCGAGTGCTGTTTACTCGGGGATTTTCTGATTTCAATTATCTTACGTGAATTAAGTTAAAAAAGAAAAAAGGCCTCACATTTTTGAGTGTGAGCAAACAACCACCGATGTGAATCGTACAACCTCTAGCTGATCCGTCACGGAGCGTCACACCCTGTGATGGATGGCATGCTGCTTGCTATGAGTAGTTGGTGCATGCTGCCTACCCTCCCAGGGTGTGTCCAAGTAAACTCCACATCTGTTGATGTTCTTTGCTTGTCCGGTATGAAACAAATGCATCTCCTCCTGCATACAACAAGTCTTGTGTCTCATGCACAAAAGTAGCGTTCTGGGTGCTGCACGAGAGCAAAAACAAAACAAAAATCAACAAGGGCAGCCCTTGTGCTCGCCCAAATCACCCAAAACGGTTAAGGCACATACGCAACGGGAACGGGCGCGCAAAGACCCTTAGGCGGCGTTAGTAGGAGACGGACTCGCATACAAGACAAACTCTCACTCTCACGAACCAACTCTCAACCAACCAGCTCTCAACTGTCAACTCACCAACCAACTGCCAAGTCTCAACCAACCAACTCGGGTAATTTCGAGAGATCCCAAGATATTTGGAAAAGTGAGATTGAATAAAAGGAGGAGTAGTGAACCGTGGAGTCTTGCTGATCATTGAGCTTGTCTCTCGTGTTTTCTATTTAGTGTGTATTGCCCATTTGGCTGTAATATCAACATAACACAAAACGACAGCGCAAAACGACATAGCACAAAACGACACAAAATAGCACACAACGACACAACACAACACTATTGTATTGCTCTGTTGCTGAGAACAATACATCTTTACGACTTGATATACACATAATATCTATATATATCTATATATATTAGCGGACTAATTCCACTGTCCACACTGTATGGCACATGGGTGATCCATAATATATGGTGACACTAACGGTGATACCATTGTCCACACTAACGGTGATACCATTGTCCACACACTAACAGTGATACCATTGTCCACACACTAACAGTGATACCATTGTCCGCACACCCACTACAAGCCAGACTGTCCCTCGCTATTGATCCGCCATTGATCAAATCCACTCGCTTCTTGACCAAATGACGCACCACAACATATACAACACATCAACCATCTCGCTATCCAGCGTAAAGGAGGAGGACTTTACAGATGTGCCAATTTCAGCAGCTCACACATCCACAACACATGGCGACTCCTATGGCAAACCAACACAATCGCTAAAACCAAGAAGGGCGAGTTCCTCTGGAGTATGTGAAGCCTCAAAGGGACTTGGTATCAGGCTTGTCAAGAGGCCCAGCGAGAGTGTATTGTCGTCTCTTGGCGGCAGGAACAGCAACGCGCCGCCCACACAGTCTGGCCACTCCTTCAACCTGGGCCCATTCACACCGGTCGAAGATATTGGTGACCGCCCAGTTTCTGGTTCTTCCCATGTATCAGCAGCAACAGAGAGTTCTTCTTCTGATTTGGCAGAGGAAAGTACGTCCCGTTTGAGTTCCATGACTAGTGTGTCTACTTCGTCTGCATACAATTCGCCACTAGTGCCGGCAGAGCATCAGATGAGTAAACATAACGCATCTTGTCATAGCATATATAGTGAGGACGCAACATTGTCAAATATAGAAACGGTAGCTACAACTCCAGAGAGAATTGGACAGTCCCAAAACCATACCCAGAATGGGGTTCGTGGCACTGTGAGTGGCACTGTTAATGTTGGTGGTGTAATTTTCCGTACAAAGAGCACCTCTTCAACACCTCGTTCCCCCCGTTCGAGACAAGCTTCCACCAATGGCATATCCATCAGTGGTGTACCCAGTGGGGTGCCTCACAGCAAAAACGGCATTTCCAACTACAAATTTTCTTCTGTGCCCTCATTGGTGGGCTCTGGGCGCCACACCGCTGCTTATTCCACCACAACCCACAACCATTCAACGGCAACGCTCACGTCCTCCCAAAGGTTCAGAATGAGAAGGGCAGCCTCGAAACAGACGTTGCGAACCGCTTTGGACAGGAGGGCAAGCGTATACGATGATATGGGATCTGATGATGACATCCCGCAGGATGCGCTTGTATGGAATGTGCCTCTCGCCGTGAGCGGCACGGCATCTCTCTTTTCTGCATCCAACGCTCCAAGCCAAATCAAAAAGGCATTTGAGGCCGCCGAGGTTACATTGCCTCCTTCTCCACTACCGCCTGGGTTGGGGTTTCCCAAACACCAAATGGCGAAAAGGCCATCTGTATATTCTTATAGTAGTGGGAGTGGTTCTGAGGGTGGAGCTGTTGAAGCTGGCGGAGCCGTTGAAGCTGGCGGAGCTGTTGAAGCTGGTGGAGCTGTCAGGAGTCAGGAAAGACACTCACTAGGGAATGTGAGCTCTACGTTTACCGGCGCTGTTTCCTCCCTCTCCTCCCATGAAGCTTTCATGGACCTGTCGCCTGTTGCGAAGGAATTATCACAGTTTTATGAGGTGTCGTCTGCTGCTTTCTTCAGGAATGAGCTTGATAAGCGCAAGAGGTCGAGCGCCAACCTCCCGTTGGACGTGGGTGAGGTAACTCGTGCCGGGTTAGATGATCTGGAGTTGGTTTCTGACTTGAAGATTGGGGTGGTTACCCCAACACGGCCTGTGTGGTTGCCGCCGAAGGAGAGGGATGAGGCCAAAAGGCACGAGTATGAGTTTAAAAAGATGATTCAAAACGCTGCCAGCATAGAGAGAAGAAGAAGCGAACAGCAGGACTTGTATAGACGCCGTAGAATAGTGAATGATGCCCGGTTTATCTACCTTGCAAGGAAGGATAACTTGAGGAATTCTCACATCTCAGAGATCAAGAAGATGTGCTGGAAAACCGAGATCCCCCTTGAGCACAAGGCTGCTATTTGGGAAAAGGTGTTGAGTTATTCTTGTTCGTCGGATGAATCTCCCAGTGAGGGTTACGACCACCTGTTGGAAACCCTTGGCAACATCTCCGTTGCAAGAAAGATATCTGAAATTGAGTCTGTAGTTGAGGAGATTGGCCGTATATTGCCTGTATATTCTGATCCCCGCAGTGGAATGACCGCGTCTTTGAAGGAGTTGTTATTGGTGGAGGCCATTTCAAATGAGGAAATGGCGTATGGAGATGAGTATATTTTGGCAACCATTCTCTACTTGACCAGTAAAGATGCTGCCACCACCGTAGGTTCTAAACAAGTGGGCTCTAAACAAGTGGGTGCAACAGAGAGTATAAAAGATTCCAGTAGTAGCCACAGTAATAGTGAGAGTGCTAATCTTGAAAATGCTAATCTTGAAAATGCTAATCTTGAAAATGCTAATCTTGAAAATGCCAATTTTGGCTCTAATGAGAATGCTATTGAAGCAACCAAAACTGTGCCGCCAAACTATGGCTCTGACACGTTTCGTGAATATGCTCGCCAGTCATTCATGTTGATGTCTATGGTTAGGTTGCATGCTATTACTGAAACCTCCATTGGCAAATTCAACGCCAATGCCACTCGAAATTCAACCATGAAGAAATACCTCACCACAGCATATCATGATGAACTTGCAGAACTCAACTATAAAACTCTATGTCAGCTTTTGTTCCTGGCGCTTCCGTTGAATGTTGCAATTCGTGTTTTGGAGCTTATGGTTGTCACTCGCGATTATAAAGTGGGTTACTCCTTGGTGCTGGTTGTGCTGCTTCACCACCACTATGGGTTCTCCAGTATCAAAGACCTTGTGCGGAGTGACAAGCAGTTGGTTATTTCTGATGAGTTGAAATTCTTTGATAGGTTAAATTATTATTATAAAAAAATGTAGAGCATCTTTTTAAGACTGTGCGCTCTTGTCCCACATGTTAATTGCATTTACTGGTTGTCTTACTGGTTGTCTAAAGCAAGAAATTTTGGTTTTATATGGATCACCAGCATATTATCAAGGAGTAATCCTAATCTGTATATATATATAATTACATGAATGGTTTATTTGGTTTATGGCAAAAGGCGTCCTATTCAAAAGCGCTCTATTCAACAAGCGCCCTTCTTCGTCTCATATCGTATACTTCCCTCCATAGTTATATTTGCTGTATTCATCTATCATACGGCCATCTCCCTTATCATCCATGGTTAACTCTATGGTTACGGATAGTTACTCCATGATTCGGAGAAATCTAACAACTACAGAGAACACTACAGAGAGCACTACAGAGAACAACTGCAGAGATGGCCATTTATTGATCTCTCATTTCTTCACTAGCGTCAGGACTGGACTCTTCTAATTTCCTTCTACTTTTGTTTCCTTCCTCTCTCGTGTCTCTGCTTTGTCCTATGAGCCCCTATGAGCCCCTATGTGCCCCTATGTGCCCCTATGGCCTCCCTTCGCATTTGGTCTAAATTAAGAATAACCGTTGAAACTTTAGCTCAACGGTCGTTACCGCGGTGCATATAATATGCACGCTAATGCAGCTTGCGGGCGCCGCGGTTTTGGGTAAGTACATTTTCAACTCAAGGGGCTCTATCAGTTGTCCAGATATTTTTCGCGAGAAGAAATGAGACACCATTTATTGGCTATTGTTTATAGAGTTTAGAATTTCCTCTTTATCTGTTTATTAGAAAATTTGGAAACACAGTACAATAGTGTCGTATCGCCCACTGTGATATCAAGGGTGACTCATAGATCATCTCTCGGTATGTCAAACTCAGACATTGAAAACACTCCCCATGAGTCAACCCCTCCCCACCAATCAAACCCTCCCCATGAGTCAACACCATTGATAACACCTCAGCAGCAACAACCAGACAATATTAGCCCCGCAGCCATCTACATCATTCCCGCACTATGGATAGGAAGTGTTATCTCTGCCATTGATGGCACTGTGGTATCAACCACCATGAGCTCAATAGCAGCGTCAATGAACGGATCAGATAAAGTCACTTGGATAGCAACATCTTACCTCCTCACTAACGCTGCATGTCAGCCCCTATATGGGAAAGCAAGCGATGTGATGGGACGCAAGAGTATGCTATTGTTTGCACAGTTCTGGTTTGCCCTGGGATGTCTGTTATGCTCATTTGCAACCTCTGTATTTCAATTCTCTGCCGCTAGAGCAATTGCGGGAATTGGTGGAGGTGGCTTATCTGCTCTCTCTAGTATCGTCGTAAGTGACATAGTGCCACTGAGGGAACGGGGTATCTTTCAAGGGTATGCCAACATGGTGTTTGGTATGGGCCAAATGCTCGGCGGACCAATTGGCGGCTTGTGCGTCCAAACGATTGGCTGGAGGTGGATGTTCGCCATTCAGGCCCCGATGATTTGTATAGCTTCTACTCTTACCTATCTGTTTGTGCATGATTACCTAAACCATGCTACACGTGAGCCTGATTATGAGGTGAAGAAGAAATTCACCAAAGAGAACTTAGCGAGGATAGATTTTGCTGGATCTGCCACCCTCGCTGTATCTGTAACCTCTCTGCTGCTGCTTTTTTCCAACAACAGTGAACCTGCAGAGAGCATCCACAACAATAGTGGCATCAGTGTGTACACCATCGGTGTGGTGTCTATCCTTTTTGTCTCTTTCGCATCATTCTTGTATGTAGAAGCTTACGTTGCCAAAGAACAGCTGGTGCCGTTTTTTATCTTCCAGGGACAGTTGAGGATAACAGCTTTGATCGCTGCATTTGGTTCGGCAGCTGTGTATGGTCATTACTTCTTGATTCCCTTATACTTACAGATTATCCATGGGCTTTCCCCTCTCTATGCAGGACTCTTCAACGGTTGTGGGGTCATTTCTATATCCTTGGGATCTCTGTTTTCAGGTTGGGCATTAAGGTCTCATAGAAAGATATCTCTATCTGGCAGACAAACAGATGATACCTCACACGACGAAGTTGTCAAGTACAACTCCAATATGATGTCCCTATTTTCCACTGCTTTGCTGTTTGTGGGGGTCAATATATTTCTCATTGTTGCAGCTTACACAGATGTTACCGTTGTGCCTCCACCTCAGCATACTTGGAAATGGATGCCTGTATTGGCACTGGGATATTCCCTCGGAGGATTTGGGTACGGTGCATTTTTGGTCTCGTTACTGGTGACTGTTGTGGCTACAGTGGGTCCCAAACACCAGGCAGTTGCCACTGGTGTTAACTATGTGTTTAGATCTATAGGCTCTGTAATGGGAGTGGGTATAACTTTGGGTGCCTACAATACCCAGTTGACCAAATCTCTTAGGAATTTTCTTCTCGGAGAGATTCCAGATGAAACTTTGGCGATCAACATTCTAGTTAAAGTATTAAAGGATCCATGGTTTGTGAGGAATGAGTTAGATCCGAAGTACAGGTTTAAGGTATTGGACATCTATGCCGAGTCTGTGACCCAGGGAGCAATGTTCTGTGTAATGTTTGGAGGTGCTTGTTTATGGTTAGGTGTGATACTTGCTCTTCGGGGCAGGAAGCATTGATTTTGATACTACTTGACATTGACTAAATTCGGATAAATAACATTAATACTACTTGACATTGGCTATAATCTGAATAACTTGGAGAGAGGATCCTCAACTAAATCAAAAACTGCTCCGTGACCAGCCAAGATCTCTTTTTCTTCAGATGAACATAGTGGATATCCGTAGAACTTGAAGCGGAAGATGGTTCTCACAACCTCATCCAGATTCTCGCTTGTGAAAATGACTATAGCAGCAATTGTAGCTTTTGCAATTAGCGCCTCTGGGAGTGCTATCTTATACGGGGTATCGAACTCGGGGATAACGATGGTATCGATTTCTTCCCCGTAGATGTATTCATCGTCATCTTCAGAGAGATCATGGAGCTGCAACAGTGCTGTCCAGATGTAATTAAAAACCGCACAACAACCCGTTGAGAAGAAATCTCTCTCTGATAAGGAAAAAGTATTTATAGTGAGATCAAGGGAAAGATAAAGCGCAAATACTTGGTGTGCATGCTTGTCCAGGAGGAAGTCATCTTCCTGTGTAAACTTGACAAACTCAACAATTGTTCTACTCATAGATGATGAATAGATCTGTGAAGATGTAGTCCTTCTCAGTGGCCTATTGATAATCCACTTAGTTACAGCTCCAATTTCCCATGGCTCTTCATAGCCTAGTGGAGATTCATCTCTGGGCTCTCCTTCTGCTACTACTATGGGAAACCCAGGTGCAAGCTGGGGTAAAAAGTCTTTGGTCAAAGAAGCCAGTGAGCCCAAATGCCCAGTGAGATTGACTGGAATACCATGCCAAAAGAGCGCTGATGTGCTGAGGTCGTTTGTGGAGTTCACCTCCTGGATTGACTTCATCCAGTGACGCCACAAAGATTTCTTGGAGGAGGAGAGGACTATATTGACTTTCTCGATTCGTGGCTTTGTCATGTTTTCAGCCGGGGTAAACTGTCTGGGAGTACTGTAAAGTGTCTTGTTCTGTGCTGTTCTCTTACGATTGTGTTTGGTTTCAATACAAGTGGGGGAAATACAAAGTGACTTTCGATGTCCTTTATATGCCAGTTGGGAATGGGTGAGTCAATAGGTTGTGAGGGAGTATGAGACGGAGAACGTCGGAAATCTGAGGCCTCCCCGCAAATGGTCATCTGCACTGCCAGGAAATGCTGCAAAAAAATCACAGCAGTCGGGCAGTGTTTCCGGGCAGTGAAGTCTAGGTGTTGTATTCTACATGGCGTAGTTCAATGCTAATTCAATGCGTCCGGGCGGCTTACCAGATGGTGTAGTTCAAGGCAGTGTTGGGCAGTGTTGGATAAATGACAGTGCCGGTCGGAGTGACATTGAGGCTCATGCAGTGAAGATGCTGTCATTGTCGGAGATACAGTTCACCTTCATTCTGCTCAAATATATTGACATTAACTCCCGCATGTACGACTCATAATATATAATCTTTGATACAATCCAGCTCCTCTCAATCTCGATTAGAATCTCTTTCTGCTCCACTAGCTCATATTCCTTTAGGTCCGAACGCTGGGGTTGATGACTCCGATATGCATGCCCTTGCATTGGCTGTCGCTAGTCTGTCAAGAGTGCTACTAGCCTGTCAAGAATGTCACTAGTCTGTCAAGAATGCCACTAGCGGAGAGTCATCCGCACTTAATTCCCCGCCTTCCCAGCTACAATTTCCATTGGTATATGCCACTGGCAACAAAAATCCACTGACACCTTGGTCGCTATCCCTCAAACATTTTATCACGCCATACGACCGTTCTACAGAGAACATTATGGCGCAAGTTTTCTTATCTCAAGCATCTATTTGTCCTTGTTTCAAGCACTATGTATAATTCGCCCTGCCCTTGGCTATGCACTGCCTACAGTATGCACGTTCTAAATCATGCATGGAACACACTGCCTGCATAGCAGTTATGTCATAACTCATCTCATCACATGGGAGGCAGGGGTGGCTGTGTGCGGGAGTGCGTGGGAGTGGTGGAATTGGCTGGAAAGGCTAATTACCCCGGGCAGCAGTTAGTGACAGGGGGATACCCAGTTGAAGGAGACTTGGCAGTCAGATTGGATGGGAAGGGGACTTGGCAGTCAAAGTGGATGGAACTGTTGCTGTTCTGTTTTAAGAGTGAAAATACAACGTTACTCTAAATTCTCGGACATCAACTCTTGAAAGGCCGTGGATACCGAGTATAGAGTGTCTGCAGCGGCGAGTCGGTATAGATTACAGAATTACGGAACATTTCACCATGTCATTCAACAACCAATTAGAAGGCTACAATGTGGTGCGTGCAATGTGGATGCACTTTTGGGATGCCCACCAGGGCACCTTCATCAAGCAGAGAGCTGGGGGAACCTATGATGGCTCGGGTAAGTTCAACGTGTGGTCATGCTCCGTTGCAGTACATGCCATAGTGGACTGTGCAAGGATTTACCCAGAGGAGATTGGCCCATTGATTGAACCTGCTATCCAAGTTTTGTACCGGTATAGATCTCCGGAGTTCCATGGGTATTGTGCTGCTGAGAACTTCAGTGGGAATAAGGACATCTATTATGACGACGATGCTCAAGTGGCCTCTGCCATCATCATGGCGTACGAAGTTACTGGTAACAAGGGATACTTGGACTCTGGAAGGGATCTTGTGAGGTTTATTATGGGCGGATATAACAACGACCAGCACTCAAAGTCCGGTGGAGGAATGCTCTGGCATATCAGTAAGGACTACTGTAACGCGTGTACCACCGCGGAAGCAGCCATCTGTGCTTTGAGGCTGGCAAAGTTCATCCCTAGCGAGAAGGAGACTTACTACAAGTTTGCCAGGAAATGCATCGAATGGCAGCTGTTCAAATTGCAGGATAAAAGCGATAATCTGATTTGGGATGGATTGGGCCGTGATTCGGACGGCATCGACACCATGAAGTGGACGTACAACGTGGGTACCACCCTTTCTGCAATCTGTCTGCTGTATACCTTTGACCATGAAGAGAAATGGATTGAAGAGGCGAAGAAGCTGGCCGAGGCGGCAACCGATAGGGGCAGGTCTCTCTTTTGTAGGGATTACGGTGACTGGAAAATGCGTTACTGGAGAGACCCGTCGTATTTCGTCCAGCTGATGGTTGAAGGGCTTGCCGATTACCTCATGGTTTTCGGCGATAAGGCACCTGAGTCAACAGCCAGATGTTGCAAGGATGAGATTGAAAGGCATTTATCTTATTTCAGAAGGTATTGCTTTGACCCCAAAGATGGCCTTTACTATCAGATGTTTGAGATCTTCAAGATCAACGATGAGATCTACAAGAGGTACAGGGAGGAGTTCCATGGTGATAAGGGCTACGAGCCAAATGGAGAGGAGAGAGAAAATAGTGGTGGTGATGTTAAAGATAGACCAATGTGTAAAACGCTGATTGGCTCGGGGGCCGCTGCAAGGATATTCCTTCAGGGTGCTCGTGTGTCCCCATCGATGAACCCTCATGAGTAGTTTAAGTTTAAGGCGTTTCTTTATACGGAAAATATACGCATCTTATATATATGGACCTACCCGTTCATTCAGCTGTATCTACATCCACCTCTTTAGACATTAATCCTATACGTTGCCTTCATTCAGCTGTATATCTAGACACTAATCTTATGCTGTTTGAATGCCCTTTGAGCCGGCAGCTCTGACCATGGCCTCTCTACAACAACCATTTGAGACCCACTGGAAATACATCCCGCATACAATATTGGCTGGTAACGCTTGGTGAGCCAGAAAGCTCTAGAGGAGGAATTCTCTGTACTGGCACCGTTGGCCTCCTGCTTCAGTCTCTGGATCTGGATCTGCTTGAGAGAGTTTGCAAATCCAGAAGGTGATTCTTCCTCTTGGTCATTCGTCTCGATGCTGAGTGGTGTCGTTGTAAATGCACCGTTTCTTTGTCTCTTTTTATTCTTCGCCTGTTTGGAAGCTGAAAGGTGAAGAGGAACATCGAAATCTCTGTCAAAGAAACTCAACCAGGACGCGCCATATAACCACACGCGAGACCTGGATGCTTCCACAGTAAACATCCCAAGACATGCGTCCTGGGAGGTGAATTCAGCCGGTAAGAGCTCAGAGTTGCGCTTGCTCCACTCGGTCAAGAACGATTTGGAGGTTGCACTGTTAACGTACACCTCGTATAGCTTGTTGGAGGCCGTGGCAACCATGAGGGTATCGTCACCTGTGAAATGGGTCACCAAGGGGACACCTGGCACTTTGATGAGTGTCTTTGGTTGAGCCTTTTCGGCCTCTTGGCTTAAATTCACGACCTCTACGGAGCCATCTAATCTGGTGATGGCGATAACTTCACCATTGGGTGAGATGTTTAGAGTGTTGATATTCTGCAAGTGAGGTAGATGTGGCTGTGTCTCCGTTTCTGGGAGATCGTGTTCCATTGGCGTTTGGGAGTCGTCAATCACCTCCGTCGCCTCTTCATTATCCACGTCTTCATCTACATCCACCTCTTGCACTTTCTCTTTCTCAAACATGCTGCTGGGGAGCTTCACCTCCATCAACTCATTCTCGGGTGTAACCATCACCAGCGACTGGCCAGCGCCACGGAAAGCAACGATTCTCGCTCCCAGGCTCTGCAAGAGTTGCGATCTGATCTTCCTAACAACCAACCTGTCTTCCTCTTCATCTAATGCAAAAACTTTAACGGTGGAAAGGCGAGCAACAACCAGAAACTTGCCATTAGGAGCAAACACACAGCTGGTGATATTCTCATCATCTGAGAGTGTGAGCTTGGCAACTAACTTGTGGCTGTTCTCGTCATCTGCTCCTCCCACTCTCCAAACCTTGACAGTCTGGTCCTGCCACATGGCCAACAACTCGTTGGCCTCACTAGTGACAACGTGCGAAGATGCCTGTAAACTGTAAGGCAGCTTCTTTGAAGGGCCATCTTGGAAATGGCTGATGGAATTGACAACAATGCATCTTTCTACACCACCGGAAACCAAGAAACCAACACCTTCGGCCTCGTATGAGCAAAGCGTGCGGACATCGTTTGCATGGATGAGCCTGTTGGAAGAGTTCACCCACCTTGCAAGGTTGTTGCTACTGATTAAGCTGAAGTTGAATATCTTCCTGTCCACTCCTGCCGAGAACACTTTGGTTCCCGAAACGTCTGCTGTGAGAGACAGCACATCAACGTCGTGGACTGTAAATGACTGTTGAAGCACAAAATGTTCCATATCCCAGAACTTGATACTCCCCGTAGAGTCGCCAGAAACAAGCTGGCCTTGCTTTGGAAGAGCAAGCACACACCACACAAAGGTGCTCTCTGTCTTTGACTTATCCACACGGAGAGTAGAGATGAGCCGTCCTTTGGTTTCATTTTCGTATGACCAACACCGTATTCTACCATCGGCACATCCACATGCAATAAGGCCCTCTCCAAACCACGTTATGCTCAATACTCTAGCCTGCTGTCTCTGGAGGATAGTTTCGTGCTCCATCACACCTGGGCCGCCCGATATGTCAACCACAACCACGGACCCGTCTTCACATCCCACGGCAATCTTTTTGCCAGATGGACTGACATCCAGGCACCATATCACACCAGCATTGCAATCGTGATTGGCTGCTGGTGAACCCCTTGCCAAGTCCCATTCAGTAATGGAAGCAGAGCCTCCAATAGAGAAAAGCCTTGGTGTGGCCTCTTCCTCAGAAACAGCCCATGCGATTCCTTCTACAGATCTTCCCCTCGCACCTTCAAGCGTCTTCTCATGCAACCAGTTGTACTTTGGGTTCCATATTTCTATTGAGCCATTCGATCTGGCAACCGCCAGCCTCAAATCCTCTGGAGCATTTTCTGTTGTTGTCGACCGGTGTGTAAATGCAGATGCTGTTATTGTATGTGGAGTATAATCCACAAACCTACAGCGGTGCAGTTCCATCGTGTATGAATTTGTAGCCGAAATAGAAAACTAATAACCCTTGTCTTTTCAATTCACAGCCTTTTGTCTTACTCCCGATCTATCTATATAAGTTTCTCCACCTCTTCTTACTCTACTCCTCTCTTCAGTCCATTATGCGAGCCAGCTGCTATGCATAATTTTTTTTTTAGCAGGTGAAAAATATGCGCCGGGTAATTCGAGATGAGCTTTTAGATCATCTGCAGAGAGCCTTAGCAGGCGTTAGTACACTATGTGCGGCCAAGCTGCAGGACCTCCCCGCATTAAGAGGCTGCGAGGAAAGCTAATTCGCGAGGAAAGTTAATTCGCGAGAAAAGCTAATTTGGCACGAAGTGGACAAAATTGGACAAAAATGGGCAAAACTGGTTAAGGATAAAGTGGAGAAGGATCAAACATCAATCGAAACAAGTGCTGTGTTTTTTGAACACTTGGTGGTGGTGAAGCTTGGAGTAATAAGAATCTTGTACTGTGGACTTAGTTACTCGGAATATACCTGAAATATTATTCAGGAAACCTCCACAACTGGTAAATAAAAGCTAATACAAAACTTTGCTTCTTGCAAGTGAACCTGTATCTAATAAACATGCAATTAATACAATTTTATTTATCCGTATTGATAAAGAAGAAATAGTTGGTATTTGAAAACCCAATTTAGCAATAATATCACATCATCCATGAGCTGTATCAAATAGTGCTACAACCTTCTACAATAGCTGAGTTGTGATTGCATTAGCACCTCACCAGAGCGATCAAATAGCTCTTTTGAAAACAAGGCTAGTTGATCTGAAAGCGGTTTAGCTTATTGTGAGGTAGCCAGAAAAAGGCGCCAAAATTTTATACCAACTATTATAAGCTTATAAATTAAACTTGGCGGGTTTTCAGCAACAAAAGTGATATATTTCTCACTAGAACTTATTGATTCTCATCATCAGCTGCAAGGGCTGCTGCAAATGCACAAGTTTGTGGTCAAGTTAATTAGGTTTCAGCAAGTTTCGGCTTTGTGTATTATTAGCTCCCAGCATATCCACTTCTCTTGGATCCCCAGAAATAACATAAATAGACCTCCCCCTTCCCCCTTCCTCGATTCAAGCCAATGTTTACATTTTTCTTTTCCCAAGCTTTTGTTCCTTCTTTTTTTTCCTACTAACTACAGGCAAACAACAGCAGTTATACAACATTGGTTACAAATATTCGAGGAACCTGAACCAAAACGTAAGGAAGAAAACTTAGCCCAGCACTTTCCAACTTGGAAGATTATACTCGTAGGCACATAGCCCGATTATTTTCGGAAGATAAAGAGAGTTTCCCGCAAAGATTTGGTTGTCCCACCAGCCAGTCGGTGAAGGAGGTAGTCCCACCTGCCTTTCTGATCCATCGGGAGTTGCTGCTCTGGTGTATTCTTAGGGGACTTTAACTGGTATTGGAGCGATGATGATCCACTGAACTTGAGATGACGGTCGGGGACGCCTTGCCTGATTCAACAGGGAACTGGGAAGTCTGCAACACTCCAGGGTGAACTTTCCGCGCTGTTTGGCCAGGGACTAAGTTATTTGTCTTCTACTGCTAGCTAGTAACAAGATATCCATTTTTTCTGAACAACTCGGTGGTTTCTAGGCCCATCGAGATTGTTTGCCCCAGTCCACTGGGGTTCTGAATTATCTGACTTTAGCTCTTTGGCGCCATTTTATGGTCCCCTGGTGCGCACAGGCTGGCTGTATATGGTTAAGGCGGGTCCTTGAAGACTTGTTTGCCGGGGGTGAGGGTCTTTTAATTCACTGGATATCTTTGTGAACGTTAAGGTGGTTGCTCAATGGAGATTCTGATAGGCGCTTTAGTTCTCAGGGGAAATTCACAGCAGGTCACCACAAGGCCACAAACAGCATTAAGCAGCGGGTCATCACAAGGCCACAAACAGCATGAACATCAGCCACCACAAGGCTCCCCCACATTACCGAGACTACTGTTACCCTTGAAGAAGTTGTTGCCTTTTTATGTAACCTTGAGGGTCCCCTAACACTCAGTGGGTTATTCTTAATCTGCTACTACGTTACCATGAATTATTCTGATGACGGCAAGGGACTACGACTTGATAGGTTTTGTTTATTATTATTATTTTGTTTTCTATTATTTTTTTTATTTTTTTCTTTGCATTGCTTTTTCGTTCTTGTATAGTTTGTATAGTTTGTATAGTTTGTATAGTGGGGTCCCCGAACATCTATAGATTGGAGTCTTCTCATTATATGGGATTTCTCTTGTATGCTATAACTTACGTGGCTCCAGTTTGTCAAAGTTGTGACTCTGTCCACGGGTAGGGAACAAGGCCCCCCCTCTTTTCTTCAGAGGGTTCTTAAAAGGTCGTGTACCCATCATAACTGCTTTTGTGTTCACCCTCTGTAGTTAAGGTCAAATAGCTAAGGTCACGCAGTTAAGGTGCCACAGTTAAACCGACATAGTTAAGTTGACAAAGTGATGTACATACAATGTAGGTACATAGTTAAGCACTCAGATAGTGAGACTGCCACAAAGTTGGCACCGGATCTGCGGCCATATATACGCAGGCATAGTGAACTCTATAAACACACCCATAGTTCATCACCCGTTGTTGGGTACCCATACTTAACCATCCATAGTTAAGGTCAGGGACTCATAGCTAAGATTCGATAGTTAAGATGCCATACCTAAGGTGCCATACTTGAGGTGCCATGAAGCTTATATAGATATATATAGCCAAGGTCAATAAGGTAACATAGTTAACCTTACATTCTTAAGCACACATAGTTAAGTTAATACAAGCTCAGGTTGCTAAGTGAGTAGCTGATTCTGCTATCATACTCAAGGTCAGATAGCTGAGCTATCATACTTAAAGAACCTTCGTATAGGTCGGGGATTTAGCCAGAGCTCTCCTAAAACCTTGAATACTTTTTTATATGGATTTTGAATAAATTCATTTATCCAACTACACCTATCAACCATCTATCGTGCTCATTGAGGATGGATGCTGGTGAATGTGGTTGTTGCGGTGGTGGTGGCTGAATGCTGGCCAGCTGCTTGCTCCCTCCAGTAGTCAAGGCATCATACAACAACAGCTCTCCTGGGTTAGGCACACATATGATGTATTCAACTTGAGTGATATATTGAATAATTGTCATCCGACGTATCCCATAGTGAAGAACCCTTATTTGAGCAACAGAAATCTTAGGATAGAATAAAAGGCATGGAAGAACAGTAACAATAAAAATTAAAATCAACTGAAAATATATAAAATATTAAGAACAGATTAAATCATAAATAACTACAAAAAATCTCGAATTGTTTTAAAAATATAACACCATGCTTTAATATTTGTGTTATGTGTCTTCTTTTACTAGCAATATCCCTCCTTTATCACTACTGTTAGGGATAATGGAAATCCCAAACTCAGAGAATTTAAAGAGTTCACAGAGTTGGAGAAGCAACTAAGACCCCATCAATTTAACAGATGGTCGTGCGGCGTCGATTGGAGTTGCACTGCCAACGCTAGAGGATGACCAGGAAGTGCACTACCCTCAAAAGTACTTCTAAACGCTTCCTCGCTCCCATGGCGGAGTTGGAAAAAGGCGGATGAGGCAGCTGCAAATTAACCGAATTGGGAAAAGTATCAACAATCTTGCTGTTCTAGCGCAATAACGCACAAACACCATACTCTGTGTGGGTGGGGGGCAGGTCATTGCGATAACGGTGATTATAGAATATTATACTATAGAGATATTCTGCTGTTGATTAAGGAATGTCTGTGAACATAATAAAGAATAACGAAGTTGTTTTTTCCAGTCCACCTCGAGCATCAACAGCACCATTGAAGAAAGACTCGTTTATCTAAACACCAGCAAAGCACCTGCGGAGTGTTGACTACATAGACCTTTGACACACAACGTTTGGTCAACAATATCTAATAGTTGTTCAACCACAAACAACCACACAGCAGAACAATAAGAATCTCAAGACATTGAAACTGTTGATTGAGCCCTCAGATTAAAGTTACTCTGTATACCCTTCCATCAATTCCAATATATCCGCCCTCCACCTCTATATCAGCTGTTATGGCATACTTGGGACCCCCTATGCAAACGCCGTCTAGACTACGGGCTCAGACTCCGACACGCGCACACAGGCCAACCGTGCCCTCAACGCCTAGTAATACTGGCTCATCACTGGCATCACATGCAAGACCTCCTTCTACAGTGACACGTTCTAGGCCGCCTTCATCACTAGGCTCTCTTTCATCTGCAACACGCACACCGAACACACTGCGTCGTCCTGTAACCCCGAGCGGCAGGACATCTGTACAGCAGCAGCAACATTACCACCAGTCACAATCGTACACACCGCTTAGACCTTCTTCATCTCTCAGCTCGCTAAAGTCAACCACTTCCAGCAGTGGCTCAGAAGACTTACAGATATCGCTCTACTCGGGGAAGATCAATGTCTCAGTGCGGCCCCGGCCATTACCACCAAGCAGAGGTGTCTATGGCAACCCAGGCAGTCCCTGGACTATCAACCACTATGGACAAACCATCTCCAGTGGGGAAAGCGGAGAGTTCCGGTACGACAATGTTTTCAGTCCGCTTGCTGCTAATGCAGACGTGTATGCAAGTGTAGTTAAGCCTGTGGTGGAGAAGTGCTTAGAAGGCTATAATGGTACGGTATTTGCATATGGTATGACTGGAAGTGGTAAGACCTACTCTATGCAGGGAGGCGAACAAGAGGTTGGACTCATAGAGCTGGCGATTGAAGAGATGTTCACAGCCATACAACACGAGAGCCATCATACAGATTACGAGATTACGTGTAATTATCTGGAAATATACAATGAGAAAATCTTTGACTTGTTAAACCCAGAAACAACCTCAACCTTGAGGAGTTCCACCAATACCGGTGGCGCCAACCTTTCAGGTGCAGAAAAAGAACTAAAAATCAGAGACGACCCCACTTTCGGAGTTAAGGTATTGGGTCTGCGTGACGAGATCGTGCATACGCCAGATGAGCTGCTGAGTGTAATTGCTAGAGGGGATCAAATACGGAAGACCGGTGGCACAGATTTTAATGCAAGATCCTCTAGATCACATGCAGTGTTGATGATTAGGCTCAAAAGCACAGACAAGAGCACAGGGTGTACAAAACATTCAACTTTGTGCTTGTGCGATTTGGCAGGTTCAGAAAAGGCGACGACTCAGCAGGAGAGGAGGAAGGAAGGCTCGTATATTAACAAGTCGCTACTTGCGCTGAGTACTGTAATCAGCAAATTATCTCTGCAAAGCCTGGCAAACTCGGAAAATGGCTCCGTTTCTTCGTTTGCGTCAAATGCATCCTCTTCGTCCTTGTCCTCTGGGGTTTCCTCACACATCCCTTATAGAGATAGCAAGCTGACGCGTCTCCTGCAGCCGTCGCTTTCGGGAAACTCACTAGTGTCAATTTTGTGTACAATCCATCTTTCGCATGTGACAATGGCAGAAACTATCAACACTTTGAGGTTTGCCGCCAGAGCAAAGAATATCACCGTTAATGCAAGGAAGAACGAGGTGAGCAGCAACGGTGCATATGCGAATGCAGCTGGTAATGCGGAGAAGGATAGGTTAATTGAGCAGCTCCTAAGAGAGACAGAGGCACAAAAGAGAGAAATCTCAATGCTGAAAAGTGTAGAGTCTTCACCACCATCTGGAATATTAACCCCTGATTCTGATAGTTTGGCCGATGCAACAATGACAGACAATGCCAGTGGTGGTGTCATAGAAAGACAGCTTGCGAGGGTTCAATCTGAAAATAGACTTTTAACTGAACAGATCGAGCATTTGAAACGCCTAAGCGACTTTTCTCGTCTCGAAACCATAATGGTAAATAACGAACACCTCCATTACCTTGCAACGAATGACAACACTAAAGATGCAGACTTTGAAGAGGCGGTGATGAGCCTTGAGAAATATTACCGTACTCAGAACCTTGAGATTGAAGAGTTGAGATCGTATGCGACTCATTTGGAGCAGCAGATCAAAGCGCTGGAGTTTGAGAAGCAGCTTTTAAAGCTTAATGGTTCTGCTTCGGGATCAAACGGCAATGATTTGAGTTTACAGAATGTAATTCAGGATCAAGAGGAGGAGATTGTAGAGCTTAAGACGCGTTTGGCTAACAAGGAGTCGATAATCAAGGCGTTAAAGTCAGCTTCAAAGGTCAGAGATAGTTTGGTTAGCATTGGGCCTGGTGCTCTTAATAAGGTGATTTAGGGATTAGGGATTATGTATTATAATGTAATGTTTGTATATTTGATTAGTCATGGGCTGCGGTGTTTTAGGTCGATTGTAAGATCGAAGCTTTGCTTCGGCCCAGTTTTATCTCCGATTTTAGCGTGCGTATGCCGTGCATACACAGCGCATACGCATATGCATAGAACTATATGAATTGCCTATTTGGGCATAATAGCATGCAGGAAGAGTTTCCTCATTTGGCAAAAGAGTACTTCATTGGCATAACTACATAAAAATATCTTGATTATTTCACAGATTCTAACACTGGATCACACTATTTAAATCCGCCCTCTTTGCTTTCTTCACCTCCTTATCGTCCGTCTCCATGTCAGAAGAGCGTTTATTTGCACCTTGTTTTTCATCCAATTTGATCAGTTTCAACTTGGGAAACAATCTCCTATCGTTATCATCCTGATCAACAATGGTGGATTCCTCGTCAGCAAAGAGATCCTTTGTATCAGAGCCTTTTACTCCTCTCTCACCATTATGGAATAAACCGGTTCCATCTCTTATTTTCACCTGAAATCCTAACCGGCTACCTTTTTGGTTATCTATGAAAATGTGTACGGTATCACCATGGAACACCCTCACCTTCTTACCCTTTCCAACTTTATGGTTGTTCACAAAACAGGCGTTTGTGCTAAAGTCCAGTAGCCAAATATCTTCCAACCCCATTGCGGGGCTCTCATAGATGGACGTTTTCAAGATTGGATGACGTTTCTTGAGGAATAAGCAATGCACTTTCGAGATGCGGTCGTCTGCTATTTGGAAGTCACACATTGGGTTACGCCCAATGGTGAATGGATTATGGCCCTGAGGGATATGAATAGATGGGATTGAACTCCTGGACTCTGCTAGCTTTATTAGGGACAAGAATGTTCCAGGGGGGAGTGAACTTTGAGAAGAACCCTGAGGAGAACCCTGAGAAGGCGGGATATCATCCTTGCCCCTCCCCCTTTGAGGCGTTGAGGTGACTATATCGGTGTCGTCAATACCCAATTGGCTGGTGTTATACACCATTGAGTGCGTCTCTGAGTTGGCCACATTACCGGTATTAATTACATTTGCTGGAGAATGGTGTTTTCTCACATCAGGGACTTTGAATTGAGCATCAACCAGGTGGGTATTCTGAGGCTGCTGAATAGGCTGAGACGCAGGATGCCGACGAGACTGTGACGACCTCTGGCTCTCAAACCTCTGCTGTAATGACTGAGACTGAGACAAACTGATTTGACTATCGTCCGAGATATCCGCGATCCAAGGGTGTTTGAGAGCCCTCTTTGCACTGAGCCTTTGAGAAACATCAACCTCCAATAGTTTGCCGATGAAATCACGCGCTTCTGCTGATATTCCAACGTCTTTTAATAGAGAATCATGATAGTTACCAGAGGATATGTTTCTAAAGAGTGATTCTTGAGTGGAGCCGCTGAATGGGAGATGCGAGGTGAGGATAACAAACACCAGACACCCAAGCGACCACATGTCCACTTTGGAGGAGTAAGCAGAGGGCTCACTTGCAGAGGGGTCACCCGTTGCGGTGCCAACTGCCGAGGAGTGTTTATCGACATACTTGCCTGTTATCACCTCTGGTGCTACGTAGGCCAAAGTTCCACAAAAGGTTTTCATTATCGAGGCTTTATCAGCGGCCTTTGCCAGACCAAAGTCTGTGATTTTAACTTGAACAGGATCATCCTGTGCTATCAATATATTGTCAGGCTTTAAATCTCTATGCGATATACCAAGGGCATGCACGTACTCTATGGCCTCGAGGATCTGTCTGGTGATCTCTCTCCCCGCTGGCTCTCCTACTGACCCATACGCAGCTACAAAATCCATCAGATCGCCTCCAGGGACGTATTCCATCACCAGATAGTAGTTGTCAAAGTCCTCATAAAAGGCATGAAGCCGCACGATCCCAGGGTGGTGGAGCTTCTGGAGGATTGCCAGTTCTCTGTTTACGCCGTCCAGGCCGTCAGTGAGGGCTTTTTTCTTGGAGATGATCTTTACAGCATAAGTTTTACCACTAGACCTTTCGATTGCCTTTTTGACAGTTGCAAATGCCCCGCTTCCAACAACCTCGTCCCTGATGAAGAAGTGGTCGCCTATTTTGGAGGATGCTGGTGTTGTGGGGAGGTTTCCCGCTTGGGGAGGTTTACGACCTGTCCGGATAAGAGGGGTGTTGCCATGGGCTTCACCTTGGGTTGTTGCTTTATTTATTATGGAGTACTCGCTAGAGGCTGCTTTACTACGTTTTGGAAACAATGCTATAAACCGTATGACATCTGCTGGCACTCCCACGCCTACCGATACCTCATCGCCCTGGGTGAGAATATAGTTGGTTCCTTTCACCAACTTGGTGCCGTTTATATATGTTCCATTAGTTGAGAGATCCTGGATCATCACGTGATCAAAATACGGAGTATCCCCATCGGAGATGCCGGAGAGATTCGGTCTTTCCCGATAAGGAGGGTTTCGTGTTAAACTGGAAATGTTAACCCATATCTTAAAATGCTTATTGCTTATGCGATTGCTTTTCGTGGGCAATACAAACTCACATACCGAGTTCCTGCCAAATGCCCACTCTTTAACCTTGGTGCCATCGGCCAGTGTATCGTTATGGGTAAGCTTGAGATCCAAATATTTAGCCCCATAACCTTCCGAAGTTCGTATTAATCTGCATATCACGCCGGACGATACGAGGTCGGTTTCTATGGCTGGCGGTGATCCATTTGAAGGCTGTGTGGGTTGAGTTGCTTGCATTGTGGCCTATTTTGAGATGTTAAAACACACCAATTGTTGCGCGGTGAATTTTTCACTACCCACTGGATTGGTGTGGAAATAAAGTTTTATAGAAGTTTCTGGTATGAAGATGTTTCTGGTATGAAGATGTGTCTCGTATAAAGATGTTTCCGGTATGAAGATGATATTTCTGAGGTTCCCCTCCCTTGCTGGCACTCCTGATAATTGATCTCCTCCTACTATCACAGGTGACTCTTATGCATGAAGAGGTGGGGCTTTGCTGGAAATGTTGATGATGGGGGCGAGGAAGCAGTGGGTGCGTGGAGGTGCAAACGACCTGCAAAATGTGAATTATGGATAAACTGGCCTCTGTTTAATGGGGGGAGCTAATATTTTATTGATTATGTTGCCGCAGCCGGCTGGAGAGTGTTCAAACAGTAGTGGAGGAGGCCTCCTTCGGAGGTTCCGAAGTGAAGAGTTTCACGCATTTGGCTTTTCGCGTGCCTTACATAAGCAGATGCATAATCCATGCATCTATGGTGTGATAGGTGAGTCTCGTTGGAGGGCTTTCTTAGAGGGTCTCCTTAGAGGGCCTGTTTAGAGGGCACTTCTTAGAGGGGTAGATAGAGGAGAATTTCCTAATGATTAATTATCTATATTCATTGGTGTGTTGATTTTATCGATTTCCATTCAACTTGCCTTTCATCTTTGGAGGTTTTGGTGTGACAATGATGGTGTGTTATGGTGGTGATGGGATACTTTGTAGGTAAATGCCCTAAAACGTTTATAAATGAAATCAGCATTATTTTTTTCAAGTCTAACTCTCTATATCTAAACTATCCAATATCCTGAACAATATCCGCAAAACGTATTGCTGCGCCACACGCCTATATATTCTCTCTGCTACGCCACAGTCTCCTTTCTAGGTGTGGCTTAGCAGATGAGGTGAAAAATTGAAATATTTTTATTTCACTCCAAGCTGGTTGAAATGTATGAGTTGGCAACTCATTCAATAGAGACAAATATCACTGGAAATTTCATCGGGATCGTTTTCCCCGTGTTCTATTTCATTTTTGTCCTTTTCCAACCGCCAATTGGCCATCAGCCTAACGGTCTCATACGTTACTATAGCGCATAATGATGGATCAACGTCTAGAATCTCCTGGAGATCTCTCAGAGGAGGTGGCCATGACAGTGGGGGATGATACAAATGCGACTGAAATTTCCAACATTAATAGTACTCCAACATCCTCAGATTCAGTCTCCACTTTGAAGAGACCTCTGGAGGAGCAAAACCCTCTCAACCAGGATCCTCTTAACCAGGACCCTCCAAACCAAAACCCCCCAAACCAGGATATCAATAACCATCACTCCAAGAGGCTGAAAGTGGAAACTCCGTCGAAGACATTGGCAAACCCTGAGGCTAAAAGTTGCACTGGCATCCAGGAATGCGATGTGGGCATCACTGAGTACATTTCTCAGTGTCCTGGGTTTACAGGAGTGGTGAAGCAGAGATACACTGACTTTTTGGTGAATGAGATTGACCTTGAAGGGAAGGTTGTTCATCTGTTGGACGAGGGGTTTCCTGATAAGAGGGAGAGGAGACGAGAGAGAAGAAAAGAGGAGAGGGAGACGCCTGAAGAGACCACTCCAACTTCCAAAATTGAAGAAACCACCCAGACGCCCCCCCCTCCAACACCCCCTCAAGTGTCGATGCCCACTCCATCTCAGAGAGAGGAGCTCGTCTCCTATTTTGGTGAGGAGGATACTCTCAAGATGGAAGCACTTGCATCACCAATTGCACCACCAATAAGCCAAAGTGGCCAAAGTGGAAAAAGAGGATCCACATTTGGCTCAATAAAGTCCACCACCTCGTTTGACGACAAAGCAGTCAGAGGGCACATACACAAACTGGTACGAGAATCATTCCATGGAAAACTAGAAACCTCAACGACGGAAACCAACCACTTTGAAATAACTACAAGTAGAAACGCCAATAGTAGTCGTAGAGGCAACTATAACGATAAACGTGAAGGGAAAAACGACAGAACCAACCCTCTTTTCGCTTCTCTGGGACCACCCAAACAGTTTCTCCATTTCGTCGTCTATAAAGAGAACAAAGAAACGATGCAGGTGGCGGCTCTCCTCTCCAAGATGCTCAAAATACCTTCCAAGTATATTAGATATGCCGGCACCAAAGATAGGCGAGGAGTCACCGTTCAAAGGGCATGTGTAGAGAGAGTCTTGGCGGAGAGGCTGAATAGCTTAAATAGAATCCTCAAGGGGATCCGGCTGGGAGGCTTTAAGTATAGCGATCGCATGTTGAGCCTGGGGGATCTACGTGGTAATGAGTTTATCATAACTATAAAGGGAGTAACCGCTGATTCCTCTCTCGCTCGGAACCTCGAATCGATCTCCCAATCCCTCTGTACGCATGGCTTCATCAACTACTTTGGAATGCAGCGGTTTGGAACCTTTTCTGTCTCCACACATCAAATTGGCGTGAAACTGCTGCTAAACAAATGGAAAGAAGCTGCCCATCTCTTGCTTTCGGAACAGGACATTGTGGTTCCAGACTCTATTGGTGCTCGCCAAGTGTGGGCCAGGACACACAATGCCAAACGTGCGCTTGCGTTGATGCCCGCAAAGTGTTCTGCGGAGTACAACATTTTGAACAAGCTGGATAAAGAGGGCAAGAGGGATAGTGAGGATGGCGATTATAGCGCCAATGCCTATTATGGGGCAATCATGAGTATCCCAAGGAATTTGAGGGTACTGTATGCGCATGCGTATCAGTCATATGTATGGAATCGAGTGGTGAGCGAGCGGATGAGATTGTTTGGTATGGAGGTTGTTGCGGGGGATCTTGTGGTGGACGCAGAAGGCAAAGGGGAAGGCGAAGCGGAAGCGGAAGCAATCAAAGGGGATGTGGATGATGAAGAGGAGTGCAGTTTAGATGAGGATGTAAAGAAAACCCAATATGCAAAGGCACGCTGTGTGACTCAGGAGGAGGTGGACAATGGCAGATTCTCCATTCACGATGTGGTTATCCCAACCCCGGGATTTGATGTGGTATACCCCGAGAATGAGCAGCTAAGGCAAGTTTATGTCAAGGTGATGGCTGCTGATGGGTTGGACCCATTCAATATGCATAGAAGGGTGAAGGAGTTTTCTTTGGCTGGTTCGTATAGGCAAGTCGTTGCCAAAGTTGGAGATTTCCAATATTTTGTGAGAAGGTATAATGATCCAACAGAGCAGTTGGTGAGGACTGATTTGGATTTGTTGAGAGAAAAGGAGAGTACCCACAACCCACAGGAGAATGTGGAGGCAGGTGAGAATGTGGAGGCAGGTGAGAATGTGGAGGCAGGTGAGAATGTAGAGGCAGGTGAGAATGTAGAGGCAGGTGAGAATGTGGAGGCAGACGCAGTCTTGGGGGGACAAATTTTGGAGGGAACTGCTGGCGGCGCGAATACCGCCATAATAATCAAGATGCAATTGGGTGTTTCTAGTTATGCCACAATGGTGTTGAGGGAATTGATGAAGACGGACACTTCAAGGACTGGCGATACTCAGCAGTTTTAGGCGTGCTTTAGATTATGCAGGAGGTGCATTTGATGCATGAAATTTAAGTTAGAGGATATATGATGTGTATGATGCGTATGTGTATGATGTGCATGATGTGCACCATCAATGCACCATCAATGCACCATCAATGCACCATCAATGCACCATCAATGCACCATCAATGCACCACACTCCACAAACATGTACACCGAGCCTCACAAATGACACTATAAACAACGGAGTGGTAAATTAGTTATTGGAAAATCTAGAAGATATAACCTTTAGCAGAATAAAATCTATCGCTTCCTGTTAGAGTCATTCTCACAGAACTTGCTAGTTAAATGTTAGAGATCTCTAGAGGTGAAGTCTCTAGAGGTGAGCTTTCTAAAGGTGAAGTGTCTAGAGATGCTGACGATTTCTCACTGGGGGTGGAAAATGGCGACACGATTTATATGGATGAAGGTTCCAACACCATTTTGAGAGATGCAAAGTATAGGATATCCGCTTTGAGCTCACTGCTTGGAGACCCCAGTTACACTAGAGGGCAACACATAACCATCAAACGAGTGGCCAAGGCGTGTACAAGAAACCTCATTCCGTGGGGAGAAACCGAGCAAAGAGAAACCGAGCAAAAAGTTGGCTTGGAAACAGATGGGCCTGCTGAATCGTCTTTCCTGGAGTACGACTGGAGGAGCCACCGTGGGGTAAAAAGACTCTTTGGTTCAAATGGCAACCATCGAAAATACAGCTGGACGGCCAATGGAGCAACAGCCAATGAAGACGATAGCAGAGAGGTGAAAAGAGAAATACAAGGCAGAGAGGCAAGCAGAGAAACAAAAAGCCGAGAGGTAAGCCGAGAGGTTTACGCTAACCCGAGTCCCAAGTATGAATCAACAAGGAGATACGTGTTGGGTAGAATATACTCCAAAAGGGACAACAGAATAGACGATAGTGTCAATGGGGGTAAGTAGATATACAGCATAAACATATAGGTGATTTCTTTTGCAATTCTAACTGATTTAGCTGTTTCCACTTTGGGACGATCCATCTATTCACAGCCCATTTATTCACCCACACCTGCACAATCAACGGTGTGTTTAACTGGACTGCCCTCTACAACGAGTATCAATGGCATTCTCTCTCAGGTGTGTGGAGGTGCACTGGTGAGTGTCACTGTTGTAGAAACGTGTGAGAATGGAGTCTCGTCTCCATATAGATTGAATGGCATTTTCACCAGTCAAAAGTTTAACTGGGAAAATAAAAGGCTGGAGCTGCACTTTTTGAACACTTGCGACTCTGAAAGTTTCATCAGGTATGCTTCAACAGGTATCTTTATGATCAACGGGTGCCACGTTAAGGCTTTCAGGGCGAATTATTACAACTGTTCCACCACAAGTTCCACATTTCCAGCCACTGAGACTTTGACCCGCGAAATGGAGAAAGGGGCAAGAAGAGTGTTAGTGTTTAAGAGGAGTGTTAAAAGTAACTCTCGCATGTTTGACAACTCTCACATTTCTCAGTCTCACTCCCATACCTCACACCCCTCGGATGCAACACCTTATGCTAGTGAATTTGATATTAGAAAAATCTATAAAACCTTCTCCAAGTTTGGACAAGTTGTTGAAATCGCACCTGTCATCTCCCGAAAGCTATGTTTTGCAGTCCATTTCGCCCATGTGAGCAGTGCCATTCTGGTTAAAAAGAGCTGCACCAATGGTAGGGAGGTTATGAATGGGATGATGAATGAGGCGATGAATGGGCTTCTTTCGAGTTTGGGAGCCACAAACTTTGAAATGATGGAGGCTTCGTTAGCGTTGAAGAAGGAATTCAGCGATTGGAGTGTCTGGTATGGCAAAGATCCAACAGATAAGCCATGTTTCTCGGTGTAATATAATAGCGTGAGCCAAGTGGTGAGCCAAGTGGTGAGCCAAGTGGTGAATGAGAGAGTGTCTTCTCTCCTCATAACAGCATAGCATTGGTCAACTGTGTTTCCAAGAACTTGGTTTCATCGCGCTTCATACAATCCGACATCTACAAATAAACATCTACCAATATACATCTGTCATTCAACAATACATTCTGCAATACAGTCTACAATACAACTAGGAGGCTTGCACCAGCAACTCAACTCAGTAGTGTTGAAACTATCATGAATAACAATCCCTACAAAGTATCCCCACGGTATACCCACAAAGTATCTCCAAAGTAACTTCGAAGTATCTCCAAAGTATTCCCAAAGCATATTATACAACATTAAACACCTCGATAAATCACCACATTAAAGAATGCAGAGTGTGCCCCCACCGATGCCCTACCGGTGCCCCACCGGTGCCCCCACCGAGCGCCTCCATCGAGATATGCTGAAAAGTTGATCAAAACCCATAAATGGCAACAACATCAATTCCCAGTAATCTCCAATTATCTTCAAAAGCTTTAATATGAAGCTCAAATTGGACTCTCCATTGAGGGTTGCCCATATAAACGGTGCTTCTATACATGCGCATCCCGTTAGGAGAGGGTTTCCATGCATATCACTAGCACCAACACCCACTAGATCATACGCAAGTGGAGCATATGCAAACACGTTTGACAAACTGGTTGCGCAAAAAATTAGGGAGAAGGATCCCATAACGATAGCACTAACTAGAAATTTCACTAAAAATTTCACAAATGAACAGGATATTCACGACGTGACAGTTCAAAACACCAACAGTGCAAGTGTTGGTGAATATGCAGCACCAAAAGAGACCAAAGATACTTCCGATGCTAGTGCCTTCACTAGTGCCTCCACTAGCACCCTCGCTAGCACCTCCACTAGCACCCTCGCCAGCACCTCCACTAGCCGCACTAGCCCCACTAGCACCCCCACTAGCACCCCCACTAGCACCCCCACTAGTACTCATGCACATGTCGATCCCCTCAACTTTCCAAACACTCTAGCAAGAATAGATAATATAAAGAGCAAATCTGAGATATTCTCTCAAGTAGTTAAAGAGATTGCTGAAAAAAAGGGACATCCTCCCAAAAACGAATACGCTCTACAAAGTAGGCAGTACTATAGATACCTAATGATGTATTTTCATTTTATAAAAAATGGTGTGAAAAGTATATGGAGCAATCACAGATATTTGAGAGCGAACTTTTATAACGTTGTCTATACTAGCGGCATCAGCGCACCTGGAAAGCCAGCTGAGACTCCCCACATGCAAATAAAAAGCACCACCCTCCTTGTGGATGAGTTAAGCAATGCGCTCCATTGCATCAAAGTTGAGTCAAAAGTATTGGGCAAGAGTGTATACGAGCCCTCCAACCCCTCCAAGCCACAAACGATCAACATCTCTCGGTCCTTGTTCCAAGCGCTGCTTCGGACTAAATCAGATATAATTAAACTGCCTCTGTTTGGACTTCTTTTCCTTGTATTTGAAGAATTGTCCCTCATTATATGTTACATTTTTCCAGAAGTTACACCTTCAACATGTGTTTTCCCTCAGTTAGATGGCAGATACTACGGGAGGGCTATTTCGGCACAGAAGCAACTAAAGGGCTTGAGGAGTATTAATGCCACTTCTTCTATTATGACCCCCTTTTCGTTGCCCGCCAATGAGGTGAGGCCAATGGTGGACTTTCTCAGGGTATGCTCGCCTCTGCTTTCCAAGTATGTCTATTCCGAACACACTCTGAGAAAGAGGCTGCTCTCAAGATATAAGGAGGTTGTGGTGGATAACTTCCTCATTTTGAGGGACGGCGGAGTATGGGGGCTATCCAAGTTGGAGTTGTTGGATGCGTGCATGAAGAGAGGCCTAATAGATCTGGTCGAGTATACCCAATTGGGAAAACAAAGTCGTCTTAGTCAATTTGATGCCATTGACTACGATCAGTTGAGGGTGAAGTTGTTCAAGTTTATAGTTGAGTGCGAAGATGAGGCTGGATTAGGTCTACTTGGCCGGGATGTCATTGAGGGCTCAAATTCTTTCACCAGGCAAGAGGTTGATAACTTTTATGGGGTAGTTGGCCAGTGTGCCCAATAGATCATGTATAGAAAGGGAGGGGATCGCGTACAGTTGTATATAGTTATAGTGTATGAGCTGAAGAATATGTTGTGCTCCTATATTACACCTGCTTGAATTGGAAACACTTCGACACCCTTTATATATTCATTCGCAGATGTCTATTTAAATAACTTCATATCCTATTGCTGGTGTGTTCATGTCGTGCCCCACCGAAATACTCCAACGGCCCTGCGCCAAGCCTACTAAGGCGACGGTTACGACTGTGCATCTGGTGGGTGCACTACCAGATTAGAACCTACCACTCGGCAAAGCGGATATGACGGCAGTAGTGCGTTGTGGTTATCGATGGCCTCATAATCTTTCATCAGCTCATGGCCATACAAGTTAAGTTAAACAGCCTAGATTGATCCACAGTAGTATGATATCAAGGCTAGTGGTGACTCATTTTGCAGAGACTAAAGGTGAGAAAGTCATTCAGGACTCGGGGTGTTGTGGAACCACATAGCTCGTCAACTCCGTTTCGAACATATCACCCTTCTTACGGATCATGATGTGGATCTATGCCAGTGAAGTACATGTTGCCAGTATGTCAGAAGCGTATCTTGCATATGTCACAGATTTCGTTTAAACTAATCCCAATTAAATCCCAGTTTCCCATGCTAACTAACCCAAACCCCCAAACTGGTGTTCACCAGTTAAATCTATTTTGCATCAAAACTTAACTTTATTCAAGTTCACACAACAGACCACCACCGTCCCGTTGTTCTCTCGCCCATTCTCTTACCCTCCATGTGCTCCCTTAACTCGCCCTTGATATGCACCACTGCCTTGCACTGCATACATCTGTATGAGACCGGCAGTTGCCCCTGTTGGCGATGCGGTATCGCGAGCTAAACGGAGTATAGATGTTCCGACGACATCCGATATACCCACAATAGGCGGTGACTTTTATTAACAGGGGCGGTGCAAGTTCAGCCTCAACCTCGGTGTACCGAAACAGCGTGGTTTTACTACTTATGTCCTCGTCTACACCGTACATACAGCGATTACACATACTTCACAGAATGTCCGTAGAGCGTCTACAGGTGGGGTGTGGACACCATAGTTACAGCTCCCCATATTGAGTGTGAGTCTCTTGCTACATTATGTGGACAGAAAAGCGGAGTGGCTTCAGGGCCCAGGCAGTATACACACAAATACATATTACACAAATGCGTGTTGCACAATTCTCTATAACCCCAAAATTTGGAATACTAAAAATTGAAGTGGAAATCAAACTCGTAAAAATATAATTGTAAATCAAATCAATTAAGTGTAGAGATATTTACGCACATTACTTTTGTCCTCTCCTTGTTGCCCTCCTCCGCTCTCTCTCATCCCGCTCAGCCATGTTTTACAGCAGCAACGGCAGCGCGGCACAACGGCACGCAAGCGTGAGCGTTGAGGGAGTCATAGGTACGAACGGCAGCAGGCAAGAGTAGCAGGCAGATAGGCAAACAGGCTGGCAGACTGGCATGTTTTATCACTATAATACAATGGAGGAGAGAGATGCTACGAGTTGGACGATTCGGAGTTTTGAATAGCGGTAATAATATATATATGTATATCTCTACATCTATACATTCATCTGTGGGCATATTAACACATCCACGTGTATTCATATACCCACCTATATCTCTATACGGTAAGTAGTTATATCTAGTTGGGGCTTCGGCATTGGGCGGCTGTTGGGCTTTTGAGCGCATATAGGGGTTTCCAACAAGGAGGGAAGACAAAGGGTCCCAAAATTCTACAATGATAGTCATCAGGCGTTGATAGACACATAGGGAGACATGTGTTGAGAGCACACAGAGACAAGCACACAGACAAGCACACAGACAAGCACACAGACAAGCACACAGACAAGTACACAGCATTAAGGCAAACATAAAACGATGACATTACTTAATAAAGACATGCATTGAACAGAGCTAGTATAATCACATCATCATATAAGGAGAGCTCAGTGAGCGTATCTCAACTGTACATAATGGGCATACCAGTACAAACTAGTACAAAGATACTAGTGGTGCTCTACCGTACAATAATGCCATGTATTTTCCTCCCACAGTGTATGACACTAGCATGCGAACACTATGAGACATCCAAACTATCGTTAACCCCAGACGTGTCGATGAATACAACTGCTGGGACTGAAGGAATGAAAACAAAGAGAACTACATCAAATATGCCACAAACACCATCACCGCGAATCATCACCATTTAAATACTACATAGGTCTCTCAGTTGATCTTCGCTTCCGATCAAGGATGGTCAACTATCGAGATCCAGATGCTATCGTGGAAGTATTCAACAGAGATGCTCAAGGAGCTCTGTCTGCTGATTTTCCTCCGCTTATCGTGGAGCAACTATCACATGCACACTAGCATCATCACCACTAGGTTCACATATGCGGCCTCCCCATGCAGTCCATCACTCCTCGCGCCTTGTGTCACATTGTTGGCTCCTATCGACCCATGGTTATCCCTTGTGCCTTGTTCTTTGTTGGGCAAATACTGGACACTCATACTAACACGGTAAATACTTAAAAGAGAGATAGATAAACTCGTGGCTTACACAAAAACGCAACAAGACAGCACCAGACAAGCGACTGCTGCTCTCCCACTATATAGAGAGAGGTTCCTACAATTCACTTGCACCCATCTAGTGTTTATCGCTATCATTTCAAAGAAGGAGAAAAGAAACAAGAAGAACATCATATGCTAAATCAATTACCTGAAAACAAGACCGCCTGATTTGCATGTAGAGATTGATCAAGTCTTTATTGCTATTATATTTTTGCTTGTTTCAGAATCACACTCTTATTGCACACAGCTGTCTACTGAAGGCATAAACATTTCAAGATGCCGGGAATGTTCAACTCGTTAGCAAACCTTGCTCATCAAAAGGAAAAGGAAGAGAAGCACAAAAGAATACCCGGCAGCACTTCTGTTCCTAATAATCACCTCCACCAACACAGCCAAAACGTCTCTGCCTCTTCTCTAATCCCACAATCTTCCCCGGTCTCTTTATCCAATGGCACCTACGGTCAAGCAAAGTATCCACATGGCAGTGTTCATGGCGCTATACAAGCACCTCCCATGACCCCCAGTACCAGTGGATCCAAACGTTCGTTTTTCGGTTTGTCTCTCGGTAAGAGTCACTCTAACGAGTCAATGTCGTCAATTCATAGTGACCACGAGGGCACTGCCCCTCAAGTACAACAACACGATGCCTCTCATCCCTCAGGGCAACACTCGACGGTTTCCCATTCGTCACATGCCGCTTCGCAGCATATGAAGTCCGCTTCTTCAATGGTGGAACTAAAGCGGTTCTTTAGACCCAAAAAGATGTCTCCAAAGTTGAGACCATCACACCCATCACACGCATCCTCATCTACGACGTTTTTATCAAGCAGGTTGGAATCGCTAACAACCGCCCAATCGTCCCACTCACAGTCATCCGGTTCCCACTCTGGCAGCGGTTCGCCCTCGCACACAGCGCAGCCCACTTACTCCTTCACACATGATTCGCATAATAACATGGTTATCAACACATCCGCCAGGTTCTTGGACGACATGGAGGGGTCGTTATCGAAAAAATATGGCAAGATGGGTAAGACATTGGGGTCGGGCGCTGGCGGCAGTGTGAGATTACTAGTACGAGAGTCGGACGGCGTTACATTTGCCGTCAAAGAGTTCAGGGCGCGTAACTCTTCAGAGACTCTACAAGAATACGCCAAAAAATGCACTGCTGAGTTTTGCATCGGCTCCACGCTTCACCATCCCAACATCATACAAACGCTGGACATCATATCTGAAGGAGGCCACTACTTTGAGGTGATGGAGTACGCTCCCGTCGACTTCTTCGCCGTTGTTATGAGTGGTAAGATGACACGTTCTGAAATCAACTGTTGTTTAAAGCAGATAATGTTGGGTGTGAGTTACCTGCATTCTGTTGGATTGGCCCATCGGGATCTCAAATTAGACAACTGTGTGGTTACCAAAGAGGGGATCATCAAGCTGATTGATTTCGGCAGTGCCGTTGTGTTCAAGTATCCTTTTGAAGAAGAGCTAATCATGGCGCACGGCGTGGTGGGTAGTGACCCTTACTTGGCACCAGAGGTGTTGACGCACACCGAGTCTTATGATCCGCGTGCTGCTGACGTTTGGTCTGTTGCTATTATCTACTGTTGTATGACGTTACGGAGGTTTCCATGGAAAGCACCCAAGGTCACCGATCAATCGTTTGCTCTTTATGCAATGGAGGATGACGTCCCTCATGATTATGTAAAGAGCGCAGAGAATCACAAGATGTTGCTACAAAAGAGGAAGGAGAAAATGAAGGTTCACTCTTCACAGGAGCAATTACTTGAAGGCACTCAACTCCCACCACCGCCAGCAACTGCGGAGACTGCCAGCCCTGGCAAGCTTATCAATGGTAGTGTACACATTGGTGCCAGCGTAGACAAGGCTCTGAATGAGGGTGCTGATGGTGATGGTAATGATAATGGCAATGGCGATGATGTTACTGATAACGCTGCTGACCCTATTGCCAAGAAGCTTCAAAGGATTGACATCCATAGCGGTGATGACGAAGAATGTGATGGTGTTGTGTATACCCACACTGTGAATGATAAGCCCGATGGTGGGCACGCTGCTGAGGCACACGTTGCTGAGGTACACGACTCTTCGGTTCACGTTTCTACGCTGGCTAATAGCTGCGCTGCTCAAGTTGCTCCTGCTGTTGTTGGAGAGGGTGATGCAATTGGAGAACTGAAGAGGGATGACGTTCATACAACTGGGAGTGAAACTGTTTCTCCAGCTAACGGATCTCTTGGCGCCAATAGAGAAGCAGAAGTTGTGTCCAGTTCTGTAGTCAACCCACTTGATACTCCTCTCACCCCTCCTACTGCTCAACCATTACATCACCACACAGCTCACAAGCATCACCAACAAATTCCACTTGCAGTACCAAATCCCATGGCACATCATGTCCATCATGGACTTCATGGTGACCCAGGGTATGGCCATGTGCAGCAGCAGCCATCGTCACACGGCTCTTCTCAAGTATCGTCACGACCATCTTCACCAGCAATAGTTGCGGCAAATGCCATAGTTGCCAATGCGACTCCGGCTGTTGACGAGAAACCAGAGCGTCGTCATTCTACGGTGAAATCATCGCATACTCATAAGCAGATACATGGCCCATACAGGCTAATGAGGCTGCTCCCCCACGCGGCGCGCCCAGTTGTATCACAAATGCTCAATGTTGATCCGCAAAAGAGAGCAACAATGGCAGATATCCTTAGCGATGAATGGTTTAAAGAAATTGGCTATTGCACTGTTGAAAATGGTGTGACTATCTTGAATCCTCACCATAGGCATACTGTGGAGGTGTGAAGGTTTTTTGGGTATCGGAATAGATTTACTATTGAGAGATATATACTTTTGGATGTGTATAAGTGGGAGTGGTTTAACAACAGGCGTTGCCATTTCTGCGGCGGGATTAGATCATGGGAATTATCTATTTGGGAGCTATTTATATGGTTTGTTATTGCGTAATGTAAGGGATCACCATCTATGGCGAGGACAAATGTAGCTGGACTATGAAGTGTGCGAGATGATACTGCAAGGGTAAGAGATACAAGCTGCGTAATATTGGCCTCTATGTGACAGTGCATTCAGCAAAACACTCAAAATATTTCCTTTATTGCCATTCATTATATATGGCACTGCGTATAGTTTTATAATTTTATCATATCATTATAAGTATACTCGTTATAATTATACTCGCTGTAAGTATTATAATTATACTCGCTATAAGTATACTCGTTATATGCACAAAAAAAGTAGTTTCCTCATCAAAATGTCCCCGCGATGTCCACGCCAACCTGCATACGATTGATAAACAATGGTAATCAAGCTGAGAATGGAAATGGCCCGAATGGAAATGGCCCTAATGGAGCAATCACATTATCTGTCTTCCTCCTATTCGGTTTATCACTCGGTCAGAAGGTTTACCACCACAGCATTATACTATACTGCAGGGTAGCTGAATAGCTGAATACTCAAACACCAGAGCACTAAGTGTTCTCAGACGACCTGATTAGCTCCATACTCCACACTTGAGCAATATAATGGTTGAATTTTGATTCAGAGGATATACACCATATCAGCATCTCGATACACCAGATCTCATACATACCGTTTAGATGTCCCTCTTATCTTCCCGACAGCGAACGGAGCTCAACCTAGCGATCCTCCAGTACTTGGAAACGAACCTTGATGGATCCACCATTCCCAAAGAGCACATTCTATCCCAGATCTCTAAAGCAATCACCACTGAGTCGTCGTCCCCTTCAACAATAGCCACGCCCCCAAGTATACCAGCTAACTACCTGGAGAAAAAATGGATAACTGTGGTACGACTACAGAGGAAGATCCTCGAACTAGAGGGAGAACTAAAATCTACCAAGGAGGCACTAGAAAATACCCCCAGGTTTGGAGGTGGGGAATTATCGGACTCGGCATCATTGTCCGTGTCTAAAGCCCTATGGCTGCCCACCAGAGTCACTTCAACACTTCGCGCACATACATCCTCTATAACGGCTGTTGCCATACATCCGCTGCGGCCAATTATGGTCACTGGCTCTGCAGATGGAACGATTTATATTTGGAATCTCCTAGATGATTCTCAGCCCGAGAAGGTGTTGAGAAATGCGCATACAAGGGCAATCACAGGGTTGTCTTTTTCAACACCAGTACAACAGACAATCCAATCACCAACTGGAATAGCAACTCAGCCATCGAAACAGCTGGATACACAACAACTGGCTACACAACAAACTACACAGATTGCAACCGAGTCAAAGGGCGTAAATGGTTTCACAGCTTCTCATCGTTCAAATACCCTCCCCACCCCTAACGGGTCTTCGTATTCATCCAACTCTTCACACACATCGTCCGGTGGAGCTCTCCTTTTGGCATCTTGTAGTTCTGACCTCTTCATCAAGGTGTGGAATGCAGACACCTTCCAGTTGCACCGAACGCTCACTGGCCATGACCACGCAGTCTCTGGAGCTGTGTTTAGCCCATCTGATGCCACTCGCCTGGTTACCTGCTCAAGGGATACCAGCGTCAAAGTGTGGGACACCTCTTCAGGCTGGTGCATCAAAACTTTTATAGGCCATTCAGACTGGGTGCGAGGTGTTGATGTTTCCCCTAACGGTGAATGGGTGTTGAGTTGTTCCAACGACCATAGCGTGAGGCTCACACATCTTGCCAGTGGGACTGGTGTGGGCCTTTGTATAGGACATACGCAGGTCGTTGAGGTGGTGAAGTTGTTGCCAGGGCATAGTAATGGTTATCTGGAAAAACTCTACGGGGGACAGGCGCAGGAAGGAGGCATTGGTGGTGAAGCCAAACAAACTGGTGTTGCAGAGTCTGACACTAACAATCTCGCTGAAGCCTACAAAAAGCTAACATACAAATACTGTGTTTCTGGAGGCCGTGATGAAGTAGTCAACATATGGCAACTGCCCATTCCTACACTTCGCCCTCATGGCACTCCATTGCCTGGTGCAAACCCACAGGGAAGGCTCGTCGCCTCTTTTAAAGGTCATTCCTCTTGGATAAGAGACCTTCAAGTTCACCCAAACGGAAGGTTCGTGTTCTCTGCCAGTGATGACAAAATGATAAAGGTGTGGGACCTCAAGGAAGGTGTTTGTGTAAAGACCCTCAGTGGTCATGAAGGGTTTGTTAATTGTATTGCAGTTGCAGGTGCAGTTCCAATCGATGTGCATGACGCAGAGAACAAGCACATGCAGAGCACACCCTCATCTTCTACAAAGGACTCTGAACAAGGCGTTGAGGGCGAAGACGAGTTTTTAAAGGCGTTAAACCCAAGGATGAGGTGTTATTTGATTTCTGGTAGTGCAGACAATACCGTTAAAGTGTGGAGATGATGGGGGTGAGGAGTTGAAGCATAATAGGGTGTTGCAGATATACAGATATATATAGATATATACATATCTACACGTGCAGATTTATTTTATCTGTCTCTCTACCTAATGCGTATATACAGTTGTACTGGCTTACACTGGCTTGTTTATATATATATATATTATTATCTAACATCTTATTATTTATTGATATGCAACACATCTCCTCTCTCTACTCCCCTTGCAACACCTGGCTAAATTTAAACGGAACAAATGGCTTACCGTTACCCTCAAAAAACTTACTCATACTCTCAACCCAGTGCAACCTCAGCGCATGTAACATGGCCGATGTGCCCTCCATCACAACCAAAATACAAACAGTAAGCACAAACCACATGCCAAAGGTAAAGAAAACCATCACAACTCCACCAACACCACCAACACCAAACGACCCGGCAATGGTCATATTCCACAGTACAGATGACAACTGTGCATGTGCCAACGACAGCGCCCACAGTCTCAAGTATGAAGCAGTGTGGGAGACACAGTTGAGACAAAACTCAATAGTGTGGATAACCTGGTGGATCATCACATCGCCAAAATTGTGCTCCTCATGGTCCTCATCGTTGTCAATCGCCAATCCATCCAAGAGGTTGTTGTTGTTGCTTGAAGAGCTTGCTGCAGTGGCATCATTCACTGGAGAGTACTCGTGGCTGCCATGCGTAAACTTGAAATGCAGCGGCTTGTATAACAACAGCCATGGCACACATATAAGTGCAACAACGAGCAAGAACACCTGCAGTGGAGCCTGGCCTGGGTACAACTGTTCGGTGACGGTTCCTGGAGACAAAAACATCGAGATGAGCATGTTCAACAGCGAAGGCGCTGGCTTCTCAATTGCAATCCAATCAACAGTCCACTTATAGACAATACAAATCGACAAGTAGCCAAAGATACCCTGCATAAACAACAAACCGGGGAGGAAGTTGCCAATGATATCAACCATGGAGTTGAAGTGCAACGCATTCACAAGTGAGTACACGTAGGAGTAGCTCATGTGGGCAAACCCAAGCAGAATCGACAGCTTCATCTTGTACGAGTTTGAGAACAAGAGAGCATTCTCTGTGCCGTGCCATGCGGGGTCGAGTCCCATTGCATACACGCCAACGCTAGTGGCGCTAATGGACTCCCCCTCTTCGAAATCGCTGGGCCACTTCCACCCCGACTTGAACAAGGTCATGCTAATTGAAAAGATATCGTTGTATAGAAAACCAGTGTACATCGAGAACACACCCATCAACAGCACAATATACCTTCCGGAGTATGCCATATCGAATATCTCGTCTCTGTTCTTCATCGCACCAATCTTTTTCTCGTTAAGAACAAGAGCCAGCGCCACAAGAAACATGATGAACCCGTGGCCAACATCACCAAACATAACCGCAAACAAAAAGGGGAACGTTGCACAGGTGGCAAGTGCGGGGTTCACCTCTCTATAAGTGGCAACACCATACGCATCACACATAAGCTGGAACGCGTCAGTAAACTTGTTTGTGCGATGGAACGTTGGAGGAGTACGTGTTGTTTCTATTGTGTTTAAGATAACGGGAATACCACTGCGTGCATCTGCAGCAGCAGCAGCATCTGCAGCTCCCACAGAAGATGGATCCCCATTTAGTGCATCCACATCACCGCTCACCCCGCTCACCGTTTCCAAAGCGGCCTTAACGCTGCTAAGAGAATCACATGGCACCCAGCCTTCTGCAATGAGACACTTTCTGCTCAGGTCGTAATGACAAGAGTTCATCACAGAGTACACGCTCTTCTCGAGCTTGACGGTGTCCCACCACGAGGTGAGCTCAATGGCAATGGCACGCAGCTCCGTCTCAAGGGTGCGCTGTGTGGTGTCTAACACGGTTTGGAGATCCTGGAGTGACTCAACAACCTCTCTGCTCTGCACGCTGCGCGCATTTGTGGCTTGTTCGACGCTGTAGAGGTTGGCATCAAGAGATTCACAGATCTTGCGTATTCTCGACAGGATGAGCTCTCCGTGTGCAAAGATAATAAAAGAATTCTTGGGGATGTGCTGCTTCGACTTGGGGTCATACAATGGCTCATCCAACTCATTCGTCACAAAGTACAGGTTACCTCTCAGCACTCTCCACAGGATACGCTGGAGGGTAGTTGCTTTCTCACGAGGGATCACCCCTGTAATGTATGGGGAATCTGCGCGGGCAGAGGAGAACAAGGGAATCGTACCCTCTTCGAGGTCAGCTCCATTCGCATTCCCATTAGCACTGCCGTTGCTTCCGCCACTCTCAGCAATGCCTGCAGGGGCAGCATTGGCAAAAAAGGAATCACATGCAGAAATGACATACTTTAGCTCGACGCACTCTGTCTCCTTCTTAAGCAACTGTTCCGAACTATCAATGAGCTGGCCCACACGCTCCTCTAGCAACTGGGCATTCTCTGCCAGCTCATCTATATAATTAGACTTACGCTGTAACCCAAAGAGGCCATTAGACCCATTACTGCTGGTACTGCCATTGATCCCATTGACTGGCAAGTCCCACAATTCAATGTTGCGGGCATCCATCTCACGCTTGAGAAACCTGTATTGCCTCTCAACATTATCCAAACGCTTAATTTCACTAATAAATGTACGCTGGAATGCACTCACCCCACTATTAAGGTCCCGGAACTGAATGAGCCCGAGAGATCCAAGAGAGTAGATGGCATCTCTCGATATCTCTGTAGGGATATACAACTGAATCAGTTGCATTTCCGCAGAGCGGAAAATCGCTTCGGGTGGTGACATTCTGAAATGGATTGTTGAGTGTCAAGTCGCCTTGTCAGGAGGCTCCTTTATATTCCTCTATGCTGTCTTGCTGGGTAGCCTATCAACTGTGTGTTTATAAGTAGCGTACCTATGTGATATTATGCAAAGCCCTCTTAGGTGAATGCTAAGACAAATAACTACTGAGAGGGCACTAGCACACACCTATGACCAGTGTCTAGCGCAATCACTACAAGTGGTACTGTGCTATCTGGGTCTTGCTGCTGTTTCTATCTGCGTCAATGTGATAAAAACAGGTACAACTCAAGAAAAAAAAACAGCTATAAAATCACTCAATCAAGGGAATCCTCTAATATAAATCCAATTGACTGAAAATTGACCGGAATAGCTGAAATAAATCCTTGTGGTCTAACTACTTTCATATTCCTCCCCCTTTTAGGGCATCCCGTTTCGGTTCCCCTTCAACCTTTGTGTCCGCCATCTCTATCTCTGCCTGCTGTATGGTCCTTGTCTTCCTCGGACCCTCTTTTTCTCACTGTTTACCGCGGCCGTTTGGCAGGCACCTCTGGCAGGCTGTATGGAGGGGTCGCTTGGCAGGCTGTTTGGCGTGATATGCTGCTTGGACCCATGGTAAATGACAGAGATATAACTGGCGGGTAATGCAACGTGCCTGGACCCCTCTATCGCTTCTGTGTAAGTAAGATTATACGGAGATAGATATTGGAATCAAACTTTAGTCTTGAGAAGGGATGCGGCTGGATTCCAAGAAAACATGGGAGTTAACTATGGGACACAAGTATGGAGAGAAACTATGAGAGGTGGAGCACTGGAGCGAACACAAAGTCTACAATAACATAATTACCCCTTTTTGCAACTATTGCACATTGTCCATTTGAAATTTTATATAACTCGTAGTGTGCAGTAGATGCCTAGTGCCTATTTAATAGTTATGATATATACATATCCCACCTTTATAGCCTTATACCTTTATATCTGATCATAGAAAAATCATTCATATTATAAAATATCCACTAATGGTATTAGCGATGGTCGTCCATGTGCGCAGTAGAATGGGCAGGCACACATGGATAACTCACTCACTAACCTCTCACACTCCACAACGCTCAACTTGTCTCCAAAGACAATAGCTGACTTGCATGCTTTGGACTTTAGTATTTCCAGCAGAAACGGCGGAATCCTAGAGAGATTATAATTGAGAGACGAAGATTGCCCTATTATATCATTGTTGAAGGGGCAACCTTTCTTTCTCTTCAGCCGAAGATCGTATAGGTAATGTAATATATCTTGTTTGATTTGCTCACCACTCACCTTGTAGGACACCAGAGAAGGCAGTGTCCTGATTATAACATCGTGAAACTGTGACTCTACGCCATCCTCAACACTGTTTACTACAGTTTCTGATTTTCCTTCTTGGCTCTCAAAGGAAATACCCCATATATTCAACTCCACCTCGTGCTCCCTTAAGAGATCATATTCAGACTTAAGAAACCTAACTTTCCTATTTGTGGCTACTCTCTCTCTCTTTCTGACAAAAGCTTCTATGCCCCTTTCCAGTTTTATCCTCTCATCACAAGCATGCTGATCTACACACAAGAGAAGGGACTTGGATTTCAGTAAGATAAACTTATCGTCAACTTGACCAATAACTTTGGACGATTGGAGTTGCTCTACAGTGAACGCTAAGGAACGCAGAGGGTTGAAGAACGGAGAAGTAAGGTGTATACAAGAACAGTCAACAAACAAATCGCCGGGCTTTCTGGTCAATTGTGACCTTTTAGCAGACTCTTGACTGTTGCGCCAGACACCTGATGTTGTCGGGGAATCATTAGAGCTGTCCCGATGACCATGGCTGTTAAGACCATGAATATCATGTTCTTGAACATTGTTTTCATCCATGTCACTTTCCCAATTGAAGCGACCGACCTTCCTGGGAGACATCTCACTTCCATTTAATTCTATATACATACTTTCCTGTGCCCTGGAGTAACTACTCAGAAGCTTTCTCAACATCTTCATTATTGTGTACAAATATTCAGACTCATAGACAGTCTTTGAGGGGTCTTGTAACAGATCAGACAACGAGAAAGGTGTTTCTACGAGAAGTATATATGTAGGATAGAACTTTCTTTTTTTTGTTGGTGAGATATCTGTTTGCTGATCGGACCAATACTGATTGTTCAATAACAGAGATGTCATTTCTTTGGCGAGCCTACTGTCTCTCAATAGTCTCCTGTTCAGAAACATATGTTGGTGTTCAGGATTACGAGATCGATCTCCTATAGCGACTGAAACACGGAAGCTGTCAAACTTGGCAACATACAACTTTGGTGTGCCGAGTACATGGGGATATACAATGTTGAGTGCATCAATTGCCGCACCAAGAGGCGAATAAGGGTCATCGTCATGAAGAGTATCCAGTCGACTTTTTTTAATGTGCACCAACAGCTCTGTCTCTTTATTGTCTTCTGTCTCCACCTTCAAAAGCTTCACTCCAACGTGTGCGTTAACAGCACATACATTAAATGCAATCATCTTCAATTCTTCCAGTATATGAGACTCCCGCTGGGAATTCAGATGGATCTTTCTGACAGGGAGGTTACCGAAAATATTGGTTATGCTGATCACTGTGGAGAACTGCTCAGCAATATCCCGTTTATTGTTATTCCCAACGCATGACCTTCTTCCATTGTGAAACGTCACTCTGTCACTCTTGGTTGTTACAGAGCAATGAGTAGCAACGTTGAAAATAGAGAATAGAGCCTCTCCGCGAAACCCGTAGTCAACTATAGAAGCAGTAGCTTCATCATTTCCATTACGTTGTTGCGGTTTTCCCCTCAACTTGGAAGTGTAACCTGTCTCACCTATGACGTCGAGGTCATCTTTGGTGATTCCTCTTCCATTATCACTACATCGCACACTATACACAGGAGATGTTTGAATTTCAACCTCCACAACAGTGGCTCCAGCATCCACTGCATTTTCTAGAAGTTCCTTTACAACTTGAGAGATGGAGATAATTGAGCAGTGGGACTTTATAAGTGCTCGTATTCTCGGAGGCAATGGGATCAATGGCATTGCAAGCTCGATCAGAGATTAGGTGGCGCAGAGCACATATATCTGAGAATTCAGGGTTTGTCACAAAAAGGGCGGTCTATGTGTTGACGAGCCGCATGAAGCAAATTCAGGCTGTGCAAACACGTTCAGGATTTCCCCTGGGCATATGCAGTGCCAGTGCACAAACCCACTAGCGCAAAACTTGCAAGGAAATACTCTGTGGCGTGTTTGCCTTGTCTGATCTGAAGAGATGGATTTGGGTCGAGTGCGGAGTTGTTGATCACAGGATGGATCATTGCATTCCCTCTAAAACGAGAGAATTATAAAGAATATATATTAAATAAAGGCTGTCGACTGATACAGGAATATTATAATATAAAGACAGAAGTTTCTCTGGCCGAGATAAACCATTCTTACCTAGATTATTGAAGCTCTTGCGTGTTTATGCATATGATGTTACACTAACGGCGATGATATGCATGACAGCGTCACTTGAGTGCATCAATCTGGAGAACAAGGATATAGCATGTTTGCTTGTGGAGACAGAAATTGATTATGAATTATTCATGTCATGCAGATAAATATTTCTTTTGGAAGACTTTCACTTATATATAAGGCATAATATGTCAATAAAATATCTATTAATGGATGCTTTTAGTGTTTGCCATTAGCCTGTGCGACAAATCCAGGGCTCCAACGACAGGGCACTAGATGCATTTGGCCTAAGGCTCCCGCAGCTAATGCTCAACACAAGACTTTTGAGTGCTCCCCCTCTCTAAAATATGTACACGTAAACCAGCATTTCCTATATACCACGAAGTCATCAGCAGAGTACACGAGACTTCGTTTTCTGACTCGGCTAAGAATCTCCATATTGGTCTGCTTCCCCATCATTCAAAAGCCGTAACCCTTCATACATGACTTATAAGCGGTGATGATTGAATCACACTTGCCACTGTCTTGGCCATGTGTAAGCAAACACTCATCACGGCTCTGCTTCTCAGGAATACACACACAACAAGGCTTTGGCTTGGCTATCGAAGTGTTAGCGAACGCTCTTAAAGCCGTCTTCGGGAACTTTCAAAGCCCTTTGCGATACGCAATTTGCTATAGTTTGAACTTACCTGGAGTGCTGGTCTTCTCTGCTGGAGATGACATTTTGATATATATGAACAATTAGTAAATACAGTTGACAGAAGTTATATACAATCGGCTCCTGGGTCCGTTGATGTATAGTCAGCCAACCAGGATGGTCTTATATTGTGCCTTGTAATGACAAATGCCGCCGACTGTGCCACTGCTCGCCTTACAAGATTGGCTGATCAAATTACGTAATTGCAGAGCCAAATTGATCACCACACGGAGAACATCAGAGGAGCTGTGTACATTGTGAAAGGTAGTGTGAAAGGTAGTGAGGTAATCAAAACGCTTTCTTGTGTGGGTATGTTTGGTATGTTTACTGCATACTCCTAGCGTGTAGCGAGCGACCCTTCTCTATCTGATGGAGATGTCCTGCCTGGTGGAGGCCAGGCAGGAGAGAGTCGCAATAATCCCAATAATGTGCAGGGTTCCTCTGGTACTGATTCCTGCAGATATGCGCAACTGTTTGGAAGGAATCCCACTGCAATGACACCGCTATAGCTGCTGTTGTGTAGAATGTACGATGAGATGATGCCTGTTTTGGGAAAGTTAAGAGCAACTGGCTGTTGCCGTTGTACCAGGATAACAGGCTTATGCACCCAAGACAGCCCCACACTATTATGCTGATAGGACCAATAATTGTGTTGATTGTTATACAGTTGCCTGACATATTATCTTTCCCCGCTACATTTATCGCTTAGTGCGGTTGGCAGGATAGAAAGCCGCTGTTACCTCGACAACCTATCGTCTATTGCTATTTGCCCCACATCTACACATCTACACATCTACACAACTACAGATTTACCATACACAACTATCAGTTACAAATTTTAACATATAATGGTCTTCCAGTCGGATACAGACTCATGCAAGCTGTTGGGGCCATTCTCCCTCATCATACAGTCTCTGCTTGGTCTCTTAGCCCTTTCGTCTCTAATATTCAAACGCTATAAGGAATATCCCAATAGAAGGCCCTGGAATGTGTGGTTCTTTGACGTCTCGAAACAGGTATTCGGTGCGTTTGGCGTACATATTCTGAATGTGTTGATGAGCATCATCAGTGGTGATGATGATACGTTTTCACAAGCATTTGCAAAATTCCAGAGTGACGATAACGATGATGACGACTTTGACAACCCGTGCAACTACTATTTCCTCAACATATTGTTCGATACCACTATCGGTATACCAATACTGTGGGGATGTCTATACGTAGTATGTACCCTAGCACGCAGCTTGGGGATGCGGGGTATAGAAAGTGGACAGTACGGCCACCCACCCAGAATCACATGGTACTTGAAGCAGCTGATGCTGTATATTTTAGGGCTCTTCTTTATGAAGGTTACTATTTACATTCTTTTGATTGTATTCCCAGTTCTTGTACAGTTGGCAGATTGGATGCTCAGTTGGACTGATTCCGTGCCGAGACTCCAAGTTTTGTTTGTTGTTCTCATCTTCCCACTGATCATGAACTCGTTCCAGTATTATGTGATAGATAGCATTATACAGAGTCCCGAATACGCAATACACAACAAGATGGAGAAGAGACTCACGCTGGAGGGCTCAGCGTGCTCCTTAGGACAAGATAGAGACGATGACAATGGGGGTGAATCTGGACCCTCAACAGATCCTCAGCAAGAGTACACGGAGGCTCTTCACCAGAGAGAAGTGGGTTACTTGGGTCAACACTTACCACAAGAAGCAGCCACTATTTACCCAGGGAAAATTTAAACGAGAGTTTGAACGATTCCTTGTTGGGAAATAGCGGAATGAATGCATGATTTACTCCCAGATGAGTGTGTAAATGCAGGTCAACCAAGTCTAATTTAGTACCTGCATAATTTAGTGCTCAGAAGGTATAATATACAACCTATAGGGTAAATACTATGTTAGATACATAAGAATACAGTCGTATTCACATGTTGGTATATATACATATATGATACTTCTATTTTTAGCGAGTGCCTATTATTACTGACTTGATTTTTAAGTATTTCTCCCTTGTTGACTGCGTACAAAGTCAACAGACATGTCGTGCTCCTCTTAACTTTACACCTGCAAGAAAACGTGCTAGCAACATGCAGTAGCTCTCTGCAAAGCATATAAACACCTTGCATGTGACAAGCAAAAGCGCCCAACGAGCACAAAGAGCCACAGTGCGGTGAAGTCCATCGCCACGGCTACAAGAGAAGATTGTACAGGATTTTAAAGCGACTCCTTCTATACAGTGTCCACTGTTAAGCTACTAGACAATATATCTAGAAATACCTTTAACGATGTCTCTTCACCGTGAAAGTGTACCGGTGACTGCTCTCCCAACGGAGTTCAATGAGCCTGTCACTCTGGCAGTGATTGGCGGGACCGGCCTCTACCAGCTGGAATCTCTGCACCCAGTAGCCCGTCTCACCATCTCCACCCCATGGGGGTTTCCATCCGCCCCTATTACCATCTCAAAGACGAGCGATGGATTCCCAATTGCGTTCCTTGCACGTCACGGACTGCACCATGACCTTTTGCCAAGCGACGTGCCAAACCAGGCTAACATTGCAGCTTTGAAGAAGCTGGGTGTTAAGGCAATCATCGCATTTAGTGCCGTTGGCTCCCTACAACAGCACATTAAGCCCCGTGACTTTGTGATCCCTACCCAGATCATCGATCGCACTAAGGGGATCAGGCCAAGCACTTTCTTCGAAAAGGGCTTCGTCGCCCACGCCGGGTTCGGTGAACCCTTTGACCTGAAGCTCAACAAGCTCATTGGTGAGGTTGGACAAGGTGTCTTGCAGGGAGATAACGTTGTTTTACATACAAAAGAAAGCGAGAAAGGAGAAGACATCACGCTCATTTGTATGGAGGGACCAGCCTTCTCAACGCGTGCAGAGTCCAAGCTCTACAGATCATGGGGTGGCAGTGTCATCAACATGTCAGCTGTGCCTGAGTCCAAGCTGGCGCGTGAGGCTGAGATTGCCTACCAGATGATTTGTATGAGTACCGACTACGATGCATGGAACGATTCAGAGGAACCAGTTACCGTGGAGATTGTCGTAGGCAACCTCAAGGCCAACTCTGCCAATGCCCATGTTCTGGCAGAGAAGGTGATTGCTGCCCTCGAGAAGGAGCTCAAGGCTGGAACTATCGGCAACGATCTTACTGGATCGATGAAGTACTCTGTCTCCACGTCTCCGGATGGTGTTAGGAAGGAGCTTTTGGAGAAGATGCACTTTTTATTCCCCGGCTACTGGCCAATCAAATAGGATGCTTAGGATGGCTTACAAATATAGATAATATAAGTTTTGGTATGTTCTGGTTAACTGTAGTTTATCGGCTATGAAGTTATCTCATCACCAGCTTGATTAAGCGGCTGGCCTGTTAAAGACACTTTAACGGGGTGCCATCACTGCGTGCTTGGCTCAAACTCTTTGGCTCAAACTCTTTGGCTCGAATCCTCTGTGGATCAAAATGTGTGGATCAAATTGTGTCAGACACGTAATGTAGCTGCATACAGATTTATTTATGTAGCCAAGATGAGAGCGAGCAAAACAGGTCAACCATTAGGATCAATGGGTTCGAATTGTAGATCCATTGACATTGGTGGGCCTGTAAACGCTTCATTACCATTAGCTTGCGGTATACTTTTTTGTCATGCCATCTTACACTTCTTTTTCGTCGCCGCAGGGCAATGACGATACCTTCTATGGCAAGATGAACTCCAATAGAAGCATATTTGGTGGTAACCGATCTAGCAGAGCAGATCTAAATAACATACAACTGGATACCTCCCCACAAAGGCTATCTTCTCTTGATGATTGCTCTTCTCTGAATGATGAAGGAGCCTCCGCATCATCTCCTCGAAGGAGCAGGAGGACGACCCCATTTATTGGTGAAACCACAGACTATGAAATAAAATCACCATCAAGAAATGTTTCGAGATCAGTCATGCGACCTCTCATTGCTTCACCTTTCACCCCCAAGCTTGAAAGGGCGAGAGATAGGATGGATAGGGGATTACCGAATCGGGAGCAGTACGACAATTTAACATTCAATAGCTTCTCTAGTAGCAGCCACACCACTCAAGACAATTCTTCAAAGAGATCAGGGGTGGATACACCGAGTAGCAACATATACACCTCCAGTGGTGGGACACCGAATGCATTCAATAGGAGGGTTAGTAGCCGATCTTCCAACGGCGGTACATCGTTTGCGATGCGCCAGCCTGGCTGGTCTGCCAACCGGTCATTCGATGGGTTCTCCCATTCCGCCAATACAAGCTACAGTGACGATAAGGCTAATGCAACCTTTAGTGTAGGAACTGCACCAAGCTCTCGCATAAGTCCGTTACGCAAGAGGAGTGCATCTTCTCTGAGGCCCGTTGGCAGCAACACCAGTAAGGCTCCACTGTTTGGTTCTATAAGACAAAAGAATATCAGTCTTACCAACCAGCCACAAGTGAGCGAGTCCTCAAATAAAGGTTTACACAGAGGTGCCACTTCTCCTGTGGATAAGTACGGTGATGGATACAAGAATGGACAGGCAAGCGTGTTTAACAGGAGTCGGGGCCCAGAATATTCATCCTCCTTATCAGCATCATCATCATACCAAGGTTTCCCAATTAATGAAAGAGAATCTTCATTTGTTAAGTTGGACGCTTCAATAATGCATACCGGGGAGTGGGAGGACCCCAATGTCAAGTTAGCTGTCTCACGCATGGTGAACAAAGACAAGGAGCTGAGACTCCTGCTAAAGAACTTTGTACTGCTTCTTGCATATAGGCTGCTGATTTCTATCGCAACGCTGCTTGCAATAGATGTGGATATTTTGAGCAGCATATTTGATGACGGTATTTACCTACGAGGCAGTTATGGTGGTGACGTGCATGTGGGAGGTGCTACTGAGGAAGACACTGGTTTGCATTTCAAATTGAACAGGAGGCCATTCAATGCGCACTTTTCATTAGACGCATATTATGACGACATTGAATATTATTTAGGGTACGTCGGCATGGGGATCCAATTGCTTTTCGTGGTCAACATGCTGTTCGCATTGATCAACGTGCTGAGGCCAGTCGATCAGTGCCTAGATTTGCCACTCACTAATAGACAAAGGAAACTCGTGGGGTTAGATGTTGTTGGGGACGATGATGCCGTGGTGGCTAAAGTAAGTGACAACAAGGCTACATCAGCACGTAGACAAAGCACTAGGCTGAGCAGGCCAAATGAATATGGCTCAGCGCCTGCCAGTTTCTCTACTGGAGTATCACATGCGTCCCCTGGCACTCCAAACCGTTCTTTGGATATAAGCAAGAGTTTTGCCACAATGAGCATAAGAGGCACAGACTCAAATGGCAGTGAGACAAAGGAAAAGAGTACAACACAATCTTCTCCTGGGAAAGGAATCAGTCCATCTGCAAAATATTTGTATTCTCTCAACTCGGCGTCCAATCATGATCAGAGTTTTTACTAATTTGGGGGGAACAAGGGGGACAAGGAGAGGACATACGGTATGTGTATTATATGTAGATTACAGCATATATAGGGGTCACAAGGGCCACATGCATTTACTCTAAGCTTCACATCCTAAAAAGAAAATATCCCGATTAGATTAACTTTATCGCCTAGTGCATTGCCATTACATAATTTAGTAGCGCTAAATATAAATCCAGTACAAATGTCGCCAGTAGTTCCAATAGGTGGTGAGTCCGTAACCGCTGTGTTTCAGCCACATACATGTGCATCATTCAGTTAGATCTTTTATTCCTCTAGCGTCTCTGCAATTCAGCTGGACTTGCATCTGTGTCTGTACACCGAAACAGTTTTCTTTACATCATTTCAATCATTTCAATCATTGGGCATTACATCAAATTTCTCTACGCAAATTCGCACTTTTTCTTCAGCTCTTCCATCCAAGTATCTGATTGGCCAACCCTTTGGCCGAGGCAGCAAGCTTGCTAGCTTCTCCTTGCTGTTGCTGGTCGTCGTTTGAATTGGAAGGCTTCACACCAGTAGAACTACCCAAAATACCCTTTGCGGCGGCCAACCCACTCAGTGATGCATAGCTTGAAGGTGAACTGGACACGCCATCAAATGTCTGAGGCTGGCTTTGTGGTTGTATGCCAACAGAGTGCGTGACGTTCTGGGGTTGAGAATGCATGTCATCGTCACTATCATCATCGTCTTCGCCTCCAAGCATGAATCCACGAGACAAGGAATGCGAAGAACTTGCCCGCGATAAACTGATATCACCCTTGATGTATTCTGAGGTGGTTTGAGGGGGTAGTGGCAGACGCGAAGAGCCCAGGTTGAGACCAACGCGCGAACCTCCAGAGGACTCAAGAGCACCAGCAGATGACCGTGTATTTGAACCAATCGAGTTCAGATTTGACGATGAGGATGTTGTACGACGCACAAAGGAAGGCGACTCTGTGGGAGGTGAGGAAGCGGAAAAGGCAGAGGATGGTGCGATTCCAGAACCCACACCACCACCACTACCACTCACAGTGCCTATATCCCTGAAACTGTCGGAGCGACGAGCCTTCAGAACAAACCCAGCATCGTCATCATCTTCATCATCGTCATCGTCATCGTCATCGTCACCATCTTCATCCTTTTGGCCAATAACATTTCGAAGATTCTGGCTGTTGCCGATATTTGTGACATTTTCGATAAAATCGGTTTCTCCATCCATGTCAGTATCAACAACTAATCCACTAGGAATATCTACTGCCCCAGCATAACCACCGCCATAGATAGGCGGATAGTCCGAATAATCACCACCTTGTCCTTGTTCTCCTTGTTGAAGGTGGGAAGGGACGCTGTTGATTTGACAGTTTTCTGGTACATCCATAATCACATGCTCACCCCCAACCGCAACGGGGATTGCCCCCCACTCCAATGAGTCCGGTACGTCATACATCTGCACGTCTGGGCCTTGTGGTGCAGGATATGCATATACCGCGCTAGTGTCGCCGCTAGCGCCACTTGAATAGTTAGCGTAGTTGCTACCACCATACCCACTTCCTGTGTACACTGTGTTGTAGTCGTAGTGGTACTCGTATCCACGAGAGGTGTTGACATTATGGGACTCTGCGTTAAACTCATTTGCGTACTCTTCGGAATCGGAGCAGTTCTTTAGCATCGTGGAGGGCAGCAGTTCAATCGTTTGGTATTTAGAAGATGCCGTGGCTGAACGCTTCCTGTTTCTAGACGTGTACCTACCTGTGCTGTTGTGGTTGCCAGCTTCTCCGACTGCGCTGCTGCTGTTGTTGAGGCTTGTTGCTGTACTTGTCGATGTGCTACTGGTGGCTGTGTTGTCGTCGGCATCGAGTGCAAGTCTGCCAATTTCGGCGGGCAGGGTACTCTCTTGTGGAGGACGAGGGCTTATAACAAACCCCTCGTCATCGTCATCACTATCTTCATCCATACCCTCGTCATGGAGAACAAAGGCACCACTACCACTATTACTTCCCATAGTGGAGTTGTCGCCACCGTTATATTTCCCGTATACACTGCCATACTCGTACTCATCGTCGTCGTATTCGTCATCAGACTCATCCTCGTCATCCTCATCTTCCTCGTCGCTGCTCTCAAGATCACGCGCCATGCACTGTTCCACGCGAGTATTGAAATGGATATGCCTATCCTTTTTGGAGGCGGTCTCTACCAAAGGTGGTGGTATATCCGTAGCAGTTAATGCACCCCACTGTAAGGAGGCATCTCCATGTGCATGAAGTGCAGACGCCGTACCGATATCTGACACAGACAAGACTTCCTCATTACTAGCTTCTGCACCTGCGGCGGGAGACATTGGAGGGTTTGCATTTGTTTGGTTCTGAGGTACTGCACCAAGGCCGCTCCCATCAAGAGACAAGGGTGATGAACTCCTACTGGGGGTTTGTGTATGGTACAATGGACTAACCGCATAACCTGCTACGCCCAATGCGACAGTACTGCCTGGTGAGCCTCTGGGTCTGTTTACAACCTCCAGAATTGGTGAACCTCTTGTAGTGGAAGGCAAATTGTGTTCCATAAGCTGTGTTTGCAGCTTGATGTACGACGCCTGTGACATAAACTGTTCTGTATGTGTTTTTTTCTTCAAGATTGGTTTGATAACTCCATCGACTGTTGGTGAGTGGGCGCTGTGTTCATGTTCTGATGCCAAGTAATGAGCATCGTGAGCTGACGCAGCTGGTGCACCTGCAGGGTTCTGTACCGTAAATGGATGTGTAGGGGGGTATGCGGGCAGTATGGGTGAACTGGGTGCTGTGTTATTATTGTTGATGGATTGCAATACCCCTCCTGTTGTTGCTGTGGGAGCTGTCTGTGAGGGGCTATCTGCTCCGCCATACCTGGCCTCTTCTAACAACACATCGCTCTGGTGAGGCTCCTTGTAGAGCGGGCCATATAGCCATGTGACATCGCTATCTTTGCTCCAGTTGAGTGATTTTGGAGATATCGTTTTAAGGTTACCCTTTGCCTGTGCCCATGTGCGCCAAGAGGCATTCTCCAGCCTTGCAGCGTTGGCGACATCCTTGCGCTTCAGTATCACATACCGCCACGACTTGGAGATGTCTGACTCCTTCCAGTTATGAGAGAGGTAGTCTACATGACCCATTGGCTCATATACAACATCGTTGTCATCATGGCCAATTAAAGTGGGGGATGTAAAAGTGGCGCCTCCAGTGGCGCTGCCAGAATCCTGTTTGAGCGTTGAAGTGCTGCCGCTATTTGGGCTTGTTGGCACCGGTTCGCTTGGATAGTTTTCATTGTCTGAGTAATCAGGATAGCTGGAGTTAGACAAGGACAATTGAGTATTTACGCTGTTGTCAGAGATTGTCGAGAAATCCGATGGTACAGGTGAAGCATGCATAGTTTGCGGTATTGCATTAGTGGGTATGATATGCACGTTATTTGAGGCATGCGTGATGCTAGTGCCACTGGCAATTTGTGCACTAGCGTTCTTATCATGCGTGCTGTAGGTGTTGTCATGGTGAGACGAAGAGCTCTGTTGTTTAATCTGTTGTTTGGCCTGTTGTTTGCCACCACTGTTATTTATCTTGTCAAGTGCAGCGTCAGAGACAAGGTCATCCTCCATCAGTTTTCTTGTCGGTGCTACGAACTCATCCAACAACCCCATGGAACGGGTCCTCTTCAACTTGTACGTTTTAGTTTTGAATTCGTTCTCATCTTTTGCCTCTTGATGCTGTGAAGTGGTTGCCCCACCCATAAAGTAATCAGATAGATTACGCGACGACGGCATGGCGAGGTAAATATGTGGTGAGTGTGGGTGTATAAGTGTGAGAGTTTGTGGTTTCTTCACGCAGCAACCCAGTTGGTTCTTCTATGTATTTGGATACAGAGAGTAGTTTTATCTAGTTACCAGCGCCTGTGCGAGCGCTTGTATTGTTTGAGTGGCTACCCCACTTGTATTAAACCTCTATTATGGGTGCACACACATGCGTTTGTGCATCTACTGGCTGCCTAACAAATACCCATATATTCTCACACGAGCACTGTGCGAAAGATATGTAGATTTGCGTGAACAAAGAGAGTTGCGGAAGGTATGTAGTGAATTTGAGATGGATGGTGGGATAGTTTGCGCTGTTCTGGGGTGTCTCCTAATAGCAATGGATGGGCCGACGCAACCGACGGAATCCCACAAAACTGTGGAGTCGAAATAGTAGTGCAATAGAAATATCGCTCAAGAGAGGGTGCCAGAGAATATAATATATATATATATATATATATCGATGAATGAACAGATGTATAATGTATATTTTGTACTATTTCCCTCTTGGCATATCTCGGTATGTCACTTCTTTCCTGTACCTTCTGTTTCAGTGTAGCTTTTTTTAGACGAGGTCTCCATGCTCGTTTGTCCACCCACCTACCGTTATCCCACATTACCATACTATCATGAGGTGGATGTGGGAGCAGAGCCAGCTGGGAGCAGAGAGCCGGCTGGGAGCAGCGAGCAGATCCAACTAGCGGGGCCAACTACGAGAAGAGTGGAAACAGAGCTAACTGAGGCAGCTAACAGAGGCAAATTAGGCGTGCATGCTCGAATTGCAGTCTGACTCTGGGGATTCGTCAGTGTGTATTTTGACTCTGGGGAACCGTCCCGCTGTATTTTTTCCGGTCGGATAAATTCTGCCCGGGATAGAACGGGTAAGTGAGGATAGGACATCGCACTGCAATGGAGAGGAATGAGAGGTATGAGAGGTGTGGGTGTGGGTGTGGGTGTGGGAGTAAGAGGAGAATCTTAGGCAGAAAGGAGTTGCCTAATCGGGGGATGCAGCAGAAAAAGGGAGACAGGAGGGAGAAACCCGGGAGAGATTCGGAAGTGACCGATGCGAAAGGGTGTGTCATCACTAAATACAGACGTGGAGAGGGGGTTGTGATCTTTTTGTTCTATTTGCGAGTGTGTGTGGGAGAATAATAAACCATGAGGGCCGCTATGGATGGCTGGTGGAGACGATTGGGCAGTTGAAGGGGGCTGGATAGCCTGTCCAGATCAGGAAATGTGGCTGTGCCCATGTGGGGAAACGGAACCAGTTAGTTTAGATGAGTTTACAGTTAGTGTGGTGATGTAGGAACTTGTTTTCGTAATAATGATTATATTAGATAATTATTCAGAATGCGGTGTAACTGATCAGATTCTAGTTGCATTGAATTTTCTCTGTGTAGCAAGTTCACTGAGGTATCACCACCTGGTGTGGCTGGTTCTTTGGCCTCTCTAAAGTGCGCCAGTAGGTTTGCCAGTGGGTGCTCTTGTGTGCAGTAGCTTAGCTTTAATTTGCTACTAAGGTGTTGGCACCCATGGAGATATTTAGTGATTAATGCCCCTCTTTAATTGTTTGCGTGAGTAGTCTCCTATAGCAGGATTAGAGTTTGGAATTCTTGCGGCTAGAATTAACAAATTTAACAGGTGACTCCAAACAAATTCTCAATTGGCCCGAATTCATAAACTCAAGGAGAAGAAAAAAATAAATACTATGTGATTACACAGATTATACATTATGATTACTTCACCTTTGCTTTAATAATTACCACTCACCCACAAAAATATCAGGAACCCCTCAGCATGCATCATGCAGTTGCTATGCATGTTTATGCTTGCTGACCTGCATTAGGCTGCTGCGGCGTTGAAACTAAGGACGATTAGGAGGATATGGTAGGCAAAAGGCATAACACCATACAAACTGAAAAGGAATCAAAATCGAATCGAAATCTCTTGTGGGTATACCCATTACCAATTTAACAAGGCGACCATTTTTTCCGTATCTTGTGACGGATCTTTTGGCACTCTTCACAACTAGATGTCTGCTCAAAAAGTCATCAAAAAGTCATCAGTATTTTTTCTCGAAATATTCTGTAATTTCTATGGCTCTTTGGTATTGCTGACTTACGCAAGTATGATGCCATAAATTCAATACCGCATCCTGTGTTAGGCAAGGTGGTTGCTACGTCATCTTAATGGTCAAAGAGATGGTCAGAGATGGTCATATCGCACCAAACCGTTTCAATATCATCATTGATACGTCATCAAACATGTCTCGAATACTATGAAACTTATACCTCTTGCATTATTCTCTGTGCGCTCACTGTAAAGGCTCTCGAAGCTTGATTGCTTTCTTAAACCTTATCAGCCAGTCATGCATTGTCATACATTGCCCTGCATTACCTTGCATGTGGTTCTTCCGTTAATTGTGGGGAAACCTATGGAAGCAATAACCGAAGGATGGAAAGTTTGGGGTATCCTGGAGATTGAGGGGAAGTGACAATGGAGATTTCAAATTGGGAATATTACAGCAGCAACAAAGTATGGGGCAGTGAGTGAGTGACTTTGTCCCCCTCTCCCCCCCACCATATCCCTATATATATAACCTCGACAGGAGGTTAATTCCTCGAGCAACCCCCATAGCCATCACTTTTACCAACTTGCAGTATGTCTTTGTCACTTTATAGCTTATTTCCCAAAGTATACAACGTATACATCATATCCATGCTGGCCACAGTGGCTGGTATGATGTTTGGGTTCGACATCTCCTCTGTATCATCATTTGTAGGTCAACCACAATACATGAACTTCTTCCACCACCCAAACACAATCACACAAGGTGGAATTACCTCGTCGATGGCTGGAGGTTCATTTCTCGGTTCGCTGGCCACTCCATTCCTCAGTGACCCCTTTGGCCGTAAGATCACGCTACAGGTTGCTGCTGTTTTCTGGATAATTGGGGCGATGATCCAATCGTCTGCTCAAAACAAAGCCCAGCTGATCTGTGGAAGGTTTATTGCTGGGTGGGGTGTTGGTTTGGGGTCTTCCACCGCTCCTGTTTACTGTTCAGAGGTTGCCCCGCCCTCCAAAAGAGGATTTGTAGGTGGATTGTTCCAGTTTTCTGTAACCTTGGGTATAATGATTATGTTTTTCATTGGGTATGGGTGCTCCTTTATCGATGGAGTGGGCTCCTTCAGGGTTGCCTGGGGTATTCAGATCATTCCCGGGCTGCTGCTGCTGCTGGGTATCTTTTTTGTTCCTGAATCCCCCAGGTGGCTCGCGGCCCACGCAAGGTGGGACGAAGCAGAGGATATCGTGCTGAGGGTATGCGGCGAAAAGGCTCTGCAAGCGGGTGATCCAGCAGATGTTGAGGACCGCAAAAAGAGGCACGAAAATGTGCTGGTGCAGTTGCAAGAGATTAAGGAGCAAGTGCAGATTGACCTTGAGAGCAAGCAGATCACCGCTCTGGAAATGTTCAACAGGCAAAATCTCAACAGGACCATGGTTGGCATCTGGGCCCAGATATGGCAGCAGCTGTGTGGGATGAACGTTATGATGTACTATATCGTGTACATCTTTGAGATGGCTGGCTACCATGGCAACACCAATCTCGTTGCCTCCTCTATTCAGTATGTGATAAACGTTGTCATGACCATTCCGGCTCTCTTCATGCTGGACCGTGTAGGAAGACGGCCGCTTTTGCTGGTTGGTGCTGCCCTCATGGCCATATGGCTGTTTGCAACAGCCGGAGTGCTGGCCACTTATAGCGAGCCCGTTTCACAAGTTGACGGCAATGCCAATATTCGCATTTCGATCCCTGCAAAGAACAAGTCTGCCTCCAAAGCGGTGATTGCCTTTTCGTACCTATTTGTCGCATCCTTCGCAACAACGTGGGGTGTTGGAATTTGGGTCTACTGCTCAGAGATCTTCCCCAACAGGCAGAGGGCCAAGGGCACCTCAATTTCCACCGCTGCAAACTGGATCTTCAACTTTGCCATTGGGATGTTTACGCCTTCTGCTTTTGCCAATATCACCTGGAAAACGTATATAATCTTTGGAGTCTTTTGTGTGGTTATGTTCTTCCAAACTTTGTTGCAGTTCCCTGAAACGAGGGGGAAGACTCTCGAAGAGATTGACCAGATGTGGGCAGACAGAGTCCCAGCCTGGCGCTCAAAGAATTACATACCAGATATTCCAATTGTGAATGCGGAAAAGGTTGGAGAGAGAGGTGAGCATATAGAGGAGGTGAGTGAGAACTCAAGGGGGTAGGTGAGAAAACGGACGACTACAGGTGCATATCGGCTAGAAGAGGTGAGTGAGCACTCAAGGGGGTAGATGAGAGGAGACCGGGGAATACAGGTGCATATCAGCCAGGTTAATCAATGAGATTAACCAATAAGACGGATTTACCTTGATCTTGTAACCTGAATTGGATTGGCGCATTTTCTGTGATAGCTTAGGAGCAAAGGAGGAGGGGGAAATCCAGATTATCCAAGAGGAATTGACTCCACCAGGGCTGCTTAATAGTGTGCTTAATGGAACTTGGTGCTCTACGTCTATTTTAAAAGGCATTATTTATCGAACTCGAATACTTGTCGATTGTTCCCAAGCTTCTATTGTATACTAGTCTCTGTGTTGGCATGAATTATAAGGATAATCGAATTGAATGTTTTCAAAAGTGATATACATATGATCTTGGAAGCGGAGTATACACCTTTGATGCAGTGCGCAGTCTTGGCGGAAACAAATGGGGGTGCCAAGATATACGAGTGCCAAAGGAGGGAGGAGAATCTGCCTAGCCTGCTTGAACGTGCTTCGACATGCTTCCGCTTGACATGCTTTAGATCGCTTGTGTTAGCTTCCTTTTAGTGCTTGCTTCAACGTCCCAATATGCTACGAGGTGCTTTAGGCTATCTTTCTTGGCTTGTGTTTGCGTTTGCTTCACTAGTACAGTTTTAAGCGCTTTGATACGACACAGCATGCACTTTTGGCAGAAGCGTACCACGCTACATGCACAAACAACAATTCAAAAGTCCCATGTTAACTTGTTCCTCTATTGTTGAGTCATAAGGTTTGTCACTGCAGCTGAATAGTAACTAAGTAGCCACAAACAGATCGGGCGAGATTGACTAAAAAGATGGTTACAGCAGAAACGGTGATAGAAAAGGCAGAATTTTTAAGATCTAGCCTATGCGGAAGAGGGGGTGAGCAATTTTGGAGCCAACTTACTTAATTGGTCATTTTGTCTCGCTGTATTGCAGTAGCGAGGTTCTTAGCGCTATTAGCGTACTAGTTCATTACCCTATTAGGTAACCCAGTCGTTTACTTTATTAACTTATGTAATGCTCCTTTCTTCCCTTACATCTTGACAAGTGACTCAATTGGAGAAATCCAGTCGATAATCTAAGGTAACAAACGAGATATAAGAGGGCAAGGACTTTCAAGCATCAGTCAGAAGGCACTCGAGTGAGCCAAGAGTAGCCCGGAGTAGGCCGTCTAGGTCCAGAACATTTCGTATAATTGATTCAATTACTTTACTTTATTACATTACAGTGTGCCTGTTGTGGGGTGTCTGTTGGAAGATGGTGAAGGTGTCGGAAATGAGAATTAATGCCGTAAAGAATTGCGCAGTGCTGATCATTGAGCTACACTAAGGCATAGAGATTACGTTGTTTATTAACGCTACCACAAGGAGCTTGATCTTTAGTGTACGGCAATATTTGCATGACGCCTTATCCCCCACCCCCCGTCCTCTCTTGCCGGTCCCGGGTTGACCCCAATCAAACCAGTTTTTCCCTCCTGTGAGTAAGCCTTTATCTCTTGCGTATGATGCGAAACCAAGCCTCGACTCACTCCGACACGGCTTTAGCATGATAGCAGTGGGAAGGAGGGTTTGAAACGTGCTTTTGCCAATGCCTTTGAAGTTACCGGTGGCTTCGTAACGAGATAGATATCCTTCTCTATAGTATACAGGAAGCAGACTGCGCCTCGTGCATGAAGAGGGGGTTTCCCTCGTTTCCTCTGCCGTGAGTGGGAAGCCACCTGCTTTTATTTTTACATATTATGTCCGCGATGGTGAGTGCAAAATTTTTAGAGAGATTAATTTAGTGTCTGTTAGCACCCATGTAGTCTCTTGCATTGCACTGGTGTATTTTCAAAGCGGTGCTGCATTGGGCACTAAATCTGTTGCAGACTGTTGCAGCAGCTTTGCAATAATGCTGCAACCGAGCTGCAGCCCCTCTGCAATTGTTTCTATTCTGTGTGTATTTGAACTGTACCCATGCTGCACCTGTACTGCTGACCTATAAGGAGAAGATGTTTCTCGTCCCTGGTAGTTTCAAGCACTCCCTTAGCACCATAGTTGGTACGCTTAAGCTGGGGTCAAAACATGTGTGATAAGCATGCATATGCGCATGCAGGAGGTGAGAGAGGTGCTCCAGGGGGTGAGAGAAAAGAACAAAGTGCACTGGTGTACTAGTGCATTATTACTAGAGAGCTAGTGCGCCACTTACTCCCACTCCGACTTAATCAGTAGCACTCCTTTTGAGAGTGTGATTAAGCCAGCTGGCTACAGCTTACACAACCTCGATGGATATGCAGCCTCATGCAGATTCTCTATGCTCTGCATCTCGCAATAAATATGGGGTTAGCCAAACTTCCCTTTAAGATCCTTTGTGCGCTACCGGGAATTTAGCACCTTGCTGTAGTTTGTCCTTTTCAGTCCTTTTTTAGTGCTTTTACCGCCAATGGTCAATGGAACCTTGTTTACACTTTGTGGTTGAGCTAGCAGGGGAGTTAGTGGGATAGGGCGTCAACTACTACTAGCCGGATTGGCCTCTGGGATAGTCTGGCGTACTCTGTGCAATAGTACGGGGCCAAAGTTTACGTACGCCACCTTACGAGGCAGATCGTCATCCGCTTTGTTTAGTGTAGGGGCACACATCCACTGCCTATGTATGCTGTTCAACGAGAGATGGTTTGATTTTGGCGTTTCCCGTCTCTCTTCAACACGGAGGCAGACCGCGAGGATGGTACAGATGGGGCCGGAAGGAAAAGCGGCGATATTGTAAAGGGTATGTGATCTACGGATAGGGACGCGGAATGGAGACATACCAGAGAAGAGCAATGGGGAATCATAATGAAGAAGTTTTATAAGAGATGCATGATATTGAAGAATACTGGGAAAGTGATCTGGAGAGCTTGTGTTGAGCCCCCATGTGCACTCCGCTGAACTGGGCAATCGACTCAGCTTGAGTCCCTCACAACTAATAAGTTCAATGCGGGCCCTGTGACACCTCATCTTGGGCTGGATACAAAAACAAAGGTACAAAGGCATTATGGTACGCACGCCTTGTCTTTGAAACAAGCAGTATGAGTAACTACCGTTCTTGTTGTGCAGCTCATACGGATGTTGTAATAAGCGCATTTAACAAATCGATTTATCCCAAAAACGCTGGGAGAAAATGAGAGAAAATTGAGCATCAGCATAGCGAGCACTACAGAATCTTCGATAAGGCATTGGTTGATTAAGATCAAACTTCAATACGCTCAATTGGGCTAACTAATGGCTAACTGCTAGCTATCTCGACAGCCAGACAGTTAGTCCGTCAATTATTAGCACAGCTCTTGCATCTCTTCAAATCAACTGTGCGTCTATCGCAGAAATAGTGTTACTGCAGAACCTTAATATATGTATTCAACGTTACCCGATAGAGGTATAGTGCTATCTACTCTTAGCTCCCGAGGGATTTTCTCACCCTGGCAACGTCATACCAAGGCAATAAGTCTACAGTAAAGCAACCAGTATGTCTTATCTTGTCTTGTAGAGATGGATTTGATCCTAAGGCATCCTACATCGCTAGTGTGCTGAGGAACGCCTTGGATATTGAGACGCGCGGCGATAACACAATGATAGACCGGAGAGGCGTGCAGCACAGCAAGAGGACGTGGGGCAGACAGCCACCGCGCTTGAGTGGATATGCCCGATTGCGCATTCCTCTGTTGACACAAAACTTGGCACTGTAAGATTATAATTCTGTAGCGCTCTTTCAACACACCAGAACTTTCATGAAAAAACTATGGAAACAAGAGAATAAGAGCTGCCGCACACCTTGTGGATACTGATAAACAAACATTATGTCCTTCCTGAGTGTTTTTCAAGAAGAAAATGAGCTGTTTATGCGCTCTCTACACGTTTTTCCGACCACCTCTCAAGAAATCTATGTACGCACTGTGTATGCATTATGTATTGTTTAGCTTTGCAATTTATGCACAACCTCTTGTATTATGTGTAGGCTTTCTATTTACTCAATGATTATTTTTGTTTGGACTTGCACATTGGTCTAGAATGTTTCTAGCATTGAAAAATCACATCTCTTACAACTCATTTTGCTTGATAATTGCATCGCACTCCATCTTACGCAATGTAATATAATGCAGGCTTCAGTCTCCACACCCGCTGTTAGACTCTTCTTTAAGACTGAGCTATGGAAGTGATCCAGTGTCGACGGAGTCAATTTGCGTAGATATTACTTTGAACGCCCCAACCAATCTGAAATGCATCCGAGAGCCTTCCGAGAGCCATGCTAAACAACCTGGGAGTCACCTGATGGCCGTATGACGACGGCCTGGAGCATCCCTAACCCACGCCATCTCCTTGGCGATCCTCAGATCCGCTCCTCGCTCATGCTTCCTCTCCATGCCTGCACCAGTGCTACCAATCTATATGTACACTACAGTTGTTGTCACACAGTTCTTTCAGGCTCAAGCGATGCCATCTAGTAAGGGCTGCCAATTCCCCACCATCTCAGGCCAATCCGAGAATATATGTGTCAAGTCCCATCTTACCCTGCCATCCTTGCTCTCATTTTCTACGCTGCCATTCTGGTGTGTCACCATACTACCGTCTCTTTCTTTCTCTTTTACGTCCACTCATCGTTTGCCGCTTACCACTGTCTCAAATCAACTGCGATTGTGTGTCAAACTCAATCATGCAGCTGCCATTACGAACTGGGTGCTGGTTTTTCCTCATCCCCCATTACCCAAATCTGTTGTCCTTTGCTCTCCTTGAGTCCAATGCCCCTTTGTACGATGCTGCCCGAAGTGCTCGGCAACCTTGCCTATCGCCCAAGTCGTTCGTTCAATCATCCTCATCGGTTGCGTGGGAAACCCCCATAGAGCCTCGTGATAGAGAAAGTGAGAGACCGTTACCAGATATACTTACTGCAAAGTGACACTGAGAAAGACACTCGCACACACAGGCATATAGCCTATCGAGAAGCTGAGAGTATTCCATTGTCAGAGGCTGGAACGACAATCAAGAGGCTCAACACATAAAGACTGAGCCAGGGTCATTTTCTACTTATTATATCTATTAGAACAAAATAATCCATCTTTCTTTATAGCATAAATTTATTGTGCATTTAGACTGGTTGAGGTAGTGGCATATTTTTCACCCTCTCCCTATTCATCACACACACTGCTCACATACGTTGTACGCAAAGGCACTCTAGACACAGGCTGCTCTCCATCTCTCCTTTTGTGCAACTATTCATTCTGCATAGCTATTGGTGTTTATAGTATTGATACCGTTCGGCATTCAGCGTACTATTTCAGCGTTCCCCACTGTTCCCCACTGTTACCCTAGTGTTCTCCATAGAGTCCCCCATCTTGTGTGTTGCTGAGCATCAAATACACTTGGTAACTCACATAATCCCCCGACGGCACACATAGACCAATCTACACTTGTCGAGGGTGAGAAGGTGACACAAGGAAAAACAAATTGGGCACCCATAACAAGATCGAACAAAACACTGACAACAAGCATAGCGAACAAGCGCCGACAATTACACGCTCTCACATAAGCACAACTAGTCCCGCTGCATCATTTCTCACGTTAAGTTTCTGCAGGTTGCAAAAACTAGCTTGTTATCATTATCTGTCTTGTTCTCTCGTCTAGTGGCATTACTTGAACCGATTTTTCCGGGTCAGGCTAGTTCCCATATTGAATAGGCGCATATACTATACAGCTATACTCCTACAACAAATTTTGTGAAACAACCCTATCAGACTATTCTAAAGGCATAAATCTCTCCCAGTTCGCGACATTAAACCTTCTGATGCATTAAATGCAAGCTCACCTTGGATTAGCTCTTTCATTCATATATCCAAGAAGTTCCTCCTCCACCCATCCGGCCTCTTCTCTCACAAAGTACTAGGTCCCAACAATCACCCAGCACATCGCTGAGATGTCATTTCTATCCTCCTTTCTGTGTTGCTCTGTATCTGACGACCAAGTTGAGTCGCAAGGAAGCCGCCCAAACAGCACAAAGAGACATTCCAGCCCAGGTGTTCCACAACTCGGCCCTACTCAGTCACATATTCAAAAGGCGCTACAATCCTCACATAGCACCCACAGATCTCAAACCACCCCAAACGGAGCAGTCACCTCTTCCACAGGCTCTGACAACAAGGCGGCTACTTCGCATACAAACGCTGCTGGCACATCTCAGAGCGCTGCAACTGCTACTGCAACACCTTCTGGCACAGTACACAAAACACCTACAAAGAACAGTGCTTCATCACCACAGACACCAACAAACCCGATCACTAACACACAAAAAAATCCTAACAACGGCTCCAAAGTGAACGCCGTCGCTATGGAAACAACGGAACTAAAGGAATCATCAGAGTCGTCAAAAGATACAGAAGACGACGCAACCATTGGAAATTCTCACCACTCACAGAATTCAGCCATGCCCACTGTTGAAGAAGGTGATCCTGTAAAGCGGAATGCCTCGCCATCCTCGACAGGAGATGAAGCTGCTGCTGATGATGGAGATGCTATGGCTGTTGATAGCCCAATCTCCAATTTAAACAGCAACGATGATCTGCCCGCCTTGTCACAGGATGATGCCCTCATTGGTGACCTTGACCTCACAAGGATTCAGACAGGACAGGTGATTGCATCATCTGGATGGCTATTGAATCCCCCGCCCTCCCATCTGAAGAACCGTAAATGTCTTGTGCTTGACTTGGACGAGACCCTAGTACATTCTTCGTTCAAGTTTGTGCGGCAATCTGACTTTGTCATACCTGTTGAGATTGAGAACCAAATACATAATGTGTACGTGATTAAGCGTCCCGGAGTTGACCAGTTCCTCAAGCGGTGTGGCGAGTTGTTTGAGGTCGTCGTGTTTACAGCATCTGTTTCCAGGTATGGAGACCCGCTGCTGGACATTTTGGATGCACATCATTCTGTTCACCACCGGTTGTTTAGAGAGAGCTGTTATAACTACCAAGGCAACTATATAAAGAACTTGTCACAAATGGGCAGACCACTAGAAGACTTGATCATCATTGATAATTCGCCTGCCTCATACATCTTCCACCCACAGCATTCTGTTCCCATATCGTCGTGGTTCAGCGATACGCACGATTCGGAGCTACTGGATCTGTTGCCGTTCCTTGAGGATCTGGCAGAGGATCGTGTTGATGATGTTGCGTTGGTATTAGATATCAACTTGTGAGGTGCAAACCCAATAAGAATAAGCTTGACTCATAGTAGATATTGTTGTAGATGTTTTAGTTTAAGATTATACAGCGAAGAAAGGAAGAGTAACAAGGGAGATGTCAACAGAAGGAAGAAGCCGAAGGGAAACGCGTATACATATATATATCTATATGTATATCCAGGCGGGTATTATGTACTATATTGTATTCCATATATTATAACATATTATTCATTATAATATATTATAATATACTGTAATATAAAATATGATCTATCATATACTGGACAATCCCCCTAACGCTTGGTTGAGCGTTTTCCTTGTCTTGTTCTCTTTGTGGCGGTGTTGCCACCATAGTTGGAATTTTTCCTCTCGAAGAAAAAGCGGCTGGGTTCCCTTGTTCGAGGCTCATGGTTTGATCCCTTTAATGGTTGCATTGGCCCTTTTTTGTGGTCGCATTGACCTTTTCTAGCGTATACATTTTTTTCAATTCTTTTTGTACATCTTTTTTATAGCCTAATTCTTTCAGATTTTTCACTCCTTCCCTTTTGTTCCTTTCAACCACCGCAGGCCGGTACGCGGTGTGTGCATCCGTGGTATTGTTATGAACAGAAACAACCATATGAACTGCGCACCAGCTTTTTCCACAATCGATATTTGACAGTTTGATTTCACAATGATCATTCATTTGATCTTTCTTTACTTGCCTTATTTCTTTATCACTTTGCTTTATTCTTCTTTGTTTATTTCATCATGCCTAACTTCTTAGACTTAAATTGGCTCCGCTGTCTTAATACATAATTTGCATATATAAAAGGTATATATAGGATGTGCAGAATGTAGGAACATGACAAACGGTGTTCACATGTGACATATGTTTCTGTCATTCTTGACAGATTTGAAACTCTTGACATATTTCAAGTGTATGTCCTTCTTAAAACGCGCAAGATCTGTCTGAGGTGAAATCCGGCAAGGAAACCCAACCAGACAAAACAAAACAGCCAGATAGAAATAGAATAGCAGAAAACATCTTGGTAAAACAGCACGGAACAATCTACTAAATATATATAGGTGTGCCGGCGCACACTCCACACCATTAAAACCCCCCATAGGCGGTTACGGTGTATTTGTACCACCGATCATACCACTCAGTCATTTGTCTACCCTTCATACCATAGTTAACACACTGTCTGATCCAAAATGCAAAGGCGGCAATAAAAAAGTCGCCAGGAGTGATCTCATCACCAAAAAGGTAAGTGCCTTTTCTGAAATTGGTTTCCAAGTTGGGCACACCCTCTCGTTCGGCATAGGCTCTCAGCTTATCAAAAGTGTCAAACTCTGGTCCCAATTTGGCCCACAGGGCGTCAACAGCGGTGGGATCATTGCGGATTGCACGGCAATCAACCCCAATACGTTCTAGCTTTGTGCGATAAAAGAAATCGGGATCCAAATTGGGCTTCTTGTCTACAAACTCTTCTGTGTAGCCTAGCAATGCACCACAAACAGGCACCAGCACCTCGTCAAAGTACTTTTCACATGCTGCAGTGATAGCGGAGAGCCCATGCGTGTCATATGTCTTGTTTTTGACAAATAGGGAATGGAACCTCGCCTTGTTGGGAAACTCCACCCCTTTTGGTTGTGAGCTAAGGAAGTTGAGGATATTCACCCTCCCCATTGCGCCTGCACGTTTATCAGCAGTTGCTACTGTAGGGACGGTGTACAATGGAAGAGAGGCCCAATGCTCAATCACCTCCAGCTGCGAAAGTATGGGGGTGAACTCCGCGTATGTCAGCCATTGCTCAGTATAGGCAACCTGCAAATAATTGAGGGTCAGACGTGTGGCAAATGTGTTTGGGGACCAATATGGTGGATCCAATGAGCACTTGACGTCGTAAAAAATGAGTGACATGACGATGGCAACTGGGGTGTCGATTCTACTGTTGTTCCGGGTACCTATTTTACTTGTTTGTGCTTTATAAGTGTCTATCTGTTTTGGGTTATCTGTTTTCGTCATCGATTTTGGGACGACAGCTCTGTTCAGCGTACTCTAGATGTCTATTGCCCTTTCCTTTCAGGTTAATTGACGTTAGAATTGATCATTTAGAGTGTAATGTGTTTGTGTAGCAATACGCTTGTGCGCATGAACAAGTCATGGGACATAAATTGAATCCTGCATGCACTATGAAATGCTGCAATATCGGAATCACGAGGTAACCGAAGCTTATTTTTCAATCACCCACTTATATTTCGCCGGTGTCTCACCCGTGAATTTTTTTTTGAAATCCCACCTGAATCTTTTTTTATTGACGATTCAATTACATCAACAAACAAATCGCAGCCTCCCTAATAATTCAGGAGCGAGTTCGCTGCCACAGGCTACTTGCAGAAAATACCTTGATTGGGAATGCCGGGTCTATGTGTGGCGATTTGTTTACGTTACAAATTCGCTCCGTGTTAAGACTGTTGAACTTGTTTACTGGGGAATATAACATGGTCTTTAATGGAAACCACAGCAGTATGTGCCGTAGCTCTCTTTAGTGTGCCTTGGCATGATGGGGAACCTGGGGGTTTCGCATCTGCATCAGGGAACAGGAGTGCATGAGGTAGATGAGTTTCCTGGGTTCATTGGCAAGGATAGTAGATAAGCTCTTTTCCTAAATAGGAAATAGGATTTAACCGGATGCATTCACTGCGACGCATAACCCACCATGCACGATATCTATTTTGCAAAAGATAAATCGACCGCACTAAAACAGAGACGGGCAACCAGCTAAAAAACGGGTCTCACCAAACCTGAAAATCGGCTACAGCTAATTACTAAACTGGCTAAACTAAATCACTAAAGTGGAGACAAAATTTGCTCCATTAGACAGGCCACGCTAGCAATGGCGGAAATGAAAACCTTTCGTCTACTCGCTTGTACTTTGCCTACACATCCCTCAACCCTGCCAAAACCTTGTCTACACCTTGTCTACACCTTGTCTACACCTTGTCTACACCTTGTCTACACCTTGTCTACACCTTGTCTGCATCATGTGTACCTCTTATTTACACCTTGCCTTCCTAAGCTCTTTAAACGAAGCTTTTGTGACAGGCTTTTGTGACAGGCCTCTGTGGCAATCCCTTGTGGCAGTCCATCCCTTGTAGTAACCTCTATGGTAGAGGCCGCATCAGGTAACTGAAACAAAAAGCACTAACATCATAGCGCAACAGAGATAGGACTGCAAGGGGAAATGAAGCGGCATTGAGGCGGCTAAATAGTGGGGCTTGTAGGTTGCGTTCATTTTCCCTAACAGTGAATTGGTGCAGGAGAGTCTACAGTAGTGAGTATGTTAGAGGCGGTCTGCTGGTAAGTGGTGAGAACTAATCTGCCAGGGAAGTTCTCCCTACAGGCCCTACTGGGGAGGCTTTACTGGCAAGGGTGGGCAAGGCTTATTGATTGTTAGATACATAAAATTTTAATCCTTTCTACAACAAATATGTAATATGATATCTGAGGCTAATATCCAGTATAATAAACATATCCTCGTTATTCCCACCTAGTCTCTTGTCTGTGTCTTTCTTATCCCTTCATTACTTCCGACTTATATTCTCGTTGTATAATGCAGAAAAGATAATAATATTTTTTACTTATTCCTTCATCCCCCTTTCTGCTACCCGACATGTCGCACGTCACTTCCACACTTTACCTTATGGACCCTCTCATGTGTAGTGCAGCTGATAGGCGAGGGAGCTCCATAATGCCGTTGGCAAGATAGGTGCAACCTGGTTGCTAAGTACAACCAGCCACCCCCCTCTAGTTGGCTCTCGCTGGTGGATTAGCAGTAAGTGGTATTTACGCTGGGTCTCCCCCCATGCCAAAACCTATCGAAGGTAAGGCTTAGACAGAGAACGGAAAAACCCCATACATCTTCGGTGATCCCACCGCGGCCGAACCATGCGGCATTTGCACCTGCTTTGCTGGGTCCGATTTACTCAGCAGGGTAATGGAAATTTGTTTTGTGTGGAGGAGCCTAAGCACAGGAAGCGCTCCCTGTAGGTGTCGCTGCTTGGCTGTCCCTTTCCCTCTCCACGAGTTTCCCGTAAAGGTAAACAAGACAAACGAGATATGCCGGAACTTTTAGGCTGTTTGCCAGCTGTGCCTAGGCGTTGTCGGCCCTCGTCTGCCTCCGTTAGAATATGTACTTGTAATGCACCCCAACAAAGGGGGTGTGCATCATGCACTTTGCTCACCTCGCTCCAGATAGCCTCCCAAAGAAGTGTCCCAAATAATCGGAATATGCACCGCTGTGCATAATTATATCAGCCGACGCTAAGCATGCATGAACCGTACATATTAATCCAACGTTGTGCTGAATCCTTCGGGATATCGGTTCTACGAACCTAAGACATGCTCACACTAACCCAAAATCGTACATGTCACCGGGGCAATTGGAAATTTTCAGACCCTTGCGTGGTTAACTATACGCCCTGAAGAGGAGCTTCAATTCTCCCTGAGCGGATCCGGGGAGCCCCCAACACGGTAAGCTCCTATTGTCATTTCTGTCAGCGGCGGCTACAGTGAAAAAAAAGACACTAGGCGCTAGACATACAATTCCGAGTTGAGTAATTGTACTATTCTAGACTAATTTGATGCAGTTGTAAACTTGCCAATACCGCCATTTGACCCTCTCAACTTCCGAGAATGGAATAGTAATGATATCAATTGCCAAGCCGGAAAGCGCCCGCTTCGCATGGTGTCCAAATGTAATTCAACTCTAATTCAGATCTAAAACTTGATCTAAGTAAATATCACTACCCAGCTTATCTGAAGTGGTGCAGAATGTACTTTAAGCTCCGCAGAGTATGCGAACTGCAAACGTACACTTCTCAGAATGCGCGGTCAAACCTGAAAATGAAAGAGAATCATCCTTGAAGAGGGTCTCATCACCGCTATCGAGGGACCCTTTTCGGCTGGTATCGATCATCAGCAGGTGAATGAAGTTGCGAGCAGGCAATCGTGCGCACGTACGCATCATATAGCGGGTGACAACGCGGAAAAGATTCAGCCCCGTGGTATTAACCTATGTGTCACATCCTGCTCGGATGACTGCTGTCAATGACGTCTCAACCTGTTCTGGGGGCTGTGACCTTCTAATTCTGGATGGTAGGCATCATTAGGGGTTCGAGAACACTCTAACATCAACGTACCATCCGTAGATACCGTGAATACTACACTTTCAGAATCTGGAAAGCAACCACAGCGGACCCACTAGCACCCACTGGCGCCTGTTCAAACTCCCTAGGAGCAACTCGTCTGTCCTTGAGACCCCAATATACCCTTGAATCCTACACACTCTGGACGCTCTGGACACTCAAAGTGGTGTACATCACATCCATTTTAGTTTGGCCTACAATAACGCTGCAGCCACTGCATCTTACAGTCTGCTGCCTTGTAGGTGTTTCCGGTACACCCTCTCTTTCCATACAATCCAAAAGAGGATACATTGGCTTCTGTGAACAGAACAGAAAGGTACCAAAAACGTCCAGACACCTGCTTGAGCCACATTTCGCTTGGCGGTGAAGGGATCTAGATCGTTTCGGAGGTCATTAGGTTTGCATTAGGGGATATTTAGGTTGTAGTTTGCAGATTTGAGAGTCTCAGAGTTGCCATTTCCAGTTCACCAGATGTGCGACTTGTGCGGAGCAGCCTAGCAAGGGCACTAAGAGAGGTGCTAGGAATATAGTAGGAAGTTTCTGTTCTGATTAACGTTTAGGGGGGGCACCATCATCTGATCATCTGATCGTGTCATAATTTTGCCTAGAACTTGCAGCTTTCAAGTTTTTTACCGGACAGCCGTATGTATCCTACTTGCAAGCTGTGTAATTGATCGAATATGATAACCTTTTAATGAAACCTGATAATCAAAAGTGATATCTAAGCAGAAAGATGAGCAAGGGAAATAGAAACACGAAACTAATGAGAAATCAACCTAGAAACCAAATGTATAAACAGACGACCCAAAAGACCCATAAAAAATGTTAGAGGAAAAAAATCCAAAATGAAGTGAGCAAACAAAAAGACCGGGAATGTAATGATTACCTTGGGTGTTGAAAAGTAGCAGCACCTGCAAAACAGGCCAATACTGCTCTTTTCATGAGAGCATCCATGAGAGCACCTCTAATCATGAGAGCCCTGACTCAGTATAAGCGTGGCCTCCATGACGACCTGAAAGTGGTTATGGGTGGTGGATAACCAGCTCCAGCTCCAGCTCCAGATGATTGTCGCCTCCAGCTTATTATCCCCTATTGAGCAAACGAAACAAATAAAAGATCATAGTTGTCTGCAGCCACCTGGTAGGGAAGTGGGGTGGCTGCCGTAGCAGCTGAGAATCCAGAGGTATAGCCGTACACTTGCTGAGTGGGTTGCATTCCTGTTGAAAAGGTGTTTGGTGGTAGTATGATTCCCAGCCCTGTAGAATATGGATTTGGGAAGTATAGTTGGGTCGTTGCTGACCCCTGAGCCGTAGAGACGGAAGCAGGTAGTCCTTGAGATGTCATATCAGTAGGGGTCTCCACTTTCACGGCATTGAAAGATTGTTGAGATTGTACTGGCTGGAGTTGCTGTTGCAACATCTGTTGCAGAGGTTGTAGAAACTCCTGTAGAGGTTGCATCTGCTGCTGCTGCTGTTCAAATGAGTACACCCCACTGTCAACTACCCAACCACTGCTAGAGATTGAGTGATGTGACACAGGAGAGTACCCTAAGGCATCAGGGCTCAACTCAGGTGTCAAAAGTGCATTAATCGGATCAGCAGCTCCACTCTGAGAGTTGTTCTCCAATATAAACTTGGACGACGAGTAGTAGGCTGCAGGATCGTAATCGCTCAGGTCATTCTCTATTGACTGAGACAGCTCAGAGAGTGAGTCGTCATAGTCAAGCTCTTCGGCAAACTGCATGGCGTTGAGCTGTTTACCCATATTTGGTTTACTCCTTTGGGCCGGTTTCGAGATGTGGTAGTTATGGTTGTGGTAGTTCTCGTTGTGGAAGTTATGGCTGTGGACATGGTCTCCATTATGGGAGCGCACATCGTCTGTGTGCTCGTCCAAACTGCGAACTCTCCTCCTTTTCGGAGAGGTAATCACGTCTATCCCTTCTAGTGGACCGTTGGTCTCCACAAACTCCTTGAGCGTCTGGTTCTTATACTCTGGCCAAGGACACTCGAGCCTGTTGCGCTTACACCCACCACATACGGGTCCCTTCTCGTCACACTTCTTCTTTCTAAGACGGCACGAGAAACACCCGGTTCTGGCCCTCACGATCCCTCGGTTGCCCTTCTTAATTGGTGAATGCATTGTGGGTAGCAGATGAGGTGAAAGTAGGAGATAAACTTGAATTTGAAGTTGAAGTTGAAGCTGAAGCTCAAGTTGATGATGACGATTGAATACTTCGATACTTCGAGGCTAAGTGATGACAATTGAGTATGAATTGAGGATTTGTAAGGTTCCGTCTACATATATATATATCGATGGTGCAATCAGGCACACAAGATTCCTGTCTACTGAGTGTGGAAAAAATACGGCTCCATAGGAGTGAGGTGAATTATTTTTAATCTGAGGCCGGGTGTTTTGCATTTGCACATGTACATAAGTGGGCGTGTGCATTATACCTAAGCGACTGTCACAGGCATACAGGAGCTAACGCACATATTGGTTCCAAGATCAGGCGCAGGCAGGGGGTGCCGCATATGCGCGATCTGCAAGCACAAATCCCGATTTTCGTCTAGTTTCTGCAGATCTCGCATGATTGTAGTGCATACATATATGCGGTGATATGCATGCATCACCGCACGGGTTGAACTAATGCATGGGACGACGACATACAACAACAGGCAAATAAGGAGACAGCAATAGATGGAAAGTAAGGAAGAGAAAGTGCCTGGAGAATTGTGCGACATAGACCAAGGAGCATAGGGGGAAACAAAGAAAAACGCACGCATGGGGCAGACCAAGCCAGGGACATTGGTAATATAACCATGCGAAACTCAAAACGCCTCCTGTTCAGTGCAAATTTTGTTCACTAGATAAACGGCTCTAGTCCGAGCTTCTATAACATATCTATAAAGCAACTATCGGAGTTGGACCTCTTTTCTCAATATATTATGGAGTGGTGAAAAATTGTTGTTGTGCGCGCCTCACTCCAGCGTGGCTCCTATGACCATGCCTGCTGTAGGAGTTGCAGCAGTGGTGCATCACATCACTGGCAAAAGAGAAAATTATACAGTGACGCCAGTATTGGGGGTGTAATGCACCTACTCATGCACTGTACAAGCAATCAGACACTAGGCGGTAACCATGGCCTTGGCGGGCTGTGTGAACAAGGGACATGTAGGTCGCCGATAACTAATGGTTTGATTCGCCATGGTTAAAATGTGCCGAGCCATTTAGATGGAGAGGCTTTAAAAAATTTCCAGGCGCTCAGGGAGCTAGCGCAAAATATCCTACATGAAGTGAAAAAGACGCGCTTCCGTATTGAAATAGTCCATTGGCGTTACCGCTTTGTGCTCAAAAACCATCCAAATTATGACCCAGATTACAACCCAAAAAATCTACACTAATGTACAAGCAAGTTATGCGCTGCACCAATAGTGTCAGTACTGATAGTGGTGTTAATGCCACTTGGTATGTGGTCCCTTTGGTCACTACGTCGTCAATGTCTCTTTTGAACAAAATCGATTACCTAGAATGTGATTATCTATTCCCAACATCTGTTACGGCGCTTCTTTGCGTGTTCCCAATGCAACATCGGTCTGGGTGTATGGACCGATTTAGCCGTCGTTCCTGTATGCCCTCTGAGGCCCTGCGGATTGTCTACTGCTGACACACTGGATGCCTACTGGGTGAGTCCTGAATGCTAAGAGGGTCGAAAACCATAACCCAATTAGGTGAATATGCAGTGTTTTTGATCTGTGCACTGTATCGTGTACAGTAAGGTTCTGCACTCCCTTACAGATAGCCGTGCATTATGGCACATCCAGCCCATTAGTATGCGTCCCGCGGGCAGCTGCCAGAGACTGGCTATGCCTACCGGTTAATTGTACGAAGCCAAGGCAAAATAATAGAAGCATAGAAACAGTGGGTCCAGAGGGCGGCTCGGATGTCCAGGCTAAGACAAGCGGAGGCAGGCGGAGGCTGACTCGGCACCTCAAGACACATCACCTCACCTCAATGCTTGTTCATTACGGCGATTCAAAATCTCGAGCCAGTGAAATATGTTGAGGAACAAAACACAATGAGGGCGAATGCATTCACGCTCCACTGTGCTCCTCCATTGTTTTTCCACATGGAATCTTATGATCACCACTGCACAGCCGGCATTTCGGATGGCTAGAATGTCTTTTGGCTCCGAGTCGCTTATGACTGATCACAAAAGCCCTGGATCGTGTACAGCCAGTCGCTCATGGTCGCTCACTCGCATTATCTCACGACAGTGTGCTCTACACATTCTGCTTCTACACTGTTTTGTCTCTACACAGCTATGCTTGTTCGATATTATGTTGCTTACGACACAGTCAATATAACTTGCGTGCACAAACCATAAACAGTCGCCTATACATGATGCACACAAAGCGGGTACATGTTTCTATACATAGTGGAGCGCTGGATGGTTCTTCTGTACACGCACTTAGCCATCTGATGGCTGCATTACAAAACCAAAGCTGCAACTCCTGGGCTGGGCATAACGGAAGTCGATCAGGCTGCTTATCCGGCCCCAGCAGAGAAACACTCTGATGGGTAGACGATGTGGGTATAGGTGTACGTGAGTACCGGGGGTACAAGGTGGGTATACATATTGGTTATACATGGTGGGGGTATATGATGGGATATATGATGGGATACATGATGGGATACATGATGGGATACATGATGGGTGTACAGGATGGGTCAAAGACGAAGAAGAAAAATATTTCAGGAGGTGAATCAGGCGTAAACACCCATGCATCCGACCAACAGAACACCAAAACACTCGTAAGCTATACACCTATAACACGCACCGGTCTCTGCACCCCAGTGTTAGGATATACAAACAGGGGGCTGTATATACACCCTGTCTTTCTTTGAATTGTATGATGTAATGATCAATGGTTCCCTCTATCCAGCCCTCTCCCGCCATTGGCCGCTGTTGGCGTGTGCGTGCCAGTTCCGATAGCGGGCAGCCTGGGAGTCACCTTGTAACCAAGGCAGAAATATGACTCTACACGCTTATGTTAGTGTAGGCTCACGTTAGCATAGGCTGACGTTAGCGTTGGCTTATGTTCGTATGTGATTAGGCTAGCCAGTGTTGGTATAATGGCTCCTTCAGATCGTCCTGCCGCCCCGTGCACTAAGCCCTGCTATGTGTATAAGGGTAGTTTTGTTTACAATTGGTGTGCAGTGTTTACAGGCACTAGCCATACACTAGCCATTATACCAGCCATAATATATCTCGCATATGTCACCTATCACGCACAACGCCGCCCGGAGCTCGCTACAGCGTCCAGTGGGTCTAAGCGGTTTCCTTGATATACGCACGTACAAGCAAGAGTTTGTCCCGCCGTATACAACTTGGGGATGTATATTTTCCTCGAAAAGGGTTTCAAGCCGGCAGTATTGATACGAATAACGACACAGATATTGTGAGTTACAAATGGTGAAATATACCTAAATCGAATATTTTCACTTGATGCATGTTAGCTGATCTGCTCACAGAACGTCGGTTATAGATACCCGAGTTTTGTGCCTTGGCACATGATGTTGGTCTATGATGGCGTGTTCCTTTTTTCCTCGGCGCGCCGTTGAAGTAAATGCTTCTAGAAACTCACAACCTCGCCGTAGAAACTGTTACCTGCTATGGCGAGTTAGTACCGCAGTCGCACCATCTATGCAAGTGGACTGTGATTCTCTACCGCCCTGCTTTATTGGTGCGCATGAAAAAAAAATTACATATCGTCTCGGCAGTTATTGCCCAACTTCTCAAGTTATATTTCTTCACCTCTCTTGCTTTTTCCTGTATAAAGATATCTGCATGCAGGTAATTACTCTGTGGAATCCCGATTAGGGTTCACCATGCGTAAATCATGGCACCCAGACACCGACCCCCAGTGTGCCTGAGCAATATGCACACGTCTTCCCTCCCTTTTTGCCTTGTTGCCATAGCACCCGAAAGCATATATCTGCACTACGCTCCGAGGCATACCGATGCATTCCCGAGGTGCATTTATAGGGGGTGACTGTGGAAGCATCGTCATACATATTCCTTCAAAGCTGGTGCTATGATGAATGGCAAAGACCACTTTGTGTTATGTGGTCTAAGGTGACCTTTGCAGTGGCTTATACAAAATGGGTTCGTGTGCTTTGTGTGGGTCTTTGTAGAAAGCTCGTATTTAAGGGCGTCGACAGTACGACACGAAAACTTTCAGATTATGATCGGGTTTTAATACCGGCGCCTCTCTCTGCCGCCATGTCACCTGAGCCTCTGGTTAGATAGACCATTAGTGTGGACTGTGTAGCATGTGACTGAGCTATTGCATTGGCGCCGGCTTTGGCACAGCACAAGCTAAATGTTGAATCCTCAAGGGAGAAATTGCTACGTATGCGAAGGACAGTCTCTTTCGGGAAACATGAATGTTTGGATAGTATCCGTGTATATTATACCTCTGAATGACCCGCTTAGCCTGTAACATGTCTCTAGATCCCAGATCTCATGGAGAGTTCGTTGTAACACCTCATTGGCCTGTCATTGATTGGTCAACTCCATATTGGCTGGCTAGCCGCACCAGCAAGGGAATCAGTGAGGTGGCAGAGAACCAAATAACCAAAAAGCTTTTCCTGCGCCCGAACTTTAGTAGGACAACAACCACACCGGGATAGACATACGCCGAAATCGGCATTCCATTTTTCATGGAGTTTAGGAAACAATTGGGGTAGCCACGCGTTCTTGGCATACAGTGAGCATATTTGGGCACATAGAGGACGAACACAAAAACCCTATTTGGGAACCCGTGCAGGTTGTATGTACACCCTATCTGCTGACGAGCAAATTATTAGTTGCCGCAGGCAGCTAAGTAAAGCACGCAACATTTAGGTGCAGATTGACTGGGTGATGCACTATTCCGAATTTAGGTATGCGTCTTGCTCAAAAGGTTCCTAGACGGACAGGCAGACAAGAGGAAACGAAACAGCCAGCCAGCCAGCCAAACAACTAGAAAGGCCAGCGTCTCCGGGAAAAGGTCACCGGGAAACGTAGAGGAGAGACAAAGTGGTTAACGCGCTTTGTATGCACGTGAGTAAGCACTCGACACCTCCAGTAGGCTGCTTGTAGTATGGATGGGCACAACTAGAAGAGGGCCTGTGGAAGAGTGCACCACAAGCACTCAGTTTGTGCGATGTGCTACTGCCGCCTCACGTTTACAACCTTCGAGGTGTAGAATAGAGTTAAGCCCATTTCTACCACGTTAGCCTCTGTGGTAAATGACGCCTTGATACCCGTGCGGTATAAAATAGCTTCGATTGCATCTTGATAATAATCGACAATGGGGACGGGGCTCATTATGGAGAGACAGACCATTCCCTGCAACTTTTGAATGGTGGTGCCAAGGTCAGCGCCACGGCAGGTGGCATCGGCGTATTCCTGCCGAGTGGTGTATTGCTCCGCCTTAAGCTGGGGTAGGATTGAGCGGTGTTTGGTCCTGTCTGTGCCCAAAGTTTCATCCGGCATGCTTTTGCATTCCATTGGCTATGGAAAGACCATAGTCTCTGGACCATAGTCTCTAGACCATACTCGAGACCATAGTCTCCACAGTTATAACGCATACTGAGAGCTAGCCAAAAGGGGGAACCTTCACGGACCATAATCCCGACATGCCGCTTATGCTTCTGCCAGAGCTCATGTGTCGAAACTCAGTGTGTGTTGTAAGCTCGGAGTGCTTCCATGCATAGAGTAACCCAAAGATGTCTGCATAGAGGATTGGTCCATGCATATATCAAAGCAAGCCCCAGTGCATATCTCACTGCGTTGCTGACTGCATAGCCTACTGCATGCACGGACTGAGGCAGACAAAAATAACAGGCATGGGGTTAATCTCGCAATTGACATATTTTACCATGTACAGCTGAGGGCGGAAAACTATCTTTTCTTTCAAGGATTCCTCTTTCCAGAAAGAAAAGCTTGCATATCGTAGAAGCAACCGTATTTCATCTATGCATAGAAGTTTGACACTTTTCAGGTGATCTTTCTCGAATCTCTCCGTCCTTGGGGAATACATAAACCAATATGAAAAAAAGCCTCAGGTTACGGTCATGTAGGGTTTCAAATTTCGTATTGAACTTCCCAGTGAGGTTGCACTGGGATGTAGGAAGGTTCGGTGATGTCATCCTTCGTATTTCGTATTGGATTTTAGGGAAGGAACAAAGTTTACGGGGATGATGCAGTATGGCTATAGCGCGCCTATTCGGGAATGCCTTGGAAGTACGTTAATGAATGGACAAAGAGAACAGAATATCCGAGGAAAACTTTGATTTGTGTCCATGCTGCCGGGAGTTTATGTCAAGAAACCGTTGCTCTTCCCCTTTGCTTGCTCAAAGAGTGCATGTCAAAACTGCAAGGCGGGCCCAAGTGTCTATTTCAGTTTGATCAAAGAGGGCCATTATTTCCTGGTGTAATAGATAAAGCTTATTTAGAATGGGGAATCGCAATAAGATGGGGCGTCGTTAGGCGCTAACATCGTGTGCATCAACCTTGCTGAGGAAGTGCTTGCTGAAGAAATGCTTGCTGAAGAAATGCTTGCTGGGCAAACTTCAATCACTCCTGGGTATCTAATCTACTCAACCATTCCGAATGAGTTCAAAGCTGATCAATTCCAAAGTGAATTAGAGTTTAAAGTGGGAATGATGTGTCCACACTCGCAATTGCTGCATCTTGAAGTTGCTCATGGGGTGCATTCTGTTTAGACTTATAGTGTCTGCAAAATCAAACTATAAGTAGAATAGGGTGTAAAAATAGAAAACATATTTAACAGACAGAGCAAGTGAGATGGACGGTCAAATGGAGGTGGACCAATTGTGACCAATTTACAGTCCTTCGTGTCCACCTTCCGCCTACAGAGGAGGTTAGTGTCTGCCAGGAAAAGTGAAAACAGAGGCTGACTTTACATACATTTGGAGTCTTAGATGGAACAACCTGGCGGCCTGTGTTGCAATAGGAGATACACTATCAGGTGCGATACATTCCCACTTATACAGATTGTTAGTGGAGCAGGCTCTAGAAGGGTTTCGAATGTAATTGCTGTTGTCGTACGCCTAGCTTCACTCTCTAGCTTTACCTTGTTGCTTCAGCGGCTTGGCTCAATTTTCTAATATGACTTATTTTATGTTGGATCTAAGGACACAGCCAATTGACAAAATAATTTCATGGAATAAAAATAGTGCTCAGAGTTTAAGGTTGGGGTGCAATGAGGTTTCAAAATGGTGGGGGCTGGTATTGCATCCGATATCACAGAACTAGTCTTTATGTTCACCGTTACTCCTACCTTACTTTACAATTCTACATCGCTATATTTAAAAACCAAAACATTATATTTAATAATCACTATTATTAAAAGTTTGTTAATCCTACAACATGTTAATATTCGTCAAAACTCATCTTGAACCTTGACAGTTTACTTCATAGATCCTTATGAGAGAAATAGTTGACAAGTGTATTTAAACTTAGTATGCTTCAATTGCACTAAACTAGCAGGATGCACACTAGCCACTAGCAAATGCACACTAACCACTAGCGGGATGCACACTGACCACTAGCGGGATGCAAACTAACCACTACTAGCAAATGCACACTAGCCACTACTAGCACACGCACACTAGCCACTACTAGCAAATGCACACTAACCGCTACTAGCAAATGCACACTAGCCACTAATACTAGCGGGATGCACGCTAAGTAGTGCGTCTACAGGCCCACAGCGTGCATGCCCCAATAGATCGTGCATATCTCAACATGACGTGCATCCAAACGTTACGTGCGTCCATAAGTAGATATAGCGAGGTGGATTGTCGGATAATTATCGAAAAGGAATATCCTATAATTGTCGAAAAGGAAAAGACCAGAAGCTGCCTCGATATTGCCCCAGAATTGTGAAGCAGAGCTTGGGCAGAATTGTCAAGCAGACTTGAGGCAACACCTCACACTTACACATTAATAAGCATATCAGACAGCACCTCTTCCCATCCATTACCTGGCGTTCTGGTTGTTTCATGAATTGATTGAAACGATTGAAAGTATTAGAAATCCGGTAATTCGGAATACAATAGAGATCTGCTAATTTTCATATGTCCTCCAACACCCCATCGATATCTTCCAGGATATCCATTGGATCTCCTTCAATCAACGATGATCTCTTCAACGACACCACCACAACTCCCCCAATCAATGTGACGACACCCACACACACACCCACACACACACCCACACACAAGAGTACCAATGGACCAAGAGATAACGACATCACCACCACCGCCACCAGATCAGGCGGAGCAGGCGGCCCTTCCCACCATAAAACAGCCTCGTTATCCACCCTCTCCTCATTCCGGCCCTCCATCGACGAGTCATCCTTTGGCTCCAACAGACTATCGCAGCCTTCTGTTTCCCCATTGGGCCAGAACTCTGTGTTTGAACTTATCCAAGGCGCAGAACGTAGTAGGCCACGTCATTTGACGCAATTGGCCATCAATGGAGGGTCCACGATAATCAACCTGAGAGGCCCCACAGTTAAGGATATCCCGGCGATTCAGCTTTCCAAGATCCAAAAGGCCAAGGGCAGTTTATTTGAGGGGTATTTGAAGGGAATAGAGGAGGAGTATTCCAAGTTTCAAGAGAATAGAACTCTTACAGAGAGCACGCTTGAGGCGTTAGTCTGT
>PPKV03000028.1:0-230427 GCA_003706285.3 Kuraishia ogatae | reverse complement strand
ACAGACTAGATCCAACTACCCTATGGTGATCACTGGCCACTGTGGGCGTCCACACAACTACATACAATACATGATTATACACACGAGGAGACTCTTTTGACATGAAATTTCTCTCAACTGGCACAATTATAATATAAGCTCATCATTAGTTAAGGGCTTAATTTTCTGAGAAGAGAAATAGGGATGCCTCCTAATTGAAGGTCGGGTTGTGGCTTTGGGAAATACAGGCGGCCTGGACCATCCTAAGGAGTAGTGCATTTAATGTGTGGAAGACTCTCCTCTGGAGAGCGTGCGATACATGCCAGGATGTGCCTCGATGCGTGTGTCTTCAGGTAGGCAGGCTGTTACGCTCGTGTCCGATAAGCAAAATTTAACGTAGATAGGTAACGCACGCAATTTGTCTGCAGGCGCGTTCGATACGTGCCACTGTAGACTCTGTTCTTTCAGATAGCATTACTGCTATCGTGTGCTGTAACTTTATAATGGTAATATCATCTAATTGTATTGATTGCGGCTGTACCTGACTGGGGCTTACTATAACCCTTGTCAGCTTCGAGAGCTTGGATCAATCATATCTGTATGAAGGAATAATGGCTGAAGAATACACCGCTGCTATCGAGGAAGCCGTCAAGTTTCTAGACTCCTCGGTGCCCTCCAATCTCGTTCACCCAAGAGTGCTGATAATATGCGGCTCCGGTTTAGGTGGTATTGCCAATATCATCAGCGAGGAACAGCACGAAGTTGCATACGAGGATATTCCTGGATTTAAAGCATCCACTGTTCCAGGGCATGCCGGTCATCTGTTGTTCGGCTTTGTAGGACCCAAAAAGGTGTCCGTCGTGTGTATGGTTGGAAGATTACAGTAAGTAGGATGTGGCCCACCGGTGGCTTTGTCTCACGCTTTTTTTTCTGTTTGCTAGAGCCCGTTGCTAACATATGATGGTCAAGCTTCTACGAGGGTTATACCTTTAACGAAACCACGTTCCCAATCAGGGTTGCCCATCGGCTAGGCGTGGAAACACTCGTAGTCACAAATGCCGCTGGTGGTGTAAACCCTGCTTACAAGCCTGGTGATCTCATGCTGATCAATGATCATGTGAATTTCCCGGGATTGGCTGGCTACCACCCGCTGAGGGGTCCCAACCTCGAGGCGTTCGGCCCCAGGTTCCTCCCACTTTCAGATGCTTATGAAATGGAACTGAGGATGCAGTTCGTCGACAAAGCTAGAAACACCCTCAAGCTCTCCAGGACCATCCATGAAGGTGTTTACTTCTATGCAGCGGGGCCAACCTTTGAGACGAGGGCAGAAGTGAGAGCCATTCGCGCATTGGGCGGAGATGCAGTTGGAATGAGCACCGTTCCAGAAGTAATTGTAGCAAGGCATTGCGGATTGAGAATCTTGGGTATCTCTCTAATTACAAATTCAGGCGTAGGTGAAGCACCGGCTCGTGCATTGGATGTTTTAGATGGCAGTACTGCAGCTAAGGCCTTAGATGAAGGCATCGCCAGCCACGCTGAGGTTCTCATGTACGCCGACCAGGCATCGCAAGACGTGGAGAAGTTGATAGAGGCAGTGGTTGCAGAGCAATAAATAATACCACACAACAGTAGAATATTCCAAGATTTCTTTATAAATGCATTATATGTATATATTTTCGCAATGGTAAGAACGACATGAAACAACCCAAGGCTTGCTATTAAATCGACCCAAAGTGAAACCTTAAACTCGTGGAAATCCTATCATATTAGACCCCCCGCTATTGCAAGAGATGGCAGACAAAAATACCAATTCTCGCGGCTGTGGAGGGAGCTGCAAGCGTGGTAGGATTGAGCCCATGTGTTATTCGCAGGAAGAATTCACCTTGGTTCATCGTCTTGTGAAATCTAATGGACTTTAAGGCTCTAAAGACAACGTAGGATAACGAATCAACCAGGCGTAAACAGAAATATATTTATTCCGTAGTGGCCCGCCTATTCCTGATTGAATTGTAACTTTTTTTTGTCCTGCTGGCCGCACTTCGGATGGCATCTATCTGTATTCGTATCTGTGAATGCGGGGTGAAATTGCCTATGCATTTGGCCTCATATCCGTAAACGTCTCCCGTTGCACGCCCACCCCATCTTTCACCTATTGAGGCATTACTGCAACCTTGATTAACACACCATGAAACATGCCCGCGCAGTCGGCCTATTATTGTCCTGGGATGCAGCTGCCTTACCGAGCATCCGGCAGGCATCAAGATGGTGTGAAAACGCACAGACACCCTCGGTGTGCTGTGTCTGGCTACAGAAGGGGGGTGTAGTGCACCTCAAAGAAGAAGTAGGTCTCTCTTCCCGGACCCACTCGCTCATACATCTTTTATCACCGACTGTGGCCCTTATGCGCTTCTTTTCCCTCATGTCTGATATGCTTCTGCAAGCCAATGCTAGTGCGTTCTACTCGGGGATTTTGTGGTTATAGCCCTCTTTTTCAGAAACGTAGTAGCAGGATGCATTGAATGTTGCACCAGCGCCATGCAGTCTCGAGTAAATGTCATTATGTGGTTGCCTGGGAGGAAACAGCTGCAAGAATGCCGCCTGCGTTGCGCGTGCAGAGAGCTTTAATAAGAATCCCTGAGCATGCAATATGTGATCCTCACATGATAGAAGACTATTCTACAGAAGGCGCATCTCTCTCCGTTAGCGTAGAATCTAACAATAGGATTTGAGTCGTGCTTGGGCCATATAAGCCTCCTAGTGTCATAACCTCTTGACTACTTTTGAATGCACTCTTCAACCACGCCTAGCCAGTAAAGGTCCAAAGATACTCAAAAAGAAAAATATAAAACCAATCTTCAAGTATTATATATCGGGTAAAGGAGGTTATGTTATGGCTACACAATTAACTTCGTTATGGTCAACCACACATCAACATCATCGGTGAGAAGACGAGTTCTCCTGCACATACCTACGGTGCATAGCATGCATATACATATGCAATATCATGTGCGGTTAATTAGTGTCCCGCAACTGTAGCTGGTTTTGGTACGGGGGGTGTGCAGTTTCTGTAGAATTACGGATAACCGCGAGATTTGCATCGAAAAAATGCCCTGACGCAGCGAGCGACACATGGCGCCTATCCCTGCTGTGATCAACTCAACCCAAGAGAAACGTCACATGCTACACCCTGGATGATCAAAAAATAATCCCTGGCTTGTGACTAAACTTACCCATATAGGTGTGCTGATCTTCATCCACCGGATTGTGGTGGACTTAGGCCGCGATAAGACCTTTCTTCTCCTACTCTTCTCTTACGGAAAGAGTTGATACTTTATGAGCAGAGAAAAATCCAGAGCGGGATAAGTTCGTACATGATGGTCTAAAGAGAGAGGACATCCATAATTGTTACAAACACTCGAGCCTCAGACTCTGAAAGGCAGCAGCGATAAAGCCTGTGAAGCTGAAACTAGCACCGATTGACCTTTGACCACTTCATCTTTAGGGCCATTCCTCTTCCTCGGTGTAACCATGGAACGCGTAGTGTTGTGAGCGGAGAACCTACATGCATGCTGCAATGCTAGCTTGTGCGTTGGTATGCGTGATACATGTTCTTGCTAAACCGCCATCCAATATTGCTCTTCTGGAGGCTTGCCGAAGAACAAGACTGTGTTGTTAGCGCCAGAAAAGGCCATTATTTAAAATTGGATACTTTAATTATTTCTTGAATTTGTTTATTGAACATGAATTAATTATTTCTCTCTTTGTCCGGTATTAGAAAAAAATTTGACGGGGTGTAACCAGAGGATTCGATTCCGGCACATCGCCGCTTGTCTCCGTTGGGCGATTGGTCCGGGAGGGCGGCCGTTGTGTTGCTGATCACTCTCGGAAAGAATGACAGACGGCTGCATGAATGCAAGCACTTATGCAACGGTGAACTAGTGGTGTAGGTACCCTCACGGACGGAATCTTGCCAAGAAGCACGGGTAGTCGCCACACGACTTCGACGTAATGCAGCATGCGGCAGTCGTAAGGTTGAAAAAGTAACTAATCATCTGTGTTCGCCATGCTGTGGGATTCTCTTAACCAGTAGACGGACGGATCAGCTCAAAAACTAATTCCTGGGAGGAGGATGAGATCCTTATTTTATTTCAAAGGAAAATACAGACTCCGCTATTCAAAGAACATTCTACCCAGTTCTCCAACTTTACTGACCTGTTGGAGGTCTTCACGGCCATCGGAAAAATCTGCACCCTGCGCGGCATCCCTGTATCGGCAACAGTGCTCTATTATACACGCGCCTCACAGAGTACAAAATAGCCGGTGTCTGAGAGTTTTATGTAGTGGCGGCACAAGAATACAGCTTCTTTAACTGTATGGCAACAAAAGAACTGTTTGAGCAAACTAAACATCTAGGGCTTATTCCCCGCTTCAGCGTCAAACCCATAATTCCCGCCTAGCGTAGTTTGATCAGAGATAACACACCAACAGCACGGCATATCCAGAAGCCGAAGCTTAGGGCCTCTCTAGGGGGTGCATGTGGGGGCGGTTTTAGGTGTTTCTGTCCTCTTCGTGAATGCAGCGTGCAGCTGCTCCCTGCGGGTGAGTTCGACTCTGCGTAAGCCGTACATTACGCTCTTTTACACTTTTTCGCTTTCGCATTTTGTCCTCCACCATTCTCTATGTGACCCTCATCCGTCTCCATGCCATCCTCCGGCTCGTCTTTTATCGGAAAACCTCCACCTTACGGGCTGAACACATAACGCTACTTGACGGAATATAGAGAAACGAATCTTCAACGGCTCACGCTTTGGTTTACAATCCTTATTCTTTAGCCACCCGTCTCCTTCGATATCCATCCACACGGTGCGGTCCTGCAACACACATACATCCGTCTGACTACCGACATACATTTACCGGTCGATTGACATCTCAAGTGGTTGGGTACCACCAAGAGGTAAACACACGTCACGAACTCAGCAAGCAACTATATCTATTATAAGCGCTCAAGTCAAGAACTCTAGTTTGAGATTTTCTGTTGGAGTTTGATAATCTAGCCCAGAGAAGTAAATACCCGTGGGTAATCTATTGGTCGGAATCAGTTTCTGGAATTAGAGTCTCTTTTCCCCACCAGAGCAGGTAATCACTCTTGGTCACCATCGCCTGTCTTTCACACCAACGGTCTTAGAGCCAGGAAACTTGGGAAGGTAAATACAGACATTCAAACTATATAGCACAACAATACACATTATTGACACCTGTATATCCCACCAACAATACACAAAGCAGCAGCAGGCGCAGCAGAAGTCCTCGCAAACCATAAGTGTGTCACATATTCAAGTGCGGATAAAATAAATCATATCCACATAAACACATACACATATATACAGGCCCAGAAAAAGCTGGCATGTCTGCAAAGCATCCATCAGAGCCTTCACCAGGGCATCCCACCAAGAGGTCTAGAACGCCCATGATGCCACATTTGAATCTACCCCAACAGCAGCCCGTCCAGCAACAACCGCGCCAACAGCAACCTCCGACTCCCGTGCTTCACCAGCTACAGGTGCCCTTTGATCAGACCGTTGCAGAGACATGGGTGGCATGTGGCAAGTGTGCGTCGACATTTGGCTTATACAACACCGCCATAAATGCCTTCAATGCTGCGTTGAAGCATGATGGCTCACATTCTCTAGCGTTGACAGGAATGGCAACTGCCCTCAGAACCAGCGATATATCACTCAACCAGACATTCGGATCTCAGCGGGCTATTGAACTGCTTACCCGTTCTGTGAACCAGTTCCCAAACCTACGGGCAGATTCATCGATATGGAAAGAACTTGCCGAGTGCTACCTAATAATCAACCAACCGGAGCAGGCACACAGTGCTCTGGAGAACGCCATCCAAATTGCGCCCAATAATCCAGCGGTTTGGTTGTTGACTGGACAGTCCCTTGTGAGGGCCGGCGCTGTAAGCCATGCTGTAGAAGCCCTAAAAGAGACATTGGCCAAGTTGCCGGACCAACAGAGTAAATACACAAGTGAAGAAATCGACATTGCCCGTGCTGCCCATGCTGAGTTGGCTGCTATCGCCGCTGCTGATGGAAACATAGAGATGGCTACCAACGAGCTCACCTCCACGCTCAGTTTACCGCCTCCCCCAGCATCTCGTATTGATGAATACGCGGCCTTGTGGTGTGCCCTCGCAACAGCTCGCGAGAGAGCAGGCGATATTGCCGGTGCGATATCCGCCTGTGAAAGAGCTCATGAAGCCGTCGGAGATTCCCCTCGCGTTTTGATTACACACGCTTATCTCTTGCTACAGAGACTTAGCTCTCAATTCGACCCAGAGAAGGCAATTGCCTTGTTGGAAAGAGTGATCGCCCTTGAGGCCGGCCAGAACCCATCTCTTTATGATTCTGGAGAGGGCGATTTCCTCCCTTGGTATCTTCTGGGGCAGGCATACTCGTTGACAGACTCTCCTAGAGCAGCGTACGATGCCTACCAGCTCTCCTTGAGGAAGGCACCGGCCTCTCCTCTTCCATGGCTGGCTGTAGGTGCGCTCTACTTGCATCTTGGACAGTTGGCTGATGCCCTTTCAGCCTACAGCCAAGCAGCACGACTACAGAGTGATGATCAAAACTCACCCGTTGTGGCCGCTGCCTCCGCTGCGGCATGGGAAGGTCTTTCGTGTGTGTATGAGAGGTGTGACGATCAAGCTAGGGATGCTGCCGATGCATGCCTTCGTTCTGCCGCCTGCTCGAGAACAGCCAACGACTTCAGAACAGCCTCTCAGTCAGAGCAGCGTGCGCATATACTCAATAGAGTTGCAGATAGGGAGATTATCATGCCCGAGTTCAGGAACCCTCCAGAGATCCCCTCGGTGCTGGTCAAAGATCTGGTTCCTCTTTCTCAGGGTGAGCGCATTGATTTGCTGAAGAAGCAGCAACAGCTGCAGCTGGTTCAAACACAGGCCGAGGCAACAGAACAGCAGCAGCAACAACAACAGCAACAACAACAGCAACAACAACAACAACAACAACAGCAGCAACAGCAACAGCAGCAACAGCAACAACAGCAACAGCAACAACAGCAACAGCAACAACAGCAACAGCAACAGCAGCAACAGCAACAGCAACAACAACAGCAACAGGAGCGGGCGGCTCAATTCAGAGTTGTATCGCCAGAAATGCCTCAGCAAGGTCAACCACCCTTGCAGTCCCAACCTCAGCGTGTATCTCAAGCAATCCCACAACCAGGTATGCAGATGAACTCGGGATATCCTTATGATTCAAACGGCCAAGGGTATGCTTCTTTTAATGGCCAGAGGGGTTTACCGCCTCTTCCTCTGCCTCAACAACAGCAACAACAACAACAGCAGCCCCAGCAGCCCCAGCAGCAAGAACAACTCTCTGGTGCTCCACCACCACCTCCACCCCCAGGCTATGCCTACCAACCACAATATATTCCAGTGATCTCCGGAGGTCCTATACAGTCACTTGGGCAACCGCAGCAGTTTGCTTCAGCCTCTAATTGGAGATGAGTGAGTGGTGGGTGAGCGAAACTGCATAGAAGAACAAATGCGCCGAGGGATGTGTGGATATGAAAGAAATACATCTATGGACGGAAGGAGATCAAGCAACTAACACTGCGAGGCAAACAGGCTGGAGAGGATGTACAGATATATGAGATGGAACTTTTTACTGGAACGGGGTGATTGCTCACTCTTAACCATATTTGTGACAACACATAAACGTACATTTAACCATAGTGGGATAATGCTTACTTTGGCTCAACGTTCTGTTTTTCTTTTTTTATGCTCTCGGAACCATTTCACATATTCTTAATTTTCGTTTGTAACCATTATTGTTTGCTTTTTTATTGTGACAGACTCACTTCAGAGTGTATGTCTTGTATTGTATCTTAATGTGAAACATCATAATTCTCCGTTGCCCATACTTTTTTATAATTTATATTTGTTTATAGGAGGGTGTTTAAGAAATCAATTTCTTTATTAATATAGAGAGATTAATATGAGGAGATTCAGTTAAGACGATCATCCTATTTGATAAGCTTCTGAATAAGCTCGGTGTAGTGAGAATGCATTTTCACCACCATTGGATAATATTGAGAGGGCCTGCTCTTAGTTCTCTCAGATATCATGATCAATTCGCTTCTAACTTCAACTCCCCTTCTTGCCTCATAAGACTCATGCTTAGACACTGTTATCTTTTCTGTCTGCAGTGCAAAAACGGCTAGACTGGTAGGTTCGTAAAAGACAGCATCAATCCGTCGTTCTTATCGTTGCCTATACATGAATGCGCGCTTTGCACTTGCAGGCATACTAGTTGATGCGTGCTGATGCTAATAGAGCCTAGACCCCCGTTATCAGAAAGCTAACGGAATCTCGAAGCCGAATGAATGGTTTGCCCCTTGCATTACACCTGGTTGTGTACCAATACGCAGACGAGCCACTCGTGTTATACAGTTACATCATGATTGCTCAGCTTGCTCCAGGTCTCCGTGACAAGCCTACCCCTCCTCCCCCCAACAAGGGCGCAACAAATTGGACTGCGCTGTTACCTCCTCCAGAGTCCCCACCCAACACACACTACTCTGCTGCATAGAGAAGTACGCTAATGCATAAGCAGACCATTGAAAAGGAGCTAATGTACAAGCACACCATGCATATAGACGTGGATGAATCTGCAATGCAGCTTAAACTTACGAGATACAGCGAAAGCAGGCACAAGTAGCAGAGGTGCACAAGTGGCAGAGATGCTATGTGGAGAGCGATTAGTTCGGGATGACCATCACCAGTTTGATCCGATTCGATTCGATTCGATTGAATCAAACCAAAGTATTCTAAGCCATCTTACATGCATTCCGGCTGCTTCCAGGCTTTAATTCCCCTTTATCCTGTGGCATATTTAGAAGTGCAGTAACTAATAGCTTCTCATTTGCCGGTGTTGCCTCTGCTGCGGTAATGTGTGGGTGCATCCAATGTGTGTGTTTGTGGCCTGCCAAATGCAATATTGTTAGCGGCCGCTTACGCAAGAGTACATACACTAAGCCAGTACTCTGATTCAATATTCTTCCCATCTAAGCCAAGAAGTTATATGTACTAATATCTATATACCGATCTTGTTAACAATACCAACTGAGTTTGAGATTTCAACTGTCCTCTTTGAATTGGCTTGTTGCTCATCATATCCTGGGATCTATCACCCGTCGCAGGATTGTTGCAATATCAAATGCTTTCTTGATTTAGCTTCAGCAGTCTGCTAGCCTTTCAAAACCCTTGGAACGTGAAATCAGGTACCTGGCATTTGTCATTGCTTAACGAATTTGCAACATTATAATTGCGTGCCTGCTATGTTCAATTCAAATTGTCTTAAAACCTCTGGGGTAGATATTGATGACTGGAACAGAACCACCTCAGAAGCTCTGATGTGGGTACCAGCCACTCAGATTGAACTATCTCTTGTTCAGCCCAAGAAGAGCAGAGCCAGACCTCGTTCGTCTCCTCTGTCTTTAATTTCAAACTACGACGACTCCGAATTCAATAGTCGATATCAAGATGAATCTGCCAGGGAGGATCGCGATAGTGATATTGAAACAGTAGGATCGGCCGCAGCCCTTGGCTCCATATCGGCTGGCAGCACAGATGATATCGAAAAAGGTATCCTTCATCCTCAGAGTTCCAGCAACGCCAATTCTGGAAGAAAAGCACGAAATTGCTCCAAATCTGCCCGGCAAGCATCGTTTTCAGTGGAAAACAAAGAGAACCACAAGCGGGGTGTTCAAGTGGGCACCCTGACGGGATTTGAAGAAGGAAATATAGATCGTCATGCCCTTCTAAATCTACGCATTCCTTCCGGTCAAGACCAAGTAGAAAATGCAGACAGAAGAAAAAATCGCCTCCATGGCTTGAATATTTGTTCAGAGTCGACATTTTCTTCAAGATCCTCATCTCTATCTTGCGCCTCAACCTCGTTCTCTTCTAAGTCTATCCCCATTGCAGCCACATCTTTAGACAACCGTGGGGTTTGGAGGTACAGAAAGATGACTGATATACATGAGCCTGCACTCCTGCCGAGAAAGTTGAGGACTCACCAGGTTGCTACGGATGTCCACCGATGTATCAAAATCACTCATAGGAAGCACTATCACAGGATCCCAGGAAACCCAAAGACAATTTCAGCCTCAAAGCTCTTTGGTTTCAAAAGGCATTCGCAGGGCAAGCTTGAGGGAGAGGAGTTTTTATGTAGCTTGTGCGGTTGCCAGAGATGGGTTCCAAAGGAGCAGATATCAAGGCACATGATTTTCGCTCATGGGATCCTGAAAATGAAGAAAGGTAAGACTCATTTGCTGCCGTTGCCTGTGGCGATGTTTGAGTGCAACCCAAGGAAGTTGCATCGTATTCATGTCAAGTGTCCGAACTGTCAGCGGTGGATTCGCCTAGGATTTGCCGAATCACTGACATGTGCTGATACCAAGGAGGAGGAACCTCTGAGCCTGATTGCTCCGATTAATCGAGGACTCTACACGAACTATTTTCTTCACTATTTGGGATGTAAGAAGAATCTGCTCGTTTCTAGATGTTGAACATCATTCAGAAATTACATGTACTGCTTTTATTGAATTTCACCCATACAAGATACTATACATCAGAAAATAAATAGAATAGAAATAAACATACTCAATCACTCAAGAGTAAGCGATCCAGCCAAACCACCTGAGAAGGCAACACCCCATGTCCTGCTCTGACCGTTGTCGAGCCAGTTATCAGTCCAGTCGGAACTATTGTACCATGCCAAAGAAGAAGCAGGGTCGAACAGAGCCTGGTTGATACGAAGAATACTTGCCCATCCACTGTCCAAAGTAGGAGCTACAGTAGCAAGCATGTTGTTCCACTCCTCAGAAACGAAAGTTGGGTTTCTGATGAGAGAGGAAGCTGGAGTGACGGGGAGCATATGAATACCATGGATGTACTCAATATTGTCGCCGAAGTAAGTGGTGTAAACAACCTGGGCATCATAAAAGATACCAGAAACCATATTAGGAATATACTGAGAAGGCTCAACAGTGTTGTCCTCAGAGTAGAGGAAGTAGTCGTTCATAGCACGAGCACTGACGGCAAGCATAAGGGCACCTCTGTACTCCATAGAGGAGTCACCGATAACGCTACCCCACATCTTCATACCGTAAGCAAAGTTATAGTCCTCAGAAGATGATTCCTCGTTTTTACCCGCAACACTCTCTCCAAGACCAGCAGCCCAAGAATGACCTGCAAACCAGTCAAACATTCTGGAGACAGTGAAGTAATTGTCGTCAAGCGAAGGGTTGGCAACATCTCTGACAAGAGAGTTAACCCAGTCCTTGTTGTCCTCAGCCCATGTTCCGCCAAGCTTTTGGTCGATGTATCCAACAACGGCGGCGGCGTGAACAAAGTAACCGTAGTGGAAGTGGTGGTCATTGTAAGATCCAGAACCAAAGTCGGCCAATGGATCAGTAAGACCAGCGGTGGAAGTGACACCCTTGTACAAAGTGTCATAAAACAGAGGGTAGTACTGCCTATTGTTGAGGAATGGTTCAAAGGCAGACTTAATGGCAGCAAGAGTTGTATTTGTCACAGCTTCGTCCTGGAGAATCTCAGAGACAACGAGCAGAATGTAAGCAAACTTGTCAATCGACTTACCAGAGTAGTAGTTGGAATCCATGTTAGCAACAACAGATGCGATATCAACGCTGAGCTCGTGATTGGAGACATTCGCGAGCAGAGCGAGCACATCAGTATCGAAGACAAGGGCCTCACCCATATCCGAAGCCCATGGAAGCCAGCTAATCGCGTTCTCGATTGTCTCCTCAAAGGCAATCTGGTTGGACTGGACACCGTACATGGTTCCCTTCGTTGTAGAATCAAGAGTGATATTGGTGAGATATGCCGAGCTGACTGGAGAAATCGAGGCATAGTGATGTGGGAGGATAAAGTAAATAGAATTTGAGGAGACGGAAGAACCTTCAGTTCCGTAGTTGAAAGCATACGTTGCAACCTGCGTTGATGGGTCGTAGTACCCGCTCACAGTAGCGTTAACGGGGTACATACCGGCAGCAGAGTCGTAGTAGCTCTCAAGGGTTGGTTCTGGATGCTTGGCAACCTGGAGAATCAACCCGTCGGCAGCATCAAGAGAGATTGAAACTCCCCCAGTGGCCAAGACAGGAGTTGATATAGAGGACATGTCTGTCCCCGATGGATAGGTGGCGTACAAGAGCCAGTAGTTACCGTCGTTGGTAGCCACCAGATACTTGAGCAAGTTGGATGGGAGGCTGTCCGACTCAACTTCGGAAATACTGATGATAGCATCACCAGTAGTAATCAGAGGCTGGAGAGATCCATGGTAGATAGCCGTGACAAATCCCATGCCTTGAACCAAAGGTACGTCAATGAAATCGCTTGGGGCACCGGACTGGTAGATCGAGAGGAGGATAGACATGGAATCGGTGTCAGTGACATCCACCTGAATGCCAGATGGGGTGAAGGTAGATGCGGAGAAAACAAGAGGAGCAAGACCAAGTGGTGGACCGTACTCAGTTGGCACTGGCTCAGAGCTGGAATCACTACGCTTCTTCTTTTCAGCATTGTCTGAAGGATATCCAAATGTCAATTGAGAGCTGTTGGATTGAGAGATCACCAGACCATTGTAATTTTCTGAACTGTCACCTGCAAAAGCAACACCGAATGGATATGTCCACACCATCTCCTGCTGTGTACCATTGATTAAGTTACCATAGAACTTGTTGGTACCGATGGGGTTTCCATCGTTCGAAACACCGGTTGGGAGGGGGAATGTGGAAAGTGGCTCGGAACTGAACACAGCTGCAGGAGCAGTGGTAGCCACGGCCTCGAAAAGATCAAGGATAGTAGTCAGTGTAGAAGAGGATGAGGAGGATGTGAGGGTAGAGGAGGATGAACTTGCGTTGTGGTATCCGGATGAAGTGAGAGAGGACAGCGTGGAGTCTGTTGATGATGTGCTTGAGTCACTTGAGCTGCTTGAGCCAGTTGCGCCATTCTTAGCAATAGTAACAGCACTGGTCTGGGTTGCAGGATCCACTGTAACCGATTGGGAAACAGAAGAGGCACTAACAACAGTAACTGGGTCAGACTCAGTCTGTGTTACGGAAGCAAAGTAAGATCCTTCAGTGGAAGTGTACACATTTGTGCTTACTTCCACGGAAGAAATCAGCGAAGTTATAGTTTCCACAGAGCAGGCAGAGGAAGTTGAGGAACTCGAAGTGGTTAAAACTTGAGTTCCAGCATCGGCAGCGGCAAGATTAGTTGCTGCAATGTAGGCAACATCCGTAGTGTGTGCCGATGCAACTGTTGGCTTTGCATTTGCAGCAAGAGACTCAAGCTGGGTCTCGGTTTCCGTCTTGGTAGACACAATGGTCAAATAGGAGGTGGTACCTTCGGCAACCTCACTGACTATGACTTCACAGTCGGTGAAGATGTCGGTGGCAGTCACTACCTTGGAGATGGTAACAATCTCCGTAATGGTCTTAGCGGCAACGGCATTGGCCATCAACGCCAGCGCGATAAGCCTGATCACAGATGGCTTCATCGCTGAATTGATTTAGTGGCAAAAGAGAGACTTGGAAAGAGTAATGGAGAAGAAAACGAGAGTCAATAAGTAGTTGGGAAAGCCTTGGAGTGTATCAAATGATCGATAATAGTCGGCGAACTCCTTGGCTTCGGTGGGTTGAACGAACGAAAAGGCACTAGAAGTCACACTAGTTCTGCCAGAAACACCTAACAACAAAAGCAAAGCGGAGATGAACAAAAAGGCGGCCAGTGATATATATAGGAATTGTTGTTGAACCAGGCGGAGAACCCACCAGACGACCAGCCTTCTCCATTTTGGATGATCTTAGAAATCGACTTCATGCATCTCAGTAGTCTTCACGATGCCCAGGTATATGCAGGCCACGCTTAAAGTTCGGAAGGTGTGGCCAAGAGCAGGTAAAGTTGTTCCCAGAGGAGGAGTTGAGGTGGCTAGTGTGGTCCAATTCATACATAGACATGGCGCATGTTATGCACTCTAGCCACATTTGCGCGTTGCATATGCACTCTTCACGGGAGGTCATGCATATAAACGTGTTTTTCGTCCTTTAGTGTGGGTGCATGCTGCCTCACTGAACATGAAGTGTGGGATGTGGAGCCGAAAAATACCTTTGAACTGCCGTTTTGGGCAAGGTGTAAACAAATCTCGTTCACGAGTCTAAAGGGATCAAGGCACTTCAAGTGAAACTATTGGCCAGAGTGTTGAAACATGGCCGGAGTGCCAAGTGATGCCTCTCGCCGTTAAGCGAGGAGCATGGGTAGCGAGAGATGGCCTCTGCATTGTTGTGCGCGTCTCTCGTGGTTTGTCGCATCCAAGCGAAGGAGATCAGGCATCAACGTCGCTAAGCCAGGAGCCCTGGAATCAATAATTATTGGTCACAGCTTTTGTCCCTCCCTGTGCGGAAGTGCGTTGTGGTTGGATGACGCACAAGCGGTTTTCACATGTATGTAGAGCATTTCAAGGGAGCAACCAGCTCTAGTTACAATGTCCCCGAGGCACCTGTATGTCTATCTAGCTAACACTGATGGCAATAACAACAACAAAGAGGGCATATACGATAAGGGTGTAAGTAAGAACTGCAGTATAGGGTGTGTTTTTTTTCACCGAGGTGCCAAATAATTATACAGTGGCTAGAAAAAGCTTTAAAGACTGTGTAGGAGCACTGATTTGTCGGTATTCCAGATTTTTCTAAGCTAATCACCTAATAATGCTTTGTTGATACCTGCTAACTCTTTCATCTCCTCACTATTGGTGAAACGCACATGCTCACACACACTATTGGAGAAATCTGGTGTTTGCGGTTCAGTATTGCATTCGCCCTTAGAAAGCAATTCCTCCTTTGAACAACTGGTGAATGAAAGTACCCAGAAATGGAGCATAGTGAGCATAGTCGTCCTTTATAGCACAGCCTCGTTCTGCCATATGATACTTAATAAACAACTTATATGCGTGAGAAACGGCCAATAAACATTAGCGTGTGTGTGTAAGTAGCCGTTCTAAAGCAGCATGTCTAGGCACAGTTTGTAAATGCATGGCGTGTATACGACACACGCTGGCCCTAGCGCTAGACGGGGTTGCATAGTTACGGTAGTGCGCATTAGCCAACATAGAGAGTGGCAGATGGCAGCAGCCCGCATGAGAGTAAGCGCTGCTTAATAAAATCAGCAAGACTAGCAAGGCTTATTCTATTAGGTAAGAACTTAATTTTATAGCTACTTAAATATGATTGACAATAGCTTTATGAATTGGGGACATTTCTATAGATATCTCTATATACAATTTTTGTAAATAGCAATGTCATTTATTTAGGACCATATTAAGTGAATGCGAATTTTTCTCAATTGAAAATGACTAAATGCATACAAATAATTGGTTCATCCCATTTTCAGAGTTCTCTTGAGTATACAGAGATCACCTCGTAGAGAGACAGTTAGAGAAAATCAAAACGCCAAAAAAAAAAACTAAACCTAAACGGAAACGGGAATATGATATAATCCACTCTTGCAAAAAGCCATTAATATCAATTGAAGCCTTATATATTAAAAAGGTGTCAGTCGAAAACCATCTCCTACACATTGAGTGAGAAGGAAAAAGAGAGCTTAGCTATATACTGAAATACCGACAAGCGAAGCCCAAAAAAATAATCAGCAGATACGCAAGGCAGAAAGCGACCAACAGAGTCAACTAACCGGAGGGGCTCTTCTCCCAGCGCTTGCTGGGAGGCTATTAACGCATTCAACCACAATAAGCCTGGGCGGTGAGGGCAAATAGCAGTGAGGCCAAAGAACGTAGGCGAGTAAATACATGTGGAGATTGGCCCTCCACTCAACGAACGCTCTTCCTATGCATTTCACTCCTGAAATCATTGTAGTTAAAAGAAGACTTTCTCCTGCTTAAAGGTGATGGATTGTTTTGTTGCTCCAAACTGCTCGTGGAGTCATCGGTCTTGAACTGAAAAGCGTTGTGTTTGTTGGGACGAGGTGGGAAATGCATATCCTTGACAGATTTTTCCAAGTCGCTGGTACCACACGACCTATATCCACTTGAAATATCGGAGCTATTCTCAGATATTTCTGCCTTGGGGTTATCGTCCAGGCCATACATCGTTGCTCTTCTCCTGAGTTGTTGTGGAAGCATCTGCTCGTATGCTTTTTCTGCTGCGGCCATAGATTCCCGTCTCTTGAGCTGCTCATAGTGTTCTTCCTCGATTTGAGCTTGGCCAGCCAGCTCTTTCTCTATACTTTCTCTACGGCGATTCTGGAGCTCCACCTCGTTCAAATAGTTGTTGGTAGATGCCCGACGAAATATCGGTCTGGGATTGTATATTGTTTCTACCGGTGTACGGGCGGGAGGTGGAGCTTCTTCGCCCTCGCCAAAGGAAGAAGCAGAACCCTTGACAGACTCCATATCGGGATGAAGATAGGGGTTCTTCCGCTGTGGAACTGGGGAAGATATGTGTGCCTCCATCATATACGATATGATATGGTATGATATGATATATATAGATATATATATATATTCTGCTAATGATAATATAACACTGGTGATCTATAAACTCAATTGAATCGACGTTGACTTTCTTAAAGAGAGAAAGACGAGGTTTCTCATCTCAAAAGCTACCCCTCCCTTTTACCTCTATATAGTGTCATCTGCTTTGCGCTGCCTGCGGTCCCTCCTGCTGTGCATTGCCTGTTAGCTGCGTGCTGCAACCGCCCATCATGTATGCGTAATGTATATAAGTGCGATAGCGACTACGGGCCCTCGATTATTACGCAGAGTGGTGACGGTATCTGACCCGGCCCGGAAGTTTGTGAGAGGGAACTAAGTAATCACACGATGAGAATACCGGGAAAAAAAAATGCAGGTTTTCTATTAATGGGAGAATGCGGTGCCGAGTGAATTACGGTTTATTCCATCCTGTGCTTTGCATACAGATAATATATTGAAAGAGGACGCATTGAGTGAATCAGCCACTGATTGAGGACAACTGGGAATTGCTGCGCGCTTAGGATCACAGACGGGACGCACGCGGGTACAATATAATTCCTGCTGGAAGTTTACAGTGCCTGTTTTCATGATGTCTCTGGTTGTAACCTTGGAAAACGCCAACCTAATAGATCGATTCAGGAACTGGACTTTCATGTCTGAACTGCAGATGACTACATCACCAAATTTTTAGTGCCAGATACTGTAATTGGTGTCAATAGTTGCCGGTGAGGATATGAAAAGCAAGAGACTCGATATTGGATGAGATGTATCCTTGTATGTACTTTGCTTCCCTAAAAGCCAGCTAGTCAGCAAGCAAGCAGAGGACTCCATAACAGAGGGGGTAGTACCTCCGTCTGCTACATACCAGCAACTGTTTGTTCTAAGCATCCCTGCTGCACGGGGAAAGGTAAATTACGTTAAGTAACGGTCATATCTGCTACCTCATCGTGCCATTTTTGCTTTCTCTCGATGCACTCCATATGCAGGTAGCTGAGCACAAGCATAGGAGAGTGTGACCCTCTTGAGAAAATATGTGTGATGCTCAACGGGCACTGGGCTCATAAAGACAGGATGAAGAGCAACAGGAGGGAGCAGCAAGAGGGTGCAGCAGAAGAAGAGGGGAGAGAGATACACCGGCGCGGCTGTAGTGGATATGCAGGAGAGTTTTGTGACACCATCTCCTCATTTCTGTAATTAAATTCATGGCCCTCAACGGTATGATACCAACAGTTTCAGGGATCAAACCGATCCCTAGTTCCCGATTCCTCGTCTCCATTCCCCATTTTCCCTGTGGTCTTGGTGTGTGGTCTTGTAGCCGACGACTTGCGATTTCCGCTCCACCCACAGGCCCTTTGCGTCGTGGTTGTGTGGGTGTGCGTGCAATACCCACACGCACAGCACCCTACTTTTTGTCCAGTCTGTTACTGCCCCCGCTTCCTCGTCCACACGCGCCGCTGTGTTCACATGCATGAAAATCTCGGCCACCCAATTGGCAGGAGATGAGAGAGTCCGGGGTATGAGGTGGTGGAATCGAGGTGGTCAGGTGGAGAAGGCACAATCACGAGACTTGTAGCGTCTAGACTCATAGCTTCCCGGCTCTTAAATGAGGCTGAGTGATAACAAAAATACAGTAGACATTCAAGGGTCCTTCCTTTTTAGAATCTGACACATCCCCGATCAAGAAATCTATCCAGTGACATCTGCATTGTGCTCTTTTCGGATACCAAGTTCCCTTCTATCTGGTCCTGCACTGCACCGCACCACGTTACAATTTCATTGGCGTAGCAGTAGCCGAGCCCTATTAGATACAATTATTCTGTGTATTATCTGCTATTCATCAGACATTGTTCATCGCCTAATCTGTGATCTTTGTTGACAACGTGACCTGCGACAACTCAGAAACATCCAGCAGCTATGCCCACCACTAGGCCATCAGACTCCTCGGCCTCGGCCGTAATCGGAAGTATGGAGTCACATCCAACCTACCTGAGTGTGACCTGGGATGTCTCAAAGACGACGATAGTCTCCAACTAGTAAGCGTGCACTTAGTTCTCTAAAGCCTCACGCACTGTTCGACCCACTAACTTTAGCTGACTAGTCACTTCATCTGGCTGAGAGATCATTGCCATTGTGCGAATTGCTATCATCCTGCTACAAAGCAGAGATTGCAGAACAGCTGTGAGGTAAGTCATTCGGCATTTTCCGTCTCACCAAAACTTGGCTGACATATCCATGATATACGCAGATTCCTAAGGATATCACCATTCAATCGATTGACGGCTCATCGAAGATTATCGTCATAGAATGGACGTCCACGTCTCAAAAAGATTACGCTCATACCAGCACCTATGAGCCAAAGTGGTTGTTTGAAAATTCCTACTGGCCAAAAATCAACCTCACCCATCGGGAAGATGTTCACACTGGTAATGGTCTTCTCAGAAGAACTCTGTGGGATGTCGAAACGATTAATGCCAACATGCCGAGTGTCGACTTTTCATCTGTAATGAACTCGGAAGACGGGGTGGCAGAATGGTGCAGCAAAATTTATGAGTATGGCTTCTGTTTGGTTGAAAATACCCCCGTTACACCAGAAGCAACAGAAAAACTTGTAGAGAGAATTGCCTTTATCCGCCCCACCCACTATGGTGGTTTCTGGGACTTCACCGCGGACCTCAGTGTCAATGATACCGCATACACCGATATCCCAATTCCGCTTCATACTGATGGAACCTATTTCACAGACCCACCCGGCCTGCAGCTTTTCCACCTCCTGAAGCATACCGGAACAGGTGGTGTAACCACTCTTTGCGACTCATTTCACAGCGCCAAGCTGTTGAAGGAAAAGAATCAAAAATCATACGATATACTCTCTAAAACGCCAATTCCGGCTCACTCCGCCGGTGAAGAAAATGTATTCATTGCTCCCTCCTACCCTCGTCCTGTGCTCAACCACGATAATGGTGGAAATCTTGTCCAATGTAGATGGAACATCAGTGATCGTTCCACTCTAATCGAGTTCGACGACCCAGAGAAAGACGTACCATTACTCTATCAGGCAATGAGGGATTGGAATGAAATCAATGAGTCAACAGATAACGAACTCTATTTGCAACTAAAACCAGGACAGTGCTTGATATTCGATAACTGGAGAGTATTTCATTCAAGGCGCAACAAGTTCACTGGGGAGCGCAGGATGTGTGGAGCATACATCAACATGGATGACTTTATCAGCAGACTGAAGCTCACAAACCTGAGACGTGATACTTTGACTGGCACTCTTTAGGTTTAAAAGCAAGCGAGGAAGATTATTTATAAATTTGATAATGCAACTATATATTTACTAAATATTTCATTGGGAATCATTTCTTTCCTGTAACACTTAATCATACTAGCTATGCAGTTCTCTTGGATCACCGATATTCCGGTCCCTGGGATGCCTCCAGGTCACACCTAGAATTTCAAAGATTTTCTTCTCATCCGCGCTTTCCACCTTGTTTTCTTCTCTGAGATCCGGTGAGTTGTTTGACTTCAGTTTGCTGTAGAACAAACCGTGATTGTTGAGCCTCATACCCCTATCAACTGCCAGTTGCCTCAAAGCCCTGTTGAATACATCATTACCAACAAAATATATATACGCGGCGCCACGTTCTTCCCAAGGAACCAAGAGGAAATCAATTCGGCGACAAACATCGTAGTGAGGCAATTGGGCACCACCGAAGAACTTGCCGAGGCGCCTTTTCTCGTAATCCATAGTGACAAGGGAACACTTTACATATTTCTTCGCCATGAGGCATTCTGCTAGGTGAAACAAAAACATCGACATCGCTTTGAAGTCATTACAATCTTTTTTAGTCACGAAAAAATCAACGTCGCCGCAGAGCTTGCTCCCTCTGGCATATGACCCTGTTGCAACCAATTCATATGAAGGATCAATCCCACGGGCCACCTCTTGAACATACTTAACATGGTGAGTCACTTCCTCATAGGGAATTGGCTGGTTCCACTCGTCTATATACTGCAAACCATATCTCTGAGCCGAAGTCAAGTCCTCTCGTTTTGCCACATCTTCGAGAGTGCGCATGCCTTCATTGTACCATGACTCAGAGAGAACTGGTCCGACTCCATAAATTTCCTGAAACCTCTTTAGAGTATTGATTCGTTCATCCCCTCCAATCACATCGAGCTGACGAAGCCTGCCAGTGTTGATAATCTCCTCTATTTTCTTGGCCATCTTCACTCCAACATCGGGCAGCTTGATAGCATCACCATACCCTTTCAGGGGTTTGCCATATTGCTTGATGGAATTGATAGCCTTGCGATAACTTATACTTTTGTAGCCTGAAAGTCCACTCTTGCCTTCCCTTTTGTACTCCGCAGCCATCTGACTCAAGATGGATATGATCTGGGAGTTTGGCTCCGGTTCCATTCCATCATCACTCTTGGCCTGCTGATGTGATTGCTCTTTCAGAAGCTCCTCTTGCCTCTTACGGGACAATTTCCTTCGTCTGGAAAGCTTTTTGTCTTCTTCGTCTAACGAGGAGTCTCCACTTGTTACAACCCCCGATTCTTGTGCTGTCTCTTTTTCTCTTATCTTATCTTTCAGCTTTGCTTCTTCTTTTGTCAAATCAGTTCTACTAGGTTCTAGATGTTCTAAACGCCTTTCATTCCTCGCTGAGCTTGAGGCTGTCCTCTGTACTCTTTTGCTAATAGGTTCAGAATCTTCAACATCAACCGCTTGTCTCTTATGTTCTTGAGGAGGCGCTAAGTGCTCCGCAGAGGACCCACTCTCCGGGTTGAAGTTGAGTACGTCAGCCGTTTTGTCTTCCCCCTTTTCACCAACCAGTGTTAGTGAAAAGCCCTTGAGGGGAAGTACTTTCTGTTTCTCTATACTGTTGGAGGCCCAGTCCGAGCTCACTATAGGGAAGTTCAGCTGTCCCTTGGGAAGATTTATCGCTTTCCTAAATTGAGAAACATTTCTGAACGAGTTGTCGTCAATGATGACAACCGTCTGTCTCCCTGGGGAACTCCTTGCTGCGTTGTATTTGACCTTCGCTCCGTTCTTACGGTAGATGTGCTGCCTGAACGTTGCAGCTTCTGTGTTTGAATGAGGTACAATTATGAATGTGTATTGGTCAAATAGTCCAGAAACGTTCACTTCTTTTGTCCGACTCATTTTGATAGTTGTTTGTAGTCGATTCACTGGATACTGCTGACTAGCAATCCCTCTTCCAAATCCAAAATTGGCAATACACCTGCACCGTTGTAACATGGCGCTCACGATACCACGTTCGAGATCCTTCCCATGCCAAACATAAACTTATATCACTTCATCTTCGTGATGTCTGCCAAATGCAGCAGCAATTGTCTTTTGCATATATACAATTGTATAGAGATACAATTGTTCCTATTGCTCTCTCTCTCGCTTGCTTCCATGTCCCACGCATGCGTTCCGGCGCGTCTGCTAGACGCAACGCAACGCAGGTGTGATGAGATGGGCTTTTATGAGGGGTCTCGTTGGAAAATCGATGGGTCAATTCCAGCGACGATGGGGATTGGAATACTAGAGATGGCATATTTATATTATAATATTCTTTTTTATAAAGAGCATACTTTTTCAATAGCAATTTAGCCGTTATTTTTTGTCCCAGTTAAGCCAGTGGCATCGCAATTACCATCTGTAAGCTGCACGTCTTATCAGACAGAGATGCATACACATTCTCAGGTTTCCATGTACAGATGGAGTGTTCCCCCTATACTCCGTTCAGGCAGGCATCGAGTTCACCCCAGTGATCAATCTCAATAAACTTTGCTTCCTTTGCATCGTCATCCTCGATGGATACAACCTTGTATCCCAATTTCTCGACAGTTTTCCTGGCATTGCCTCCCTTCATGATTATACCCTTATCTACTTCGATCATCGAAAGCACATCCGTAGCACTATCTCCTATATAGTACACCTGTTTTCTTTCTCCCTCCTTCTCTGACGCTCTCAATTCTTCCACTAGAGCCTTGGTGTGAACCAGCTTATCATATCCAGTACGAATCCCACCTGCTCCAGCCAATTGACTTTCAACGATGTCACCCGTGCATATACCATTAGCATCAAAGCCAAATTCATTGGAGACAATCTGCACTCCATCTTTGAAGGCGCTTTCACCCATCCTAAAACCTTGCTGCGATAAATATTCATTTATTATCTTCTTTGTCCAGTTGACACTCAAAACCGCTACTGGGATACCGTGGGAAACATGTACATTCTGTAAGAATCCAAGGAAGCCCTGCTTCACCTTGACATTTTTCACCTGCGCCTTTATCATATCGAGTGGGACACCTTCAAACAGTTTCATACGAGTAGCTTCATGAACACTCGATAACTCTACTTCCTTCATCGCCTTTTGATATTCAATCTCCTTTGCCACGCTGTCTCTGTCAGCATAGGGTTTGGTCGGTAGAGCATCCTGGAACTCTGCCCTGCGCTTTAGATAGAGCTCCACAAAGTGTTTGTAGGGATATGGATACTCTGGCTTTGAGTCATATACAGCGTTGAATGCAAGAGATATCGTGTCCTCAGCGGTGATTGTATCATCCCAGTCGGTGATCACCAACCCAACCTTGTCTATGTCGAACATCTGGACTCTAGATGAAGTGAAGAGAGCCCTTGAGATCAACCTTTGCATACAGGCCACGACCAACACAACAGATACAGCAGCGAACAACGAATTCCTCCAGAATAACCTTTTCATCTAATGGAGTACAATACCCCCTACTATAATATGTTATCACTAAAGAATCAAATAATAATTTACAGATACCATGTAACTCTCAGGTTGGTTTCTTTGACAGAAACCTGCTTAACAGCCACGAGTCCCCGCCCCATCTCATCGCCCATGCAAGGCTTCCAGCATGCTTTCGGTATACAGTGTGCAAGACCGGGTTGGTCATCCTGGTGAGAGATGATGACCTACACAATACAATGTTCGGCGCGGGAAAACATACTCAAGACAGTGAACCCGCTCTGAAGTTTACAATGATCAAGGGAAATTGATGTTCTTCAATCTTCTAGCTTTTGCTCCACCAACCGCACATTTGCATCATCTCTTCTTGCGTATAGATGCATCTTCACTTCATGCATTGACAGTAAATACTCTCTTCCCCCCCACTAGCTGGCAGCTGACCGAGATCTATCAAGAAAACGACTGCAAATATAGGCAAAAGATATCGATATTTTCTTGCCGCTGGTATTTAGACTTCTTTCAGGATGACAGAATACTCACACGAGTTCCAACGTAGCCTCCAGGGGCCTCCGTCAGCTATAACGGAAGCCGTCTGCCGAGAGCAACCTCCTTATGGCAATATTATTTGCTGCCGCGCTAAGAAGTTAGCGCGCAGATAGTCGGTACTCCTGCACGCACTGCTACGTGCTAATGCAGTGTGATAACCGCTTTGGGAAAGCCCTTCTGCTATTCCTTCATTGAGGGAGTTGAAGACATGAAGGAGGATTGCGCTTAACCCTTTCGGGGCCCTGCGAATATTAAAGTTTGCAATTTCTTGCTCCTCCTTATATACAGGGAGAGGAGGACATTACGAACTTGATTGTGTGTAGGTTCACCTTAACGACTATTAGTTTTGCGGTGTCTCTGATCTCCTCTGGAAGTTTCATATGTCCTTGACCACCTTGCCTGTTACTTTTTCAGTGTACACTCTATTTAGTTAATATATCCTCTGCTTACGAACTTTACAGTGCGGATCCACCGTCATGAAATTACATACGACATTGTTAGCCCTTTTTGTGCATCTCGTGTGCACCGCTGGACTTTCTCTTTGGCCCATTCTGGATGAACTGAGTGGTATCACCGGTATCTCTCCAAAGGAGGTTTTGGTCGGGGCAAACACACATAACGAGCTACTTGTTGGGACGGATGAGACACAACTGCTTTCCCTTCACAAGTCTCTTATTGGCCAGGCTTCTGTCTCCAAGCAGGAAGGTAATATTGTGGTGTTTGTGAAAGAGTACCTGGAAGGCAAGGGGCTGACAGTAGAACTGCATTACCTGGGGGACGACAGCAGGCGTGCTAACATATATGCCTACCTGGGATCTACAAGGGACAACAAGGTATTGCTGAGTTCTCACATAGATACAGTTCCTCCATTTTTTCCGTACTTTGTCGAGGGTGACAGGATTTATGGCAGGGGTAGTTGTGATGCCAAGGCCTCTGTAGCTGCCCAGATTATTGCCTTCCTTGATTTGGTGAAACAAGGATCTGTTCAGGAGGGTGACGTTGCTTTGCTCTTTGTTGTCGGAGAAGAAATCGGAGGAGATGGCATGGTTGCGGCCGCTGGCGACCTGGATACCACATGGAACACCGTAATCTTTGGAGAACCCACGGAGAACAAGTTGGCCAAGGGCCATAAGGGAATATTCTACTTTCAGGTGAGGTCACACGGAGTATCGAGCCACTCAGGCTATCCTGAGCTCAGTGAAGATGCGAATGCTAAATTGATAAGGATAATGTATAAGCTCTCCACTGCTGACTGGCCAGCTAGCGGAGAACTCGGTCCAACTACTGTCAACATTGGCAAGTTTGACGGAGGTGTTGCTGCTAATGTTGTATCATCATATGCTGATGCCACAATCCTCATCAGAGTTGCCGGAGACATTGATGAGGTTGCGAAACTTGCCACCGAGATTGTTTCATCCGAGGAAAATGTGGAGATTGAAGTTACTCAGAGGGCAGGACCTACACACTTGGATTACGATATACCAGGTTTTGACACAATGGTTGCTGCTTACTCTACTGATATTCCAAACTTACCAGGAAGTTTCAAGAGATACCTTTATGGGCCAGGTTCGATTCTTGTTGCACATGGTGATCATGAGTACGTCTCCATAGATAGTTTAGTACAGTCTGTTTGGGGTTACAAAAAACTAGTGGAGACTGCTCTTTAAATAAATATCCATGTATGCTATCACATTGAAACACACTATAGTCACAATGCTTTGGTTGGATGTTAAACAATTCCAAATTGAATATATAACGTGAATATATAATGTTCACCGTTTTCTATATCTACACGGAGTGGAGAATTCCTCCATGCGGACTCAAACAAAGTGATTGACTTCTTCTTGCATCGCGACTAGTATCCTCTCAGCTATAGCAAACTCTGAAAGGACGTCAAGGGGGTGCGTAAACATCCCCTCTGCCACTTGCCATTCTTACGCAAAGACATGTAAACCAATAGACGGTCACATGTGTATAAGGGTATAGATATATGGATAAATAGTGTTATATATATTTTTGCTATATACGACTTGATGTTTTACGCCATGACTGTAAAGAATACAGCAAACGATAGAAATATAGTGAGAGATGAATGATGGTGATAGGTGGTTGAAGGTGGATGATTTTTTTTTCCGTCTAGGCACAGCACGATGCACTGGGAAGAGGCACAGCCGGCCCTTGTGGAGGTGGGCCGGAGAGAAGAGCCTTGCCAGGGCTTGCGAGGGCTAGCGAGGGCATCTCTGCGCACGAACTGGTGCAGCTCCCTTTGGAAATATTTGTTAGTGAGCCTTATAATTTTTCAAGCTCATCGCGGGTGTTCACGTTACCCTGTTGGGGCTGCATAATTTTTTTTAGTAACGCCTAGCTAACATATTCCAGTAGCGTGGGGGATTACCATATTAAGGGATATGATGGCCTTTTGAGAGGAGGAGGAATTTGAACGTTAGACAGCAGATATTTAGGGGTCTCGGTAGTATTTTTTCGGTTACTCTGTACAAATAATATAGAAATACTCATAATGTCCGAACACGTCCCCGCATGGAAGCGGTTGGGTCTTAAACTCAAGCAGATTGCTGAGGACCCTCTATCTATAGCAACACACATTGGAAGTGTGGAAGAACCCAAGACTACGAAAAAGACAAACAAGAGACGTTTAGAGGAAACGTCATTGGAAGTGGTAGATGCAACACCGGAGGCAGGAAGTGCCACGACGGGCGAGGTGATCAAGAAGCCTCCTAAGCGAGTCAAGCTTCCCAAGGGAGAGAGGCCTCCACCACCTGAGAAAGATCAGCTGGCGTACCTCAGGCAGTACCATGAGGACAGGGCACACTGGAAGTTTTCCAAACAGAAGCAAAATTGGATTCTCAGAAATATCAGACATATACCGAGTGAGTACTCCCAGGCTTTAGACGCTTATCTAGACGGTGTCCAGGGTGGATCGCGTGAAAGGTTGGTGAATGACATCAAGGCTGTGGTTATAAAGTGGAATGAGCTTGCGGATGCTGCTGAAAAAGAGTTGAGTCTCGACAGCGCAGAAATGGCGCAGGAGGCGGCAGTAGACGCTGGGGAGAGCGAAGACAGCAAACCTAAGGGGATACTGAAGAACAAAACAGATAACCAACCCACCACAGAAAATGTTGAAGACAGTGTCGACTTTGACTATGCAGTGAGAGCTAGAGGATTGCTGGAGCTGCTTACCAAAGAAAAAGTAGAGTTGAGGGGAGTGGATGGACTAATAGGGCCAGTGGAAGATGAGAAAGAGGAGCCAAAGAAGGAATCCGAGGCGACACCAAAGGAAGAAGAGTACTCTAATCTTATTGTAGAGGAGGTGGAAGTGACTGAGTACATTGATGATGACGATTTTGAGGAGCAGGATATTTATGAGGAAAACGCACAGGAGAGGGAGAAGGGTGAGAAGGGTGAGAAGAGTGAGAAGGGTGAGAAGAAGGAGAAGAGTGGGAAGAGTGAGAAGAGTGAGAAGAAGAAGGAGAAGAGTGAGAAGAAGGAGAAGAAGAGTGAGAAGAAGGAGAAGAAGAGTGAGAAGAAGGAGAAGAGTGAGAAGAGTGAGAAGAGTGAGAAGAGTGAGAAGAGTGAGAAGAGTGAGAAGAGTGAGAAGAGTGAGAAGAGTGAGAAGAGTGAGAAGAAGAAGGAGAAGAAGGAGAAGAAGGAGAAGAAGGACAAAAATGAAAAGAAAGAAAAGAAAGAAAACAAGTCAAGGGACTAGAGCCACTGCAGCATAGCTACAGAGTACAGAAACTGTTAACGATCCCTGATGAGCCGGTAAATATATAATGTACATTACAGGTATACATTTGTATGCATAAAATACACATAGCAACAACACAAAACATTGAAATGACTACGCAAATAAATATATTCTCGTTCCTCCTCACTTGTGCACACCAAGTTGGTATTAAAAAAAGTTGTTTATTTTTTTTCTCTCTTGCAATAAGCGAGAAAAGCGATGAACGAAAATAAACACCAAATTCCAGAATTTTTTTTTTGTCGATACCTTTAAAAAAAAAATTCTGGATATGATAACAATACACTCTTCACATTATCTCCTGGCGCTTGATTTGGCCCCTCTATCCCTGGATGGACATCTTCATCCCTCTGATAGGCTTTCTAGGACGCTTTCCCTCTGCTACGTTGCGGTCAAACAGGCAGGCAGGAAAACAGGTAGACAGGCAAGCAGGCAAGCGGGCAAACAGGCAGGCAGGAAAACAGGCAGACAGGCAAGCAGGCAAGCAGGCAGGCATGCGTACTGTGGAGAAACTGCTCACAGGTAAAGCGTACGATGCACGCAGGGCACACCTCGTTATGCCCGTGTGGGCTTGAGGGCGGATGGGTAGCGAGAGTGATGACGAGAGATCGAGCCAGGACTGTTTTGACGAGTCAGGAGGGGTAAAGGTGACGGAGGTTGTTTAGACGGATGCTTGCTGAGGAAAGCGGCACGCTCCATTGGACTTGAGTTCAATTACCGAATTGATCAAACATACTGGGTTTTGAGCAGAAGGCGAGAGTTGTCTGTTGATACCGTTACTACTGTGCCGTTGTTATCTAGAAGCAGACAGAGACTGACTGAAGAGAGGGCAAGTGAGGGTGCAAGACAGACACCACACACCTCTCAGTATAGTTGACCAATAATTGACCAATACAAAAAACCACTACCCGAATATCAATACTGTAACCACAACTTGTATAATGAGTGAACGAACTATACAGTCGCTTTTCGTGGCCGCCAAGAACTCCGATGCCGATCTCAGGTTCATGGCATTGAGTGATCTGGCCAAAATTGCGAGTGAACCATCACTAACGTCGGCTTATTGGACCCCCAGGTTGGCCTCACAATTCATCAACCTCTTGTTGGAGTCTCTTGAAGATGTTCAATCCGAAGTACAGAACCAGGCGGTCAAATGGTGAGTATATTAAGGAGTCTGCAAATGCCAAGGAGAGGCGAGCCACACAGGTTATCACAACACAAAGATCATACTAACACCTCGCCCATCAGTCTAATGGTGCTAACACCACATCTTGGACCTGATAACATTCTCACGCTCCTTTCGAGCCTACAGAAAAACATATCCAGGAACGAATCTTCCCTCACATCCAGCCTATACACTACTGCTATCCATGCTGTGTTACAGCACCTGAGGGCCAACATCCAAACAGCCCAGAAAGTGGTGAACCTGATGCTTTTGCCACTGCTCCAACAACAAGAAATAAACACCAAAGTTGACTTTGTAGAGGTGCTTGCAGACCTGGCAAAGTATTTGGGTGTGGCCTTTGATGAGAGCCAGATCCAGAGCACTTATACGGTTCTATTGAAGACAGCCTTCTCCGCAGATAGCTCCATATCCAAGCAGTCCATCTCAGCACTTGTTTCACTGCTCAGATTTGCAACAACCCCACAGCTCAATGAGGTTGTTGCTATAATACAGTCTCACTTTGGCCCCACCACCATCCACGACCCAAGAGGACCAAACGTATATCTAACAAGACTTGAAATATTCACGGGAATTTTGAAAACAGAGATTGAGGTTTCCCTTTTTTTGGACGCAATAGTGGATGCTGCTGTCGACAGCCTGTTTCTTAGTATTCTGGGTCAACTCGATGAAGAGTTCGACAAGCAGCAGGCGATCGACGAAGTACGTTGCGAAGCCTTGGGGTGTTTTATGGTTTTGCTATCAACAGCTGGAGACGATATCCCAAAGGAGAAGGTTTTGTGGATTCTCAACATTTGTCCACAGCTCATCTCGTATAGTCCTTATTCCAACGAAGAAGAGGAAGAGCAAGACATGAGCGATGACGAGGCTTTCGATATCTCTGATGATGAGGAGTTTGAAGCGGAATTCGGAGACGGCGACGACGATGTCTCTTGGAAGGTGAGACGCGAGTCTGTTAGACTGGTTGGGGTGGTTCTGAAGAGGTTTCCCCTCCTCTTGCCGCTGGTGTATAGTTTAGTTTTCGACTCTCTCGTGGCCCGTCTCGGCGATAGCAACAACCAGGTGTTCCTTAATGTTTTGCAAACAACATCATCTCTGTTTAACTTAACTGCGAAAGAGAGTACCTACTACGCTTCCCAGTTCTACACCTCTCTTTCATCCGCCTCATCAGCCTCTCCAAGACGTGGCAGTGATGTATCCATGCAAGCTGAGGTGGATCCTTTCAGCTATCTTTCTAGTCGAGCCTCTGAAGTAATGTCTCTTTTCCTGAAAAATGCCTTATCCACCTCAGCTAAACATGTTCTCGACATTGCAGAGCTGTGTAATTTCGTAGCCTCTCTGTCCAGGGGCGTTGGTGGACTTGGGGAAGAGTGGTTGTCAAAAGTGGTGTTGCAGCTGCTGAAGGTGTCTGAAGAGGCAGCTCCTTCTAATTCAGTCACCGGCACTTCCACCACCCTGGAGGTTCTCAGGTTGTATTCGTCTCTGCTCCAAACAAATCCACTATCAGATTTTGGCGATGCTCTTGAACATGCCGTAGGGTGTGTGGTTCATTCCTTTTCACAGAACTCAAACCACGATATCATGATAGAGGGATTGACTGTAGCTGATGAGCTCTTCACCCTTGTGATCCCAAGGGATACCCTACCTGAAGTGGACGTTGAGAGGTTTGCCGCATTTGCAAAACCTCTTTCAGAAAGAGCACTGGATAAGAACCTCTCAAGTGAAGTAAGACGCAAGGCTCTTGTTGTTCTTGCTGACTTGGCGGTCAATCTCACCGGACTGCAGCATACCCAAATCCAAACAATTTTCTCTACTATTGACCAGTGTCTTCACTATGAGTCCACCACACCGACTGCCCTTCCTTGTGTTTCAAGAGTCGTCAATGTGAAGGGTGCAGAGTGGATAGCCACCGGTGCAGATGGTGTTAACCCTATAAACTCCACTATTCTCACCATACTGGAGTTTACCAAGGGATCGGAGTTCAGAGCCCTCGCTATCAAGGAACTGGTCACCATAACAGCCGCTGTTTCTTGCCATCTATCCGACTCTACCAAGCTGGAGGTGATTTCACAAACCATTGAGTTGCTCGCCAATATGAGGGCAACGCAACAACAGTTGTCGCACATGTTCAAAATCATCACAATTGTGCTCCGCGTTACCAGCCTTGAGGGGAACCCAGTGTTAAAGGCACCCCTATTTGATCTTCTTGTGGAGTTCTCAAAGAGTGAAGATCTCGATAAGGACGTCTATGTGGCATTGGCTACTCTATTTGCTGAAAAATATGATAACTCAGACGAACTGTACACGAGATTTGCTGCTGCATCGTCACCAGATGCAAGATTTTCGGCTAAAGTGTTAGCCGTGGTGGCAGTTAAGGGCCGCCTGGATGCTAGGATCGATGAGGTTACCAAGAGCTTAGTTGACAGCGAACATGCTCCATTGTTTGCGGCCTCATTTATAGAGGAGGCATCACGGCTGGCACCTGTGCCTTGTGGGGTTGAAACACTCTGCAGTCTCTTTGATTCAGAGGATTCGTTTGCCAGAATCGCAACGGCAAATGCTGTGGGCAACATCCTGGCGAGGGATCTTGACACCAACTTGGCTCTGGTTACAGCTCAACTGAAAGAGCTGCCGAATAGAAGAGCTCCTCTCCTGCACGCGTTTTCGAGGTTGCTCGATTATTCTTCATCCTCTTGTGTAGTTGAGGAGCTTTGGGAAACGGTGATTGAACTGCAAACGGCAGCAACAGGAGACATCGATGCTAATGAATGCACCGCTGCTGCTGACTGTTTATTCAAAATTATCCTCTTGGATGGAGGTTTCCTCCCCCGTCTGCTCTTGTTGTTGGACGGTGAACACACCTGGGAATCCACGTCCGCTTACCTCAAGTTCACCGTTGCCTCCTCAGTCAAGTGTCTATTTTCCGACACGGCATTTTTGAAACACCATATGAGCGATGTAGTGAGGATGCTTGGAATAGCCAACCACCTTGTAGCATCGCCGCAATTACTATTGAAACAGGTTGGTGTTTCAATATTCACTACATCCCTTAATGCTTTCCCCAACGTAACCATTCCAATTCTTGCCAAGCACCTCTCTTCATTGCTCCAAGGTGAGCTCAAGCCTAGAAGGGAGTTCTACCGTCAAATCCAAATTGGCCCTTTCAAGCATAACTTCGACGACGGGCTGGGTCTAAGGAAGTCCATCTATGAATTGGTATATTCTTTGATATCTGCTGTGGAGAACACTGCCAACACCGCCTCTTCACAGATTAGTGGCGACACTGGCAGCGGGGTGACTTGTGCACCTTCGTACAGCAAGATCATCGACTATAGGAGCATATTTTCCGAATTGCTACAGAGAGGACTCAAGGATGATAACTCGATTGTTCTACTGTGCTACATCACCATACTCAAGATTGTCACGCTTCGCCCCTCGTTGCTGTCGAGCGATGAACTACTGTCCAACTTGATTACTGCAAGCGCCAAGATCTTGGATAAGAAACTAAAGGAATCCGCCACAAAACAGGATGTTGAGAAACAGCAGGATGCGATCAAAGCTGTGGTGAGGTGTTGCAAGAGCATCGATAGTGATATTATTGGTTCTGGGACCAAGGGCCCTAACGGCTTGGTCACCGTAAGAGGGTACACCAGCGGGAGTGGGACAGCTGCGGAAGGAGGAGGGGGAGGAGGAGCCGTGCTGAGTGCTGTTGCCCTCTCCAAATGGGGCTCTTTCATGGATGACATGGAAAAAGCTCATAGGGCTGTATATACCGAATTTTGATTCAGCATCATTACTATACTACACTCTAGTTAATTTAAAAGTTGTCAAATCATAGATATTTATTCTTCAACATCTACTAATAAACTACTGAAGCTAGTTTGAAATTCCGTCAAAGTCAAACCAGCTAACAAAACCAACAGACATTTACAAACGCTAACAAGCCGATTTTCTCTCCTTTTCCTCTAAATCACACATGTCCCCATCTCCCTTGTAGACATTTATTTGTCAGAAAGGTAAACGACACCTGGAAGCGCCTTGCCCTCCAGAAGCTCGAGGGAAGCACCACCACCGGTAGACACGTGGGAGAGCTTGTCAGCAGCACCAAACTTCTTGGCAACGGTGGCGGTGTCACCACCACCAACGATGACGGTGTTGCCAGCCTCAGCGGACTTCACCGCAGCAGCAAGCATGGCCTTGGTACCCTCGGCAAACTTGTCAAACTCAAAGACACCTGGTGGACCGTTCCAGACAATGGTCTTGGCCTCGGCGATAGTGTTGGCAAAGAGCTCTCTTGTCTTTGGACCAGCGTCAAGTCCCTGCCACTCGTCTGGGATGCCCTCCTCAACGGTGGCGTAGCCGGTGTTGGCGTCCTTGTCGAACTTGTCAGCAGTGACAAAGTCAACTGGGAGAACAATCTTGACGCCGTTCTTCTTGGCCTTGGCAACAAGGTCTGGCACGGTCTTGGCGCCGGCCTCGTCGTACAGAGACTGGCCAATAGCGGTACCGTTGAGCACTTTGTTGAAAGTGAAAGCCATACCACCACCAACGATGAGAATGTCAACCTTGTCCAAAAGGTTGTCAATGAGCTGGATCTTGTCAGACACCTTGGCACCGCCAAGGATTGCCAAAAATGGTCTCACCGGGTTCTCAAGAGCCTTGGCAAAGTACTCAAGCTCCTTGGCCATCAAGAAACCAGACGCTCTCTGTGGGAGGTCAAAACCAACCATAGAAGAGTGGGCTCTGTGCGCGGTTCCGAAAGCATCGTTGACGTAGACGTCAGCCAGAGCGGTAAGACCGGCTCTGAAGGCCTTGACAGCTTCTGGGCTGGCCTTCACCTTCTCGCCATCCTTCTTTGCAGATCCCTCCTCCTCGATGTGGAAACGCAAGTTCTCAAGAAGGATAACGCTACCTGGGGCAGCGGTGTTGACAGCCTTTTCAACCTCTGCACCGACAGAGTCGCTGAGGAATTCAACCTTCTGACCGAGAAGAGTTTCAAGCTCGGCGGCAACTGGCTTGAGGGAGTACTTGGGGTTCACCTCACCGTTAGGACGGCCCAGGTGGGAGGCCAAGATGACAACCTTTGGCTTCTGTTCAAGCAAGTACTTGATTGTTGGGAGAGCAGCGACAATACGCTGGTTATTGGTGATCTTGCTACCATCCAATGGAACGTTGAAGTCAACACGGACAAACACACGCTTGCCGGTTACGGAGAGATCCTTGACAGAAAGCTTGTTGGACAGAGACATTATTGTGATTCTAGAGGGCGGTGGGTGTTAGAATGGTTTGACACTTGGAAACTGCTGGTGCATCAACACCAATTGGGTTGTTGAATGGTATAAATTAGGAGGAATGTCTCAGAGTGTCAGGAAGGCGGATACCAAATCAACGCCACAACCACTTGACACTTCAATTCAACCAATTGAGGCTGGAGGTATGGGATGGGGGTGTAGTAGGCCGCTACCGTCTCTCTGGGCATATGTCTGCTTGACCACTTAGGCACCACTCTCCTCCGGTGTTGCGTTGATAGATCCCGGCCGATTTCGCATCACCTCACATCATCCGTGCCTCGTTGCCATACACGCTTGCCATTCCTCATGAGCACCATGCATACCATTGAGCAACCAAATACTGCCAAAAGATCACTTACATTTTGCGTATATTCCAATTGAGTATTCTAATGGAGAAACACACCATCCAAAAACCACTCCCCTTCCTCCTCTCCCTGGTGTGCAAACACTGGCTCTCTTATAGCCTTCTGCACCCTCTCGACTCCCGCCCGTTGCTACACCGCCAGTGCGTCCGATGTGGGCTGCTGTTGGCTTTGCAGCCAACATCGATCGGGTAACACCGATTTATGAGCTGATAGAAGGGCATTTTGAGCGCATGCACTCACCACACTGGGTGATGGTTGCAGTTGGCTTGCACCAATTTGCCAGGCATTCATAGTGGGACCCCTGCACCCTCCTGCCCAAAGTGGTTGGTGACATCGTTGGCCTCAACTCCGATCGTTACATGATTTACTCCGGGTCTCACCACAATATGCAATAGTGGTGCGTGTGTAGGCAGAGGGGAGGGGGAGGCGAGGAGCGCACGGGTTTGCACACCAGGGAGAGAAGGGAAGGGGGGATGGAATAATTTATTGAGCGTCTCCATCGCTTTGGGACGCTGGAAGGGGGCACTGAGAATGGGCTTTAGTGCGGAAATATTGGTAGATTTTTTTTATTAATCGGGTGGTTAGGTGGATGAAGAAACGCTATTGCCGGGATCGATTGGATAGACATAGTAGCATGTAGTTGTATTGAGGATCACATTGGATCTGCACAATAGCATGTAGTTGTATTGAGGATCATATTGGATCAGTGGAGAGAGAGTGACATTTAAAACCAACTACATCGGTTACTATCGGTTACTTATGGCTGGATGACTTTCAGCGTAAAATTAACCCCAAAATATGGACAGCTAGCTGGTTCAGGGGTGTACATCTCACAGTTGCTGTCAAACGTGCTCCGCGTGTCGGTTATACGTTATGCAGTCATTTAGGGTATGGAAATTGCCAAGCAGATTATCAGGAGACACATGCATAAATTAAATATGGTGCGATGGCCGTTGTAGATAACGTTACCTACCAACTGTACTGATGGTTATTCTGGCTTTCTTTTTTATATAATTTATTTATTTATTGTTTGTATTTTTAACGACGGGAAGGCAGAGTGAAATTGAACCGAAATGAACAGGTACTAAGAGGTGTTGAGGTGTGCATGTTATGGGGAGGAGGGGAGAAGGATGATTCTAGAGGTGCGATCTATCAAATAAGAGACAGATGAAGAACATCGGAGGGGCACATCCTGGGATGCCCATCCTGGAATGCACACACTGGATGCTGATTATCTTCAATGTTCACAGCTCATAATCTTTCTGTATATCTCCGTCTCCATTCCTGTTCGATAACCCCTTTGCACTAACTACACGTAAAATTGGACGAGCACTGATTACAAAGCACTCCTCTTAACAACACAATGTCACCAGCTGTGAAAAACTATTCATTGAATATTAAAACAAGTCAGAGAACTATGAGCTCAGCTCTGTGTTTATGTGAACCTGGAAAGCCTCATCATATCCTTTAATCTCTCTCACCCTACGCAGGTGGTCAAGTGCACCAGTTGTGTAGTGAATTTTTCAATTACACTTCTCAAGTTAGCTCCAAACATTCAAACACCGATACATGCAGCTAACAACTCACCTGTTATAACCATTGCCTATTTCCCTATTGTAGCCTCAGCTCCCAACAACCCCAATCACTAATCCCTTATTTGCTTGGGTCATTCCTCTGGTAACCGAGGTAACCCTCAACCTTATGCGTGGGCAACATGTCCAAGTACTTTTCAGCGAGTTCTCTGCAGTCTTCCAGCTGGTTTGGTCCAGAAGTTCTGTAGCATTTTTCGAGGGCCTTTCTACACACCTTGAGGGCAGACACACGGATCCACTGTTCTCTCATCATAGACTCTTGCGCAGCCTTAAGATCGGCACTGTTACGGTAGTCGATGTTGTCAAATGACACATGAGGAGCTCTGAGATGTTGTTCAACTAAATGGTGTTAGTGGTTTTCACCGCAAAAATATATTCGGGGAGAACTATAGAGAGCAGTGAGGAGAAAGAGCGCTAAACAAACGAGCAACCAGATACTGGCACAGGTGGTAACTTCTTACCGCATAAAAGGACACCAACCCCGCCTCAAAACTCTGGCGACCTAGACACCATTAATGCCAACTACCAATGCAATTTTGCTATAGTTGCTCATCTCCCCATTTGCTCATTTCTCCTCATTCCTCCGCATGTCTTCAAAGTCGACACTCGATTACATACTTGCCATGTTGGATGCTATATGTGTTGTGTAAGTGGATGTGGTATACCTTTGTTTTCCAATAAATGCGGTACGCTTAGTATTCGTTTATTTACAACGTATAAAAGAAAGCAATTTTTAAATTCTTTTTCCAAAGCAGTGTTGTTATTATCCCTGCAGCTCAAATGATTTCCGTTCCTAGTTCTTCTAACTTCTCACTATTATTTCTCTCTCTACCTCAAGCTAGCACGCTACCAGTAGAGCGAGCCTCGCCTACATACAGTCTTAGTATGTGGGTTTGAAAATGGCACAACTTAAGTGGACGAGAGAAAAGATGTCCTGGTACCAGTAGTGCAGGGCACATTTACGGCCCAAGAACTTGTTTAAGAGCTTCTCTGTGTACTGTAGTAATCTGTAGTTGGTTATCACACTCTATGTTAAATTGGCGGGCTACTTAGTTGGCTAGGGCACCATCGCAAGTTTGGATACTTCCGACCGCGCTGGGTATGCTGTTGGTATTATTCATACTTGGCCCACACATAGTGGGCTGCACATAATAAGTTACATATAGTGAGCTGCACATAATGAGCTACATAATGAGCTACATAATGAGCTATATAATGAGCTACACAAAATAGCCCACACATAATGAGCTACATATACTGACTTGGATTCAGTGATGTACGTTTGAGTGAACGGTATCTTGGATGTGTTCACTTACATCTATCTGTCTTGGCAATCACAATCCCCTCTTAACCAGATGCCCCGTTCACTCGAGTCAGATATATAATTCGGATCTTGAATTCAAGGCTATGGAAATGAAGTGTCTCTATAGCCCGAACTAGCATGATACACCATACTATAGCCATGAGGAGTACATATTATAGACATATAATTTCATACTGTAGCTACGAGGTGTACATATTATATGCATATAATTTCATACTGTAGCCATGAGGAGTACATATTATATGCATGTAATTTCATACTGTAGCTACGAGGTGTACATATTATAGGTATATAATTTTATACCGGAGCCATGAAGTATATATGTTATAGGTATATAACTTTATACCGGAGACATGAGGAGTACATATTATAGACATATAATTTCATAATGTAGCTACGAGGTGTACATATTATAGGCATATGATTTCATACTGTAGCTACGAGGTGTACATATTATAGGCATATAATTTTACACTGCAGCCATGAAACATATATGTTATAGACATATGATTTCATACTATAGGCAGAGATTTATACCCTCTCCCATGCTGAGGTTGCACCCACTCCTCGGCAAGACGCACCCTTGAAGTGCCTCCACCCCTACCCTAACGCACTGCGGTCGCACCCTAAGTGCCCACTCATCTCGGCCTGCATACTTAAATAGTGAGACTTTCCATTTACGGGCATTACAGATGGAGAGGCATGCGATGGATGAACAGATGCAGTGAAATTAATCATATAAACCATCATATCCACATTGCACGCATAGACAGCAGAGCGATTTCCAGATTCGTGCACTGTCTTTGTAGTTTTGTCCGTGCTATATATCCATATACGTTTCATTTCTTTGATTCGTGTAGAATTGAGCATCCCATTCACGGCATCGTTTTCTCGTGTCTGTCTACGAGCGTCTGGCATTGAGAAGCGTGTGTCACATTGGCTATCAAGACAATCCTCATATCCTCACGATACCGAGCCCCAATCGACACAAGTGACACAAGTTACACAACATACACACATACACACCTGGAATCTACGGTGCAACTTGTTTTACTTTATACAATACTCGACACTGGCACTGCATACGTTACAACCTGATATTGTAGCTGACAATGAGTGAACACCCCCCCAACAGGCCATTGCTACGCTTCAATGCCGTCTTTGTAGCGTATGCCCATACTATTTGTGCGCTTTCGGCATTTCTGTCGGCATTAGTAGTCGGGTGCTCCCTTCATTATCACAAGATCGTGACCAATGAGTTTTACGGTTACCCAGATGAGTGGTGAGTAGTTACAGTTACGTGGTTATTGAAGTAGCGAAATACTTGGTGTGTATTGCCATCTCTTTAGATATTCATATGTACTAACTACTCCATTTCAGGTTCCCTAGTGTCTCTGCCACAATAGGCGACAGATACCCAGAGAGATCTGTGTTCCAGATCCTTATTGCGCTCACCTCAGGACCGCGGTTCCTCCTTCTATTCCTCACTTTCCTCCGTCTTTATAAGCCAAACTCCGTTTACCCGCTAATGGGCTTGATCTGTGGTCTTATCAGAACAGTGACCTGTGGTGGATGGGTATACATCACCTCTACCGACGACCATGACGCACACGACATCTTCATGGTGGCATATATTGTGCTCACAATTCCTTGGACTCTTTCTGTCACCAAGCTGTCACCCAAGAGATCCAACCTGAGAAAGTATAGAGCTCTTACTGCTATAACATTCTTCAGCATGCTCGTGCCGTTGATCTACCTGTTCATTCAACATAAGGTGCATCGAGTTCCGGGAGCATATTCCTACTACGCATATGTGGAGTGGTCTCTCATCTTCCTCGACGTCGGCTTCGACGCTTGGACCATTGTGGACTTCAAGGATTTGGTAGTTGAGCTGAGACCCTCAGAGACAACTTCCCTTATAGGAGGATCTTTTTTCTCTCAGGATTTTACCATCTCCATGTCTGATGCTATTGATAATGCGCATAAGGGTAGAGTGAAACATGAGAGCAAACTGTTGCCCTCCACCGGCAAACTGGATGATTTCACCTCATATTACAACCTCTTGATACACACCACCAATTCATTCATGTTCTGGTCTGTGCTCACCTCTCTGTTTCTTTGTGTTTGGTACTTCCCATTGTGGGACATGGGTATTTCTGGATTTGAGCTTGTGATCGTCACATTGCTTTCCCCAGTCTTGCTCTTGATTTCTCCACTACGTAATTTGTGTGCTAGGTTCCCTAAGGTTCCTAGAGCCCTTTCAGTGCTGTTGGGTGTGGGTTCCTACAGAGTAACCGATACCAGTTCGCGTCTCTTGTTGGTGGGAGCTGGCTGCTTCTTTGGAGCGCTTGCTCTTGCAAGCGAAGTATGGGCTTTGGGCAGGTCAGCCAAGCCCGGTGCTCTTGCTGCTTATTCTGCAACTTTCACCTTAGGATTGATTGCCTCTTCCATTGCAAAATTTGCTTTCTGGACAAATAACCCCATCTGGCCTATTATGAATAACGAAACAGGTGGATGGAACTTGACCGGACTATTGGTAGGATTACTTTCTGCATTTTTGACTCCTGGTAGTGCTTCTTTGCCTCTTCAACGTAAAAGTTCCTCACATGGCTCCGTGTTGCTTGCCTCTGCTGGTGTCGGAGGATTAATATTTTCATACCATGCAATGCTGACTGATTCTTCAACCATAATCTTGTGGGCATGGGATGGGTACCCTGTGTCTGGCCCACTGCCTGTTCCCCATGGTGCCATCAGTCTAATTGCGATGGCAGCAGGTGTGTATTTGGGTCTCGTAAAGCTAAGCCTGGTGATATCCAACAGATATCTGGCACTTGGCGTTGTTGGCTCTATCATCATGTATGCCGTTCCCGGCTGGATAGGTTATGTTGGTGGCGTAACATATGCTACGATGCTTACTTCAGTAGCGCCTGCCATTTTAATATCCAGTAGCCGTTTCAACCCTGGTATTGTGTTCTTCCTTGGATTCTTGCTGCATTTGGTTTTGTCTCTGGCTCACGTTTGGGTTGTGGCATATGCCTTTGTTCCTGGTGGTTGGATACTGAGAGAGAGAACCGATTTAGTCCTTGGTGCTTCTGTTGTACTTGTTGTGTTGGGAGTCATTGGTTCCAGGGGTGCTGTTATGGATAGCGGCGTTGTTGACGACGATGATCGTCATCGAATCGATGATGCTGCTCATGAAGGCTCTCAGGGTGGTGTTCCGAGATTCGTTTCTCTGGTTAGTCGTATTTTTAACTTACTTACCATTTTCTGCCTGCTCGCTCTTGTAATAACCTTCAGGAGGTTCCCATTTGCCAAGCCTGAGCCCTACCATCCAGAGGCTAAGCTCATGACTGCTGGCATTTGGACGATCCATTTCGGCCTCGACAACGACATGTGGGCTAGCGAACACAGAATGAGAGACCTTATCCGTGACCTGGAGGTTGACGTTGTGGGTTTGCTGGAATCAGATACACAGCGCATCATCATGGGTAACAGAGATCTCACTCAGAGGCTTGCTGAGGAGTTGGGGATGTATGCTGATTTTGGACCCGGTCCAAATAAACATACATGGGGCTGTGCTCTGCTCTCCAAGTTCCCTATTGTCAACTCAACCCATCACCTATTACCATCCCCTGTAGGTGAGTTGGCACCAGCTATCCATGCCACTCTTAATGTATACGGCGAATATGTAGATGTAGTTGTGTTCCACAGCGGCCAGGAGGAGGATGTCGAAGACAGAAGATTACAGAGTCTTGGTGTAGCAGAGATAATGGGATCCTCTGATAGGCCTATGATCCTCCTCTCGTACCTCGTGACGACTCCGTTGGAGGGCAACTACAACACCTATGTCAGTGATACATCCAAGATGCATGACATTGATCCTAGTGACTGGGATAGATGGTGTGAGTATATCTTGTTCAAGAAGCTCAAAAGAACAGGATATGCCAGAGTATCTAGGTCCACTATCACCGACACAGAGTTTCAAGTTGGTAAATTTGTCGTGCCTCCTAAGGGTACAGCTGAGGAAGCACTTTATAGCAACAACAGGATCTCCGAAAAAGAAGTGCCTCAAGAGTTAAGGTTCCCAAATATCTTCTACGGTGATGGTGTAAGGGGTCACCATTTCCATGTATTTGATGAACCAAGGTATTTTAGTTGAGAGCGATACAAATGTATAAGGTCTGTGTTCATTTGCTTCTGTATATTGAAATGGAGGCAGTTTAATAGCGACAAAAAAACGACGACGTTGAGAAAAAAGAAGTGAATGAATGGATAATTGAATGAGCACATGTTTCAAATGGTATGGTAACCCAAAAAAACATTTAGACTTAAAATTAAAGACTTTATGTGGATGTAGCCCTATAGATGGCTCGAAATGGAACCAGCGGAGGCTAAAAACATAACGATGTGGTTCGAGCATTATAGTATCCTTCATCTTATTGAGTCCAACACCATTGTAGCTATTATCATGACAAAGAATAATAGTTATTTTTAAAAAAATCTCTAAACTACCACAGCAAACAGGACATGGTATTTTTTTCCATTTCCATCACTACGGGCTGGAGGAGCGGGCTGGAGGAGCGGTCATCTGGTGAAACACATCAGCCCCTAAAATGTAACACTTAACTGGATTCACCACAACACCACTATTATATCTAGCGGCGACGCATACCAAGGGCATAGGAGAAAGATTCTGTTGCCAAGAGAATGTGCTGGTTCGTATATTTCCAAAGTTTTCCGTCCAGGTGCATTGGACCAGAAAGTTTGTCCCCAGGGATACTTCAGCTTACATGATTATGTCCCAAATGAAGAGGGTATATGTCTACACGAGGCGTATTTGTCATGTAGAGGTCACCAGGTTAACAAGCAAAGACAGTCAGTCTTGAGATACACACCACGTCGGGCATATCTCCAGGACCAAGTAGGATGTAGTGCGATGCATCATCCACAACGCATCATAATGTACATTCTCTTCTTTCGGATTTCAGCAACTTGTATGGTAATGCCTCACAAAGGCGGCGGCTATGGTTTGGTTACCTCACTGGGGCTTTCTCCCTAGCGCATGCTCAGTGTCCGCGGTGAAGGAGCTGTTCATGCTGGCTGACTCCTGTCGCTGGCTTAAAAACATTCCAGAACACAACACGGCTCCTATGAGGCGTGGCCGTATACTCTACGAGCCAGACCATTTAAGTTTCGAATCATTTAAGAAGCATATTCTTTGGATTTCTCGCAACATTTGTGTGCGAAGCGTGGCATCTTCTTCTCGATCTCTATAACGCAAAGACCCACCCACATGCATATAGAAAAATGCATTCAAACTTTAACAACTGCATAGTGCGTCTGCCGCTGAAAGAAAGCGTAGCAGTTTGCTGGCAATATGAAAATGAGCAATTTGGACATGAGAGGCTTCTCACAACTTACATAACAATAAAATACATGACAATACAGTACAATAGGACGACTTACAGCTGGGCACTATATGAATGGGAACTATAAAATAGGGACACAAGAGGATATAATATTACAGGATATCATGCAATAATAGCATGCAATAACAGCATGCAAAATACCATGCAACAGAACATTACACAATAGGAGAAAAAAATCCTTGTGACCGAATAACAAAATCCTAGCCACCTTACAAGTGATTTCTTTCATTGTGCTCGCTTATCACCGAATGCAACTGACTGTGGCTGAATTCAAGAGAGTTCTTGTTTCGCCCTCTCATACCCCAATCAACCACCCTCTCGCTACATCTTATCTGCAGTACATTATGTAGCCCTCTTTAGCCGGCGATACCCAGAAACCCAACCTACAGCCCATTGGGGCTCTGCACATGATGCATTGGGCTGTGTGTCTCCACAAACGTACAGACTATCAGCAAGCGCATCTCCCGAGTCGCTTCCGAGTATGTCCCCCCAGCCTGCGAGATCCTTCAAGCATGCGTGCGAGATGAAACAGATGTTTCTAGCATGTGAGCTGTAAGGAAGCAGGATCCAATCTAGACACAAAGGGGGTAGACACATAGGGCACAGACACATAGGGCACTCAGTGGTAACTGTCAATCAATGAATGATATCTGAGGTGTAATGGTATGTCATGAGCAGGGTGCAATGTGTGCTGTACCTGAGCGGGATCTAGAAATTACCAGCCATGGAATTCTTCGCAATAAGGGATTCGCTTCTAGAACAATTTTCTGTGCAGGAGGAAGAGTCCTGACGCACGCTGGTTGATGGGCGTGGGCGTGGGCGTGGGACTCACCACGCCATGGATGATCGTTCAATTTTCAGTAGCTCTGTCCTTAGTTGCTGCTTGATGATAAATGAGCTCCAGTTGGTACATGATCAAAAGAGAAGGGTTATGCTAGGAGCTGTAAACCATTGTGCTTAGGAGCAGTCATCTTGTAGTGGCCTCTAGATAGCCTTAATACAGTCCAAGAGCCTACCGTCCAAGATCACACACTGTCCCGATATCATGGTTCTACTAGGAGAAGTAAAAAAATTAAAGTACATTAAGTATTTAATGCTGAGAGAGTTAAGAAAACATAGTTAAACGACGAAATTTGCAATTTTCATCTTAAGGATACTCAATCAAAGAGAGACTCCACCACTTGCTGACTATCTAACAGCCATTTGCCCCTTAAATTCTGATACCATGCAATCACCTGCCTGTGGCTACATAATTGCTCTAAAAAGAACTGTAGTAGCCATGCCCCCATTACTAGATTCACCTCTCACTTAATTACCAGCTTTCTCATAATGTTACCAAAAATCACCATCTGGTGAAACTTTACCCTTTCCATTTGTCCATCTATAGGATTTTATGATTCTAAGTTTCTGCCTTTAATGATTCAGACCCATTTCCACCGTTTGTATGCTGCTGCTGAGGTGGCATGGGCATCATTGGTGGTTGTGCACCCTGAGGTGTTACCATGGCGTACATATATCCGGCCGGTAATGGAGGAAGCCCAACAGGAATCTGCTGCATAGGTGCTCCCACCGAAGCGATTGGAGCTGTAACGCCAGGAACCTGTTGTTGTGGTGATCCCTGCACCCCAGCGCCATGCAAGGAATGAGCTGGCGGTTGAGAAGGAATATAATTAGGCGTCATCTCTTTGCGATGTGACTGTGATACTTGTGGTGGAAAGGATGATGCCGTACCTCTTCCGGGAGAGACAGGATGCTGTTGCTGTTGATGTTGTTGCCGTTGCTGTGAGGGTTGCGCTTGCATTTGTTGCTGCTGCGGCTGTACTTCTGTGTTCATTTGTAGATGCTCCATCGGCATGTGTGACCCCATTCTCTGACCAGGAGCCTGCGGTGCATTGACGGGGATTTTGCCAAGGGATTGCAGCTGCTGCTGGAGAGCGATATTGTGCTGCTCCAAAAGCTCCAACTGGCCTCTGTAGGCATTGCTCTGGTACTCAAGCGTTTCGATATACTCTGCAGCCTTCTTCAAAACTAGTGCTTTGGAGTCATGGTTAGCCCTGATCGTGGGAACCGCTGACCTCAGCTGTGAGAAACCATCGGTGATTCTCTCACGACGCCGCTGCTCCGAGCGAATATGCAAGTGCCTTCTCAATGGGGTCAAACTACCCTTTCCAGACCCATCACCATCCAAAAGGCTCATGTCTGTGGTATCATGTTCATCCATAGAGCTCTCTCTCTCGCCATTCACGGCGGAACCTCTCATAGAAGGGTTAAGTGGGCCGCCTGAACCTATAGGCGCTACAGGGCTCGGAGTGACCGAAGGACCGTTGGGCATGCTTGGGTTATCCAGCTGTGGCAGAAACACTTTTGGCTTTTGAGTGAATCCAGGAGATATTGAGGGCCCAGGAGCGTATGCAAATCTTGTTTGAAAGTTGATAGAGGAAGATGTTGACGGCTGGGCTGCAGCTGAACCTAATACAGAGCCCTGCGCAACTGTTGGCGCTGGAATTGATGCCGTCTGCATTGAGGGGTTCAGAGGAGGGAGTTTCCGTTGAAGATCTTCTTGTGTATTTTGTGTTACTGTTGACCCCCTGTCTCCATCCTGTGGGATTCTCACAGGTGGAAGCATTGCGTGGTACGTCGGAAGGATACCGGAAAGTGCGCAGATTTTGGAGCGCGAGACTCTTCTATGGAAATGAGTAGATGTGCAACCACTGTAATGCGCAAATGCAAATACCCCTCTGGAAAAGTATATGGAATATATGTACAGGCTTGACGCTGTTTAGTTTGAGCGGTTTCAGCTTCAACGAGTTAGACAGTTCTCTCAACTACTTCATCAACACCACAGAATGATATGTGAAACTTGGTTGTGTATCTGTCGAGACCAAAGAAGTATGTTTATAGTTGGACCTGTATAATGAATGTAGCTTGAGCCGAAATTCTCCAGCCGGAATACCTCACACAACAAACGACTGTACACCAAAGCTAATGAATGTTAACAAGGACAGGTAAGCTATTGTTAAAACCAGCTTTAGCGTCAGTGGGCGGGAATACCGGTTGTATTATCCGGAACGACTTGTAATCCGATGATATACCTAATAGATGCGGATGATCTCTGCTTTTCCCCCATTCAAGGAAAAAAAAGAGATTATAAACAAACCAGGAAAATATACAAAAGAGAAGTTTTGCATAGGTGTGTTTCTGCTCTTCTGATTATCACTGCCAAACCTGCCTTCTCACTATATAATAGCGCATGCAACCGACGCAACACTAGTCCCTCTCGAGCCTGCACAGATCGGGTAGGAGTATGTCCCTAGAAAGAAAGAACGGGAGGTGGAAAATAAAGCCAGTCAGACTAAGGCTGATGGGTAGACACATGAATGGGAAAACGCCAGCATCTGCAGGAGGCACAGGGCAGGATGCAACGCACACACTACGTCTCCCATCCTCCTGAAACGATGCTAAGGGAGGGGAGCAAGCACAGCAGCAGGCGTCCCAAGAGGCAAGTGACAAATGCACCTTGTGCGTGTTTTTTTGCATCAAGGAAATGTGCTAGGAGGATTGCCCTATCCTTGTCCATCCAGTTGGAGGTAGGATCGGTAGAGAAAAAATATGGTCTGTGCAGACAGCATATTTACTGGTGAGACTAAGGGAGCAGCCAAAGCTGACGCCAAGACTGGGCGAGCTATCATCTTATGGTGGTGGGGAGGAGGAGAGAGTTGAGACGCATCTTGCAGAAGAAGGCTAGTAGACGATGCGTTCAGAATTCTAGACGCAGATGTGGTAGAGAGGAGCACTTCGGAGATTGGAAAGAGCCGCTAGTTCGCCTTTCTTCCCCTATGCACATTTTCATGTCATTTCTCTTTTTTTCTTTTCTCTAGTAGAACCGGCCGGCGGAAAGCTCTCCTCATTTCTCTCTCTTTCCCTAACTACCTTCCCCACCACGGAGCAGTAAGTTAACAGCAAGCAGATCTCTTTACGGGTGATATGTATATAAGTATGAATGCGTCTCATGTAGCTGTGCGGTACTGAGAGAGAATCATCTGTAGTCGTATTTCGGTGTTTGCCGAGAACCACACCTTTGTAATGCTATATCTACCACACACCTTTTTCACGAGCTTATCCTTCTGCATTGGCTCCTTGTCTGATAGTTACTTACCTTTGGAGGCTTACCCCTCTTATCGCCGTCAGTGGCAGGAACAAGCTACAAAGCAGCTCAAAAGAAGCAACCTGCTGATAGCAGCTTCCTGCTTGCTGCCTCCTGACCACGAATGTTCGTATTGTACTTGAATGTAGTCCCACTTTCACCATAGAAATTTCTGCTGCAATTCAGCAGCCACGCATTGCCAGCATCCTCTGTTGTCTGCAATGGATCTGTACGTTTATGTATGCTGATGCATCCTTTTGGTATCCCGAGTATGCCGGGAATGCAGGAAAAGAATAAGGTTAGTGAAGGATCGCAAGGAGTAGCATCTATCCTAGCGCAAGACGAGCATTTAACATGTTCATTAAGCCAGCCGTAATACAAATCAGTCTATACCTACTGCCACTGAATCCAATCGGATTATTCAGATATTAACATCTTTAATTTGTTACATGCCAAAAAAGAAGAGGCAATCCATGGTTTTTCGGGTTCCCCACCCGGTTACAAGCTGACACAGCACACCACCCAGCGCAGAGGGTGATACACGCTGCTGCTTAATTCGATCCGGAGTACCTACTTCTGCTGCTACGCTTCTACGGCCAACCTGTTCATGTCTACCCTAACGGGGGCTAGGGTAGACATGCCTGCAGATTTATTTTCTGCATTGGCCAAAAAGGGGTAAATCCAGAGCTTATACCGATAAGTTACATTACAATCTAAGCGAACCAGCGACCTCCCCTCCTCACTTCAGCCCTAACTTGGCTTGAAAATCCAACATCTTGAGGGACAAATACGGCTGAGAGCGAGTGCAACATACCCTGCTTACTACATGAAAGAAACGGTGGCCTGGGAGGTGCAGCGCTAGGTGCATCTACAATACCTCCGATACCTGCAGCTGCCTGTTTCGTAAAGTGCGTCAGCTCACTTGCCCTCAGGGGCGACGTGAAGTATCCCACACATTTTCTGTGTTGCTGTATGCGGCTTGGCAACTCGAGTGAATACGCACCTTTTAGTCACTTTTAACCATGTCCTTTATTATTCATAGCAGGGGTTGGCGTGATAGTGACATAACCTGCGCCTTCTATGATTTTTCTTCCTCTTTTATCCCCAATAGTAAGTACTGCAACCTCGTGGCGGATGCATTCGATGCCTGCATTATTGGGCAGGAGTCCCATTCATCACATACCCTTTCCGGAGACTCTCCACTCCGTCTTTCTTAATTGGAACATTTGTTGTTTTAGCGGCTCCATGTAGACTCGAGCTAAATACATACTTATTCAGAGACAATAGGACAGAAAATACCTTTCCCCACCGCGACAACCCGATATGAATATACCGTGAATCTCTGATCAAGCTATCCTGGATCTGTAATGAGAGATCTACTTTGCCAAAACAATAAGATACAAACAGCCTTTCATTTACAATCACTCCTTGATCTTTATTGTGATAATATCTGGCTCACGTGTTATGAATGAATATAGACTGCTCTCCTGTGTCTGATCGAATGGTATAAATGCGTCTCGTATTTTTTGCCTGATCGTTCCCCATTATCACTATAAGCAACACCCTCAGAATGTGCAGGTATAATACATACATCCCATAGTTCCTGGTTTCCCATCTTCGACTCGAAGAGGAATGAATACACACAGGACCCTCTATAAGAATCTGGGGCTGTCAGGCTTCTCCAGGTATTTTTATCGTCGTGCGCAGCGCAATGCAGTACCTCTTGTGGTGTTTGCTTACGTAGAAAACAGGGTGTGCACATGCTAGAAGCCCATTTTTTTAGCCACCCTGCCATTCGCTTTTTCTCAACCGCGAGCGTGAGCTTTCGGCTTAGAGGTAACATCTTGTACATGGCCAGCTCGAGGAGAGTGCAGAAAAAGCATGACCTTTACTTGTGTGCGGCACGAAAGGCGACAGAAAGGGTGCACTTCACCGATGGGGTTTCATGTATCTTGCGCGAGGTTCGGAGATCAAATTTCAAGCCGAGGAAAGAGACGTTTCTCAGAGTAACTCCGCTTTAACAAATAATAACGCTAGAATATGCAAATAGTGATGTTCCAGATGTGAATCTGTGATTATCCTGGATAAATCTTCATTTTTTTAAATAGTTTGCCCCCTATAATTGTGCCTTTGAATAATCCCGAAGCGTCGCTCATTACTCCGATGTTTATTTGGCATACAGCCCCAGGCGTGTCTTGACCGACACTTATTATGTACACGGTTCCGATGAAGCAGAGATTAGCTCATTGTGCAGCAACTCCAGAATGTGCAAGCTCCCTCCGAGTCGTTTGCGAGGAGGTTGGTCTATAGTGAGGGTAGTGGTTTATTGAGTGTTTTTTTTCAACATCGGCTGCTGTGGCCCTGTGGCCGCCGTGGTTGTACAGAAGCCCGGTCGGTCCCCACAAATAGGCTTGGTATTTCCGCAAGGGCCTGTAGATCGTTGAGGTCATGTCCAACCGACCGGCACCAAGCGTCGGAGTTGCAACATGTGTAAGGGGATCGTCCTGCTTCGAACAGTTCCCTTCAATGGCACACGATTACAAAACCATAAGATGTCTCTGTAAATGATACGATTCTAACATGAATCTATAATCTTAAAGGTCCAAAGGAAGCCAAAAAATCCTGAAGGATCACACATCCCCGGACCCCGAAACCAAGGATCTCTGCTCGTGGCCCCCATGCCCCCCAGTGCGTGTTCTGCTCAGACTTCCCTTCTCCCTTCCCTCTGCCTGACGTGCATGCATGCGGAAAGAGACGGGCCTGCAGTCGACCATTCGCAAGTTGGGTGCATCGCCCGGTATATATACTGGAATCTCCCATTTCTCCTTCGTTCCATCAACACCGTTGTAGCTTAACAGGAGGCTTATCTTTATAACCTTTACAATTACACGAGGAGCACACACAAGCGCCCACATATATAGACACAATGTCCTCGCTACGTATTGCCCAGCGTACTGCCCGCTCTGCTGCTTTTGCTCAGCGCTCCGCTCTCTTGAGCGTCCGCTCTTACTCCACCAAGGAGCCAGTAAGTATTGATGCCCCCTTAGCAGCCCGGCTTGAACGGAAAAAATGATTCGAGTCCTCCATTGAGACGTTTTGCCGCTTCGCTGACTAGTATATTTGCAAGGCATTTCGATAATGCCATCAAGTGGCTGCTTGGCTGCCCCCATCTCCGATTCGGCTACTAACACAGTTTTTCTCGTTACAGACCCTTAAGGAGCGTTTTGCTGAGATCCTTCCAGAAAAACAGGAAGAGGTCCAGCAGTTGAAGAAGGATTACGGTAAAACCGTGAGTATTTTTTTATTCCTTTGAATTCGTTGCTGGATATATCTTCTGAACCCCATCAAATTTGAGCCTCTCCATTGGTCCATACAGCAGAGCGGAATTTGCTTGACAAAAAGTCCGAAAACCTGGGTTGTGCACTTCCCATTTCTCCGTGCTTGCATACGCTGCTACACCCCTCCGCATGTGATGAAATTCATTTGTATGACCGCATTGCATCGGATGATGGTGGTGTGGCTGCCATATTACCTGTGAGGTGGCTGTTAAAAATATGGTTAAGAATGGTAATGCGTTGTGAATAGTATGGGATGTGGCAACGCCTTCGGGTTTCTCGGGCGTGGTATACGGCTCATGCAGGGCCCGGATATGCGGAGAAGGATGCGGTGACAATTGGAAAATTTCTGGCTGTGTTGTGTTGCACCCCATTGATCTACATATTAACACACATCATTATAGGTTATTGGCGAGGTTCTCCTCGAACAGGCTTACGGTGGTATGCGTGGTATCAAGGGTCTCGTTTGGGAGGGATCCGTGCTGGACCCAATTGAGGGTATCCGTTTTAGAGGCAGAACCATTCCAGATATCCAGAAGGAGCTTCCAAAGGCTGAGGGTGGTGCCGAGCCACTTCCAGAGGCTCTCTTCTGGCTTTTGCTTACCGGTGAGGTTCCAACTGCCGCTCAGACCAAGGCCTTTTCCGAGGAGCTTGCTGCCAGGTCTGCCCTTCCAAAGCACGTTGAGGAGCTCATTGACCGTTCCCCAGCCACCCTTCACCCAATGGCTCAGTTCTCCATTGCCGTGACCGCTCTTGAGAGCGAGTCCCAGTTCGCCAAGGCGTACGCCAAGGGTGTTAACAAGAAGGACTACTGGAAGTACACCTACGAGGACTCCATTGAGCTTTTGGCTAAGCTTCCACCAATTGCTGCCAGAATCTACCGTAATGTCTTCAAGGACGGTAAGGTTGCTGCTGTTGACGGCAGCCTCGACTACTCTGCTAACCTCGCTAACATGCTTGGTTACGGCTCCAACCCAGAGTTCCTTGAGTTGATGCGTCTCTACCTTTCCATCCACTCCGATCACGAGGGTGGTAACGTGTCTGCTCACACCACCCACTTGGTTGGTTCCGCTCTGTCGTCTCCATTCCTCTCCCTTGCTGCTGGTCTCAACGGTCTCGCGGGTCCTCTCCACGGCCGTGCTAACCAGGAGGTGCTTGAGTGGCTCTTTGAGATGGAGAAGGAGCTTGGCGGTGACATCACCAAGGAGAACATTGAGAAGTACCTCTGGTCTACTCTTAACGCTGGCCGTGTTGTGCCAGGTTACGGTCACGCCGTGCTGAGAAAGACTGACCCACGTTACACTGCTCAGCGTGAGTTTGCTCTCAAGCACATGCCAGACTACCCACTCTTCAAGCTCGTGTCTAACATCTACGAGGTTGCCCCAGGTGTCCTTACCAAGCACGGTAAGACCAAGAACCCATGGCCAAATGTGGACTCCCACTCCGGTGTCCTGCTCCAGTACTACGGTCTTACCGAGCAGTCTTTCTACACTGTTCTCTTTGGTGTCTCCAGAGCCTTTGGTGTGCTTCCACAGCTGATCATTGATAGAGGTCTTGGTCTTTCTCTCGAGAGACCAAAGTCTTTCTCCACTGAGAAGTACCTGGAGCTCGTCAAGTCCATCAACAAGAAATAGGTGGTGGATTTGTACAAATACTGTTAAAACGGCCACTATATAGTGTACATATTCCTCCGACCATTATTACGTTTGCTTATTATGTAATAAATATGTTCTTCGAAATATTCAATAAATATCAATTATGTTATATATATATATATATATTTATACAGTTGGAGTCTACTGTTCATAGAAGCTGCGATTTGGCTACCGACCCCAGAATTCTCTGTGATCCGCCAGTACCTCCTCTTCAACTTCTGGGTAGGGTCCGTAAATCTCGATGTTCTTCTGCCCACGTTTGACCACCTCTCTCGACTCGAGGCTTAATGTCATATTCTCTTCGTCATCTCCTGTAAGCGCCAACAAGCTCTCTTCACTAGCGCCATATACAATCCTCCCCACGTTGGCCCAGTAACATGAACCGGTGCACATGGCACAGGGCTCAAAGTTGGAGTAGAGAGTGCATTTCCATAGGAAAGCAGGTGTTAGATTGCTCCACGCTGTTCGGCAGAGAGTGGCCTCTGCATGGTTCAACGTATCGATGTTCCCCTGTGTGAACAGCACTTCATTATCTGGCCCCACTAATATACAACCAAATGGGTGACGGCCAAGATCCTTTGCCCTTTTAGCAATTGCAATCGCCTTGCGCAGATTGGCTAGTATCTCATCCTTCGGAGGCATAGCAGGCCTATCTGGAAACATCTTCTCCACTACTGTAATATCGTGCGTAGTAGATGGAGGCATTCGGAATCGACACTTATGAAAACAAACCGTATGATTTCCATGTATATGGGAGGGTCAATCTTCCTTCCTCTCGTATCGATAGAGCTCTCCCTTCCCCAGCTCTCCCTTCCCCAGCTCTCCCTTCCTAAGCAGAGTTCCTGCTATGCTTGCGGCTACCCAAGCCGAGGGAGATAAGTATGTATATTGCGCCTAACGGTGCGACGCAGTGATGTGTGCGAAAGGGCGCCCCGATGCACTCCATGCGCAAGGAACTCGGGCTGAGATCCCAGGAAGGGCGCTCCCCGTACTCCCTCCCCGTACTAGCGATTTATTATTGAGGTGCCTCTCTCCACAGGGACGCGTGCGCGTTAGGCAGATAAGGCAGTGGACGTGTTGTTTTCCTTTGCGGGAGCGCTGCGATGCGGGATGTCTCCCAGTAGGAACCGGGTCTCTGATGGATGAGAATAATGATAGCTGTGAGGAACCTCACAGAGGGGTATATAGTGGTGTATGGAGCCGTAGATAAATTGGGTGTTGCGATTTGGGAGTCATCGTTTCTACGAAGGCCTGCGACTGATAGTTGACCCGTGGAGGGACTATCACAGAATGTATAGATCTGCGAGTGATCTCAACAGGCCGTTCAAGCCTCCGAGGATGGTAACTCCAGAGCAGGAGAGAGATATAGCTTTAACGGCCGAGCCAATAACACCTCAGAAGAATATAGCAGCTAGGGGCCGAGCCAAGAATGTACCGAGAAACATTGACAGCATTGAGAAATCATCAAAAAAAGATTCTTCACTCAACACCTTTAAGAGATATCGGCCCAGCCCACTTGCTCGTTCATCTGCACCCAGGAATTTATCATCACCACCGGCAAGTGAGAACGATACAAATGCCAGTGATGCAAACACAATGCAACGAGTATTTAATGTTTTATGGCGTAAGAAAACACAGAAGAAAAACAAAACGTGGGATGGGGATGGTATCATGATTGTTCGGGGAGACCTCTTGATATTTAAGTGCGACTTAAATGGTGGGAGTAGCTACAAAGAGCAAGGAAGAATAGTGAAAAAATGTCTATTGGAGGGGATAATAACCTTTGGAAACTACGAGGTAGAAATAGACGGAGAAGGGCATGATTGCGAAGAGCCCAGCGAATCTAAAATCAGCACTGCAACCGCTTCTCAGACTCATCCACCCAAGAGAACAGTAGAGATCCCTGTGAGAAGATCACTGAGACAATCACCAGACTTTACCGTTGGTGGTGCAACTGAAGACTCTTGTACCAACAAGCAATTCAAACGTATGATTCCATCCCCACTGCCTCATAACATCATAGTAAACCCAAAGAGTCATGATATCCCTCATCAAACACCCCCACTGATTGAAGATATGAATGACCATAACAACCATGTGTCACTCGTACTAGAAAGAGACCACGATATTCCCGATTCTAGAGATGTGATTGTGGACCCAATACTATCGCAGCATCTTCGAAAACACCAGCGAGAGGGTGTTTTGTTTCTCTATAGATGTGTTATGGGTTGGGGAGGGACAGGGGGAAGAGGGGCATTACTCGCAGATGAGATGGGTCTAGGCAAATCTCTCATGACAATCACACTGATATGGACACTTCTCAGGCAATCATCTTTTACGAATCAGCCTCCCCCAGTTAAGAAGGTTCTCATATGTTGCCCTGTGACTTTGATAGGGAATTGGAAGAAGGAGTTCAAAAAATGGCTCGATATGAACCGAATTGGGGTTCTTGCTATAAACAACGCTCAAGGTGCTGTAAGAGATCGATCTGACATTGTGAGTTTTGGAAAGACAAGAGTATACCAGGTGTTGATAATGGGATATGAGAGAACTGTGAGCATGGCAACAGAGCTAAGAGATATACAATTTGATCTTCTCGTGTGCGACGAGGGCCATAGGCTGAAAAGCAGTAGCAATAAAGCACTGAAAGTACTTCAGAGTTTAAATGTAGAAAGGAAAGTGTTGCTTACAGGTACTCCAATTCAGAATGACCTGAATGAGTTCTATACCCTCGTTGATTTCGTCAACCCTGGCGTACTTTCTTCTCAAAAGGTGTTTGAAAGAGAGTTCATTAAGCCTATTTTACGATCCCGGGAGGCAAACTGTATAAACAAAAGTGTGATAAAGATGGGGGAAGAAAAGAGCAAAGAGCTGATCGCCATCACAAAGAAATTCCTGCTTCGAAGAACTAAAGATGTGATTGCCCACTTCCTCCCCCCTCGAACCGACTCTGTAATCTTTGTTTCTCCAACAAGGCTACAGATAAGCCTGTTCAAACTGATATCCTCCTCAAAGGCTTTCAATCGTATGATGAGTGAAAACAATATTCATGATTCTATGAGTTTGATTATGCTTCTCCGCAAGATATGTAATTCTCCCTCCCTTGTCAAAGACGATTATTCTTTTGCTCAGCTGGCCAATGACCAAGATTACCTCATGACACAGTTGAGCCACAAGTTAAAGAGTGGGAAGATATCGGTGCTTATACAAATACTCAAGGAAGTTCACAAGAGGAGAGAAAAGGTGGTGCTCATTTCAAATTTTACTCAAACCCTTGATGTGCTACAGAACATTATAGCCTCCATGAATTATTCTTTCCTAAGATTAGACGGAAGTACACCAAACAAACACCGAGACAAGCTTGTCACTGATTTCAATAAGAGCACAGTTGATACAGCATTCGTGTTTCTACTATCTGCGAAATCAGGTGGAATGGGTTTGAATCTTGTTGGAGCCTCTCGTCTGATATTGTTTGATAACGACTGGAACCCCTCTATAGATCTTCAAGCAATGGCTCGGATTCACAGAGATGGACAGACTAAGCCCGTTTTTGTATACAGACTCTTAACAGCGGGTTGTATCGATGAGAAGATCTTCCAACGCCAACTCGTCAAAATGAGCCTCAGTAGTAAATTTCTAGACGATGCTACAAGTGGGCGCGATACTTTAAATGAGGATGCATTTGATTATTCGGATCTGAAAGATCTATTCTCCTTGGATGAGCATACTAAGAGCAATACCCATGATTTGATTGAGTGCCCCTGTGAGGGATTAGGTGAGAACCATCAGTATGACGCATTTTCTGAGGAGATGGATATTTCCATTGAACACTCGGACAATATCGACGAGGAGTTTTCTTCAACGCAAGACTGGATGAGCGCACTAGATTTCAAACAAATCTCTCAGGAGCCACAGAGGAAGAAAATCACCATCAAAAAATGCCTAACAGACTACAAACACATCGATCCCGCCTCGGTTGGCATAGATCGCGGTGAATTAGTCTGGGAGGATGAAGTTCTTGAATCCGTGACAAAGGCAGAGGTACCCGAAGAGAGGGTCATTAGGTTTGTGCTAACAAAGACAAGCAAAGATCCAATTCCACAGTACAGTCAAGGAAAAGCCGATGACAAGAAGAATTAAATACTTTACAGCAAGAAAAGAAACATTTAGAATTGCGTAATCCATCGTGTTTACTGTTTACACTTGTATAAACCAGTTATGCACTCTAAATCTCTCTTAAGCGGGACGACTCATACGTGCCTCTGCAGCTCTAGCCCTCTGTTCTCTCAGGATTCTCATTTTCTGCTCAGATGTGAGTATACTGAGATCCACTTGAGACTGTGAAATTGTAGCCGACTTCAACACTTTGCCATTTCTAAATTTCTTCTCTCGCTCCCGCTCTGCCTCCTTCTTTGCTTGCTGGAGTCCCTCTTCGATGAGACGTAGCTTTTCCTTTTCTTCATCTGCTTTAGCCTGCTTCTGCTCTCTGTCAACTTGCTCCTTGCTGATTGGGGTACCCACATGTGCACTTGTCCAGTCGCAAAAGTCTTCTCCTAAAGAATGTCTTTCTACACAGAATTGCTGCTTAACAGAAAGTGAACTGGCTACATCATAGGGAGTCTTTCCAAACTTGTTAGTAGTGCAGGGACTTGCCTTCAAGTTACTCACTAGAATGTGAACCATATGTGAGAGTCCATTAGCCGAGGCATAGTGAAGCATGGTCGGAGTATTTGCATACTCTGAGTCTGGCTCAAATATGAACTCTACATCAAGCTTATTCTTTCGAACGTACATTACGAGGGCCGGAGCCTTTGATTTTCTAAGCAGAGCAACCAACTCTTGGGTGTGCTTCTCTGCGTCACTCATCTTTGTCTTTCCCGCAGACCCAGCAGTCGATTTCTCGGCGGTGGATTTTGCCAAAGCTTCTTTCTGCCTCTCCAATCTTAGCTTAGAAGCATCATCTGCCTGGGGTACGTCTATTATATGCAAGTAGCTGAGATTAAGCCAAGCATTTCGCAGTTCAGAGGCAGTTGCCCTCTTCGTAGTGAAGGGGAAGGTTCTCAGTCTCTTATCTCCACTTGGTATTGGAGCTCCCTCATAGCCTACGATGGTATTCCTACTTGTGGAGCCATTCGCTCTGATGAATATATACTCGCAGTTGTTTAAATATCCTCTCCAGGAGCTCAGCAGCTCTCGTACATCTTTCTGCAGAGCTGCCTCATTATACCTTCTCAAGTTCGAACCTGCTGATTTTGCCTTGCCTTTGGCATTATCATTAGCTGATTGTGATCCACCCTGTTTCCTTCTAGTCGTGTACCTATGGAATGTCTTATGGACGAGCAATTCTACCTGTTGAAGCTGGGCTTCCGGGGTATTGATTACTCCTCTGACCACCTTTGGCCTATGTGAAATAATTGCTCCTGCGAAATGGCCACCTCCTATCATAAACAATGCTGATGTTTTCTCTCCATTATCCACACCACTCCACCTCTTGAGAGTCCCCAGCGCATCGTCTAGATCATTCGAGCTGAATACAGATTTGTATACGCCAAAACATTTATCGGGTGGCAAGTAAGGCGATTTAAAACAAAGAAATGGAGACCGAGTATTGAGGTGGCTCACAGTTCTGTCCTCATCTTCAACGTTATTCACATTGAGCATGCGCAGGTCCTGTTCTGCTTTCTGCAAGATCACCTCCATTTTGCCCTTTTCCTTTTCCTTTTCCTTCTCTCCAACGTCCGAGTCTGATGCACTGTCTGATCCCGATAGGCTCTCATCCAAATCTTGGATGATTTCTTCAAACTCTTCCTCAGTCACGGGAGCCACTCCTTTGAGTTTCCTTTTAAGGTTGAACCTATGCAGATCAGATTTGTAGTGTTCACGCAAGGCAATGGATGTATCTTCAGAGAGCTTCACCTTGCAGGTTGCACACTCACCATTTGCGGCCGGTGACTCGATAAGCTGCTCGTTGTGTTCGATAGTGTGATCATTGTGTATCTTCAATGCTTCAGTGGTTAGTCTCTGCTCCACTATCTCTGTTGTGAGCGAGTCGAAGTAGAGCAGTTCGAGTGAATCCACAAGAGCCTTCTCCAAGGAAAATATGCACAGCTCTTGGGGTGCGAAATACTTAGGCGGCATGATAGACAGAAAGTGCCCTCTGCAGTCTCAGGTGGAGTATAATAAGCTTGCTGGAAGAGAAGGTCAACCAAAGATATAATTATCCATTTAGAGGTATTGCTGATTTGCCTCCAATGCTCATCGGCTATCCATAGCGATGACTGACTGCCCACCCTCGTGTATGATGCGTGCGTCTCGAGCGTGATGAGATGAGTGTGCCCTTAGATACGGGAAGAAGCGTGGGAAGAGCGTGGGAAGAGCGTGGGAAGAGCGTGGGAACAAGCGTCGTCGTACACAGTGTAAGTAAACAAGAAACGCTGTATAATAACAAATAATAAAGCGGTTGGAAGGTGTTGCAGAATATACCAGCAAATGGAGTTATAACCTAGTATAATAACTATAATAACTCTTTGGAAAAAAAATTTAAAAAAAATATTACTGAATTGCCGCTCCATCTCTGGATTGCCTTATTAGAACGATACTGCGTAAATGAGTTTAAAAACTCGGATGCCGAGTAAAAATATTATATGTCGCTCCTGCAAATGCCCTTTTATTAAGTTCCTCAGTGAAAAGTGTATATATATCAACTTTTGTTTGCTTCGCCAACTCATCGCCATCACGTTTTTTTAACACCGACAATACGTGCATTTCACCTTTACTCCAACGCGCCCACTCTGTGGCATTCCTGAAGGAACCACCTAATATTCTCGGGGTCCATGAACGGATGCGTACCGTGACCAAAGTTAATTATATACTGGTGCTTTCCACCCCCAAAGCCTGCAATCATCTCTTCCACCTTTCTGGTGATAGTTTCTCTAGAACCATAGATAATACCTGGATCAAGATTACCCTGCAGGGTGACTCTACCATTGGCAAGCTTGACGGCCTCCTCTGGAAGGTAACTCCAGTCCAGGGAAACGGTATGGTAGCCGGAATTACAGAGCTTGTCAAGTGCATACCAGGATCCCTTGGCAAACACAGTTAGAGGGATTTCCTCCTTCACACCTAACTCCACAAGCCTTGCTGGAAGCTTGGAGGAGATCTGTCTTAGATATGGCAGGGAGAATTCGTCAAACTCTCTGGGTCCGAGCTCGCCACCCCATGACTCAAACACCTGCAGCATCTGAGCACCGGCAACCACCTGCTGGGCCAAGAACTCTATAGCCACATCGGTGATTGCCTGAAGGAGTTCATGCATGCTTCCAGGATACTTGTAGAGCCACTCCTTGGCGAATCTGAAGATCCTGCTTCCTCCACCCTCGATCATATATACAGCCAAAGTCCAAGGGGCACCGCAGAACCCAAGAAGCGGCACTCTGCCTTGTAGCTTCTTTCTGGTGAGGGTAATAGCCTTGAATGCCCACGCCAGTTCCTTTGTGACATCTGGCTTTTTGCTAAGCTTGCTGAGATCATCTGGTACTCTCAAAGGGTCAGGAAAGGAAGGACCAACCTTGTCGATCATCTGTACTTCCATACCCATGGCCTGGGGAATCACCAAGATGTCGCTGAAAATGATAGCTGCGTCGATAAGACCATCGAAATGTGTGATGGGTTGGATGGTGATTTCCGAAGCAATTTCCGCATCTCTGCATGTTTCAAAAAAGTCACGGCCAGCCTTCACTTCGTGGTACTCTGGAAGGTAACGGCCAGCCTGTCTCATGATCCACATAGGTGGACGCTCAACCGTCTGACCTGGGGAAATTTGTATTAGTGATGAGTCGAAAAATTAAAGGGCAAAAACAGAGTGACAAAAGATTTGAGCAAGTGTTAAGCACTGTCCAGTTTCTCACTCTTTGTCCAATTTTTCACTCAATGTGTTCACTTACCGAGGGCGGCCCTCAGAATGAGATCATTCTTAAGAGGAGCAAACTGTTCAGACATTGCTGTTATAATAAATATGTTTTCTCACGACAGCAAACTAAAGTGAATGAATGTGAACATATATATATCCCTTGTTACCTGTTGCACAACCTAGTATCTTTCTCCTTTCAATATTTTCCTCTTGATGTGTCCACTCTCTGTGCTTCCTTCCTTGCCTTAACTCGTTCGTCTGACCGGCCGTTGTCGCACTCTAAACTCTCCAAGTTTCTGCAGTACGCTTGCTCGGTTAAATTATCCATACCTGAATTATCATTGCGGACGAGCCCATAACACAGCAGAGCAGAGAAGGCATAGTAGAAAAAAAGAGAGTTGAGAGGGCAGTAAGTACACTACTTGCGCATTACATCATTCCACCTAATAAGCCTTTCTCGAGTTTACCCACCCAGTGAGCCTTCCACGAGTTCTCCCACCCAGTGAGCCTTCCACGAGTTCTCCCACCCAGTGAGCCTTCCACGAGTTCACCCACCCAGTGAGCCTCTCTCGTGCACACCCACCTATCACTAGGTGCCCCACACAGGGCCCCCTGCATAGTTCCTATTCATTATAGTGCACGCTCTACAAAGAGTCCGTCCATCTTGCCCCATAGACAGCCGCTCCCCGATATCGCCTCCCCTCCACGCACGACGGCGGAACCATGCGATGAGCTCCATGTGCCCAAAGCGGCCCAATTATGTCACTTTGGGGCAAACTATGGCAAGCAGGAGCAGAGATGGCGCTGCAAGGAAAGAAAACAAACAGAAGGGGACGTTATGCACAACGGCGGCTGGCACAGGTAGCGGGCCCGTGCAGAAGAAGGAGTTGAAGGCCACAGGCTAGGGTCTAAACCCACCCAAATGCAAGAGAAAAAAGAGAGAGATACTAACAAATATATGGCGAACAGTGTTAGAGTAACAATTGAGTTTGACGATCTTCACAGTTTACAGTTGGTCATTGGAATGGATTGTTAGATAGTATATACGATATATACTATTAGTCTATTCCTCATCTTATTGAGATCTGAGCGGAGGATACATATTACTCAGAGAGGTTCTACCGACAACTCTATATGGAGAGTGGGTCACGTTGCTAATCTCTTTGGCCCTACTTTCTTTGGCCTCATCCCTTTGGCCGTTAGCTCTCATACACCACCACGCTACACGGATATCTAAAACGTCTACACCTTAACCAAATCAAAACACACTAATATCAAAACACATAGTGAATTGCCGTACCCTAGTAATATATTCCACCACTGCCCCGAAGATGTCAAACAAAGCAACTCTTGCTCCCCACCAGGGCTCATCTTCAGTACACACCGTATCAACGGAACAGCGGGTATGCAATCCCACAGCAGTGTCTAGCGAGGAGGCTCCCGGCATTCTTGTTCGCTTTGTGCGCTCGGTGTTTGGATTCAGAAAAACAACTTTGACATTCCTTGTGGTTATATCATATCTGGCTGCAATTTTGCTTGCAACTTATGCAGAACACTATGCCCTTTCTGCCCCCACGGATGAACCACACCATTTGACCTCAGCATGGACAGACCTCCAGCACATTTCTTCAAAATTCCACACGTACGCTTCGCATGCAAATGATGAAGTCCACGAGTATATCCTTGAGCGGGCAATTGAACTATGCAGCAAAAGGAAATACATGTCTGCCAACAATGACACTTCCTCTATTATGTTCAACCAAGCAGACGTTTTTGACTCCGCGAGCCTTAGCAATAGAATCATATACTTTGAAGGGAACAATGTTCTGGTCAAAATACAAGGAAAGAATCCCGAATTGCCCGGTGTCCTTATCTCTGCCCACTTTGATAGTGTTCCCACAGCCTATGGCACTACCGATGATGGAATGGGTATTGCATCAATGCTAGGAATGTTGGATTTCTATGCCAATGATAAGTCTGTGAAACAACCAGAGCGCACTATTATCTTCAACTTCAACAACAATGAGGAGTTTGGCCTTTTGGGTGCCAATGCTTTCTTCGAGCACGAGTGGAGCAAAGAGGTGAAATACTTTATCAACCTGGAAGGCACAGGTGCAGGCGGTCGCGCCATATTATTCCGTTCTACTGATGCCGATATTGTCAAGTATTACAAGGCTGCCAGAGCACCCTATGCCAACAGTCTATTCCAAGAGGGATTCCAAAGTGGTCTCATCCACTCAGAAACAGACTACAAAGTGTACAAGGAGCATGGTCTCAGAGGTGTCGACATTGCCTTTTTCAAACCAAGATCTTTGTACCACACCCGCAGGGATTCCATTGATGGGACCACTAAGGGCTCCTTGTGGCACATGGAATCGAACTCGTTGGATCTGCTCTTGGAGTTGGCGAACCAAGCTGATCCAATCGATGATGAGAACAGCGAGAAGCAAGCTGTGTTTTTTGATGTATTTGGCCTCTACTTTGTTTCCTTGCCTGTGTATAATGTCTTTGTCATCACCGTAGTCAGTCTGTGCCTTGTGCCTCTAGTTGTAATTGGACTGCTTGCCGTAGTGCTGGCGCGAGGCACATGGCATTTGCATGGTATAAGGGGACTCTTCAGGTATCCATTTAGTTTGATAGCTTCCATAGTAAGCGTGGTGTTACTTGAGAAGTATGTTTTGCTCACCAATCCTCTCTTGATCGCCAAGGATTGGTTTTCACCGCTGGTGAGCATCGTGTCTCTGTTCTTGCTTGTCAATTACCTGTTTCTCAATTTCTTCAGCTGGGCGAGACCTGTGCATGACCAGAAACTCGTGGGAATGCTACAGTACCACCTGTTGCTATGGATTGCATGTGTTTATGGTGCTTCACAGGAGTTGTCCGTAGAAAATGTAGGCGTATATGCGTTAGGGTTCCTTTACATTCTAGTATCTGCTTCTTCGATTTTTGGATTGCTTGCATTGGCCTTAAAAGCTATTCCAAAACGTGAGGTACGCGCTTTTCATCCCTCCGTAGCTTATGGGGCAGTAGACGATAACTCACAGAATGAGCCACCCGTTATTTCTCCTACAGCCACCTCTGCAACTCCAAACGAATATGAGCAGCCAGACGCTGGGGCCCTCGAAAATGCCCCACTACTACAGGAACAGAGCTCGATAGCCAATAGACAACTTGAGCCTCAAGTGCGTCTGCAGCCTGAAGATGAGACAACATTCCAGAGGAAGCTGAGAGAGTCCGCTTTGAAGTCTTTCTCTTATGATTGGTCTATCCAGTTTATTATTCTAGTCCCTCTCTCTATTATTACTGTATACTCCTTGGGTGACCTCCTGCTTCAAGGGTTAAACCAGACAGTACAGGAGAGTGCTGCACTTGGTGAGACTACATTGCAGTTTTTGGTATTACTTGGTATCGGATTGGGACTGCCAGTTCTCCCATTCATCCACAAGCTTAATGCTCTGCTTGCTGTCGTGCTCTTGGCAGCTTTCTTGGTATCATCACTTGTGTCAGTGGTTGAGAGTCCGCTATCTGTTGGGGCGCCATTAAAGCTTCGTTTCCTGCAGACTGTAGATTTAAACACAAACACAACGATTGCTTCTCTTTATGGAAGAGCAGGGTATATTAAGGATATCATTGAGGATTTGCCAAGTGTGAAAAGTGATCCCCATTCTACAGTAGAATGTATGCCGTATGCAGATGGTAATGAGAAATGTTTCTATAGTGCGCCACATCCATGGCTTGTGGATGGTAGTTTAGGGGAAAACATGGGGGTGATGTCTATTGAAGTGTTGAATGACTCAAATACCGACAATGGTGATGGGGGTATCTATGTTCCATTGGAGGCCCAATTCAGGGTCCATGCTAAAGACAACAGAAATTGTGTGCTCACCTTCAACACAACGAGATATAGCTCCGGCGAGAGCGCTAAAGATAAGGGTATGGTTTCCCCCTTAAAGCAGATCAGCGTGTACCATGACGCGGACAATATTGTGAATCTGACCGCATCTAATTTCGGAGGAGACAATGGAGCGAATGCTCTCATCGCTTCAGGTCATAGCATTGGACCTAACGGAGAGGAGAGATTCAGGCTAAATAAAGGCATTGACGAGTTCCAGATATTTAAACTAAACTGGACAGCGCCATATTACCATATAGGCGTCCAGTGGATGTTTGATTGGGATGATGATGATACTACCGAGGACAACTACAAAGATAGGAACTTGGGAGTAACTGTGCAATGTTTCTGGGGAGAATACGACAGCGAGTCGCTAGTCGACGGTGCTGAAAAGAAGCGCAAGGTTCCCGCGCTGGATGAATTGTTACAATATTCGCCACCACAATTTTCTTACTCCAACCTCGCTAGAGGGTTGGTAGAAATCGATGGGTACATCGAACTATAAAGCGTACAACGATATCACTTCCCGCTGTTGGGGATAAGCTAGCGAGAGTGGGGAGAGGCCTGTACTTAGCGGGAGACAGGACCCGTGCGCCAGATTTTCAATATATTTTAAACTCTTCATCTGATCGTTTATTGCTTATAATTCGCTTTCTCAAAATACATTCCAGTTCATAGTTTTGATTCATAAACGGACAATTCTAGATTTTTCTTACATGGTGATAGGAGGATGTTGATTAAATGTATGACACCTCTTCTCACTCTTATATGCCTACTCTGTCCATCTGCCCTCTGTCCGTCTGCCTTCTGTCCATCTGCCCTCTGTCCATCTGCCCTCTGCCCACATCTCCGCACGCAACCGTCCACCCTTCACCGCTCTTCCCGTGATACAGCGCATGCTCCCCGGGAGATTCCTTCCTACAACCCACACTACCCGAGAGACTCCCTCCTACAACCCACACTACCCGAGAGACTTCCTCCTACAACTCACACTACCCGAGAGATTCCCTCCTACGAACCGCACGGCCCAAGAGACTCCCTCCTACGAACCACACTGCCCGAGAGATTCTCTCCTACAGCCCACACCCTCTGTTGAATGCCCTCCCACGACTCAGCCCTTCGAATAGTGCCCTACTACCCAGGCCCTTCTGCCGGCCCACTACCGGTACCCTACGGCCCTGCGCTCCTACGCCCAGCACATCCACTGATGTACTCCCCACAGGAAAGATGCACCAGGCATCATGTAACTGTTCACAAGACGCCCCACTGCTCACAAAGGGGTTTTCCTCACCCGAGCAATGCCAAAAGCCCCCGTACGATTGCTCTTTGCCGGCAACGACTCTGCATCGTACGGGAAATACCGCCTGTTTCCCGTCGCATCCAGGCAGGACCGGGCCAAAAGATAGCAATGATGTCCGTGCAGAAGCGTATGGTTGCAGGAATATGTGCATTTTTTATGGGTGTGAGCCAACGAAATACCAGATTTCGCATGCGCTCTCCTGCGTGTAATCAGTTTGTGTGTGTGTATATTTTTTTTAAACGTTTTACAGGCGAGTGTTTTTCGTATGCGGTTTTTGTAAATTATTTTTATCTGGTCACTCTGATATTTTTGCCCACCCATACATAAAAGTAAGCCTTTGGCTAAGAAAGACCGTTCAAAGCGCTCATTCTGTGTTATTCCTAGTCACTGTTTCTTTTTGGCTTTCGTTTTCACTGCACCTTTGACAGGTGTGCTGGAACTTCATCGTAACGTGCTTGAGTTTTACAGAGAAGGTGCTTATACAAAGAGGTATTTTCACCCATTTGAGAAAGAGACACTCTGCGTCTATCCAAATATTGAAAGAAGCTATTGACTTGATGGAAACAACCAATGGTGATTATATCCTCGAGTTGGAATCGTTTTACCTAAAATAACTTGAAGCAAGCCAGAAAACAGACCCATTATGTGCATGGGTTCGGATAAATTATTAGAACGAAACAGCCCGAAATTCCCACAGGAGACGTGTGGTGAAGGTGCCCCGGCCACTACCATGACTTCATTAGACTCCCTTGATAACGAACGTTTATCCACACACAACACATCAGCCCCAATCCAAATAACGAGGATAAATGGTGAACAACCCTCTCCTGAGCTGCTAGCTACTTCAGTTGGAAAAGAAGTTCAAGGAAGAGTGATCACATCCTCTTCCACCATTTCACTGTTATCTCTGAATTTGAATAACAATCCTCAGCACGGCAACCTCAACTCACAGATAAACAGTAACCAGGACACCGACACCTGCGATGCCATTTCCCCGAAGCAGAAAAACATCAACACAGGCGATGCCTCTTCCATTGTGATACCGCCGAACGAACCGGTAGCGACAAACACGAATATACCTCCATTCAACTCCTCTTGGTCAAGGCATCTGCCGCATCAGCAACGTCATAAGCATTATCAATCATCTACGAGTTTGTCAGCTCTGTCCATGTCTGCTGCCAGCAGTCCAGCATTACCAAGAAAGCTGAGTAACGTGACATCTCCTTCAACAGTTTCACCAGGTGCATTTGCATCACCATCAGCATACCAAGGTTCTGTAAGGAAACCAACCTCTCCGCAATCAATCCCCCGCCTCTTGGAACAACTTCCACCGCAAAGGTTGGGAGCGGGGAATGTTCCCGATTCGCCTAACCTCGATCCTACATCAGTTGGAGGATCACCTTCCAGATTCTGGCTGGCAAGCCAGACTCCTCCCGCTTCCCTGACCGGTTCTACTTTCTCTTTGTCTGATTTGTCCCAACAGCAACTAGTGGCATTGCAGCAAAGGCTTTCCTCACAACCACAGGACCTCACAGCGGGTGCCATAATTGAAGCAATCAAGGCCCACCAACCTCATTCGAGACAAGGAAGTACCGGCCACAATGAGCCACCTCCATCAACCTTGGGCCCGAGTATGGGCTCCGGTGGATACACGAGCGTGTCCCCTTTGAAAGTTATTCCGGAGTCTACAAAGCTTACTAGCTCTCCACCATCTGGTTTGAGCCACAGCCAAGGGAGTAGTCATAGCGACAGCGCAAGACTCTTGCTGCAGAATATCGGCAACAGATCGCCTAACCTCATGCCTGTGGGCACTCCTTTTGGCGAGGATGCTCCTCCTATGACCCCACTCACCCTTTCACATATCCAGAGAAGATCATCCTCCTCTGCCGGGAACCAGCCCGTCAGCAGTAGCATCGAGGCCGATGATTATATCAGTTACCGGTCTGGCGGTGTTCCCACTTACAGCCGGGGCGCTGCTTCTGAGCAGATGCATGCAATTGAGGATAGGGATGAAGAACAAGAGGGTTATGGGGACACCGCTATCGAGCAAGCAGACGACATTGGAGATGATGGAATATTTATCAACGATGGGTGAATGGGAAATAAGGCGTTTTAAAATATACACAGGTATCAGAGATAGATTAAAGTCTGTAGCGGCGTTAAAATATATATACACATGTGTGTTCAAGGAGATGTCCACCCTGCTACGCACAAGGCCAACAAGCGGGAGGAAGCGGGATATAAAAAATATCTATACAGGAATACAAAAAAACAAACTTTGATGATGTATTTACTTTACCCTAGAAGGTAGCGGCTAAGAAAAAGATAAATGGGCTTATCAACAATAAAATATTTGTTCTATAGCTGTTCCGCATTATGCTTTGAAAAACATCTATCTCATTTATTTTTAGTCACCTTAAACAGAAAGTACACTTAATAGAAACCTGACTAGAAACACGCAACCTTTGACGCCTTGACCTTGTCATGCAGACAACCTGTAACAACTGGCATATTCAGGTGCAGGTAAAGCGCGTTGCATTGTATGTATCCAGTACTAAAAAAATTACTCTCTAGACTTGACGATGTTGACAAACTCAGGCTTGAGAGAGGCACCACCAACAAGGAAGCCATCGACATCAGCCTTGTCCTTGAACTCCACGGCGTTCTTTCCGTTGACGGAGCCACCGTAGAGGATTCTCACCTCGGAAGCCTGCTTGGCACCGATGGTGGTCTCAAGGTAATCCCTAATGGACTTGTGGACTGCTTGGGCATCCTCTGGAGTGGCAGCAAGACCGGTACCAATAGCCCAAACTGGTTCATAGGCAATGACAATGTTGCTCCAGTCAGAAACAACGTCGGAGACCGCCTTGAGCTGCCTCTTACAGATATCAAGAGTGATACCAGCCTGCTTCTCTTCGTAGGTCTCACCGATACAGAGGATGACTTTAACACCGTTGTCGAGAGCAAACTTGGTCTTGGAGGCGATGAACTCATCAGATTCCTTGATGATGGTACGCCTTTCTGAGTGACCAAGGATTACCCATGGGACACCAATGTCCTTGAGGGAGATTGGAGAGATCTCACCAGTGTAGGCACCGGATGCCTTGTCAAAGGAGTTCTGGGCAGCAACAGAGACGGTCTTCTGCTTGTTGAGGTCGACAGCCCATGCAAGGTAGGGAGCGGGGGGAGAAATGACAACCTCAACGTTGGATGGGAGGTCGGCAGAGTTAAGACCCTCAACGATGGCCTTGATGGACTCCTTGGAGCCGTTCATCTTGAAGTTACCTCCAACAAAAAATTGACGAGCCTGAGAATCGGATAATGGATTGTTAGTGTCTGCCGATGCCTTGAGTTGCGAAGATATAGAGCCCAGACGGGCGATTGCACGTACCATTTTAACTTAGTGTAGGATTAGAGAAGAGCAAGAGGAGAAATGTGCACAACTGTCCAAGTTAGTTGCTCAATTCCAACGAAAATTAAAATTCAGGCAAAAAATAATGTGATGCTGATCAAACTGTCTCGATAATGAAACAAATAAAACAATTGAGGCAACCTTCACGTATTTGTACTTTGCAAATCCGAGCAGGAGAAACTAACTCACCACCACCAATTGTCCACCTTGCAGAGCCGTAGGCCGGATATGATAACTTTACAACGCCCGGGAGATCAGGAGAGACTTTCGGAGAAGAGCAGCAACGGAGGGGGAGGTCACCAGCAGGCAGAGAGACGTGCAGCGGCAGCACCGTAGGAGCTGCAGGATTTGCGGCTGTTGTGCAGCTTTTGACTTATTGTGCTGGGAGTCTCTGCTCTGGCAGGTGAGGGACCAGCACGAACAAGTGGTTTTAATGGGGCCACAATAATCCGGACAAAGCAAGAGAGTCAACAACTGATGCGTTGCTACAGTAGGTTGTCAGAGTGGGTGATTTATGATTTATGGAAATCAAAAGCACTTGTATGTCTGTGACAAGATTTGTCGGGCAGTAATTGTTGGCGTATGAGAACTAGAGCACTTGTAGTCACTCACTATGTATCTATCAGGGTCCGAGACTGGCCCGGAGTTTGGTACAGCACAGATTGAACGCACAACCGAACGCACAACTGAACGCAGAACTGAGCACACAAGTGAAGTCACAAATGAAAGGAGGAGAAATCACTCTTCCTGCTTGCTTAATTGTAGGTATCAATTGAGCACAACACACTGGAAGCACAACACACTGGAAGCACACTATAACATGTATGATACCAGTCAAAAGTTTGGGAAATAGGAGTTTGGGAAATGGGAGCACTGAAAAGATGTGTGCTTCTTGATGAAGGAAAGGTGCAACAGCTGCAAACTGGTTTGGCTACGAATCCGCTTTGTATATATACATATATATTGTGGCAAGTGTCGTGGGAAAAATGTAATTCCAAGAGGCTAAATAAGCAGCGCCTAAGACGATAATATAAGCCATGGTGAGCCTAAACAGTAGTCGTGGTCAAGCAAGAATAGCCTATACCTCTTTGCCGATGGGCCAGGGCCCCGGCATACCACATAGTGGAGTCAAAGCCTCTCTTGCACGCAGGAGAAGCTCATCCCCAAGTGGTTGTTAAGCGGCCCGATCAGGTAATGATGGAAGCTACACTAATCGGGCAACCACTGATAGGAACTGAGAAAGGGGGACTTGGAGAGCAGGGAAGGGAAGGAGGGAAGGCAAATATGGTGTAGGCGGTAATAACGCTGCTGTTACTCTGGAATATATTCAGAAAGAAAATATTCAGAAAGAAAATATACAAAAAGGAAATATTCAAAAATGTCCCTTAATCACCTATATATAAAACATTCTAAACCCTTAGTGCCTAGTCTTTAGTACCTTTTTTGGTGTTATAGGGGGTCCATTACCCCACAATGGGCTGAAACAGCTTAGTGCTGAAGCAGCTTCTGGTGAACCTTTAGTTATATGCAATGGAAAGCAGAATGCAAAAAATAGTGTTCCAAGCAGTAGACTGGGATTGCTTGCTCCTACTTCAAAACACCTGAATATGCTACAGAAAGCAAAGATGCTTGAAACCAAAAAACACATCCCAATTAAAAACTCCGATACAGGTAGAAGCCGTAGCAGCATCTACTTCACTCTTCTAAATAGTGTTTGTAATTAAACCGCTTGCTCCGAAACCATTTGTCTTTATGTCATCGGTAAAAGTTGCACTCACATTAGCAGGCTCTCCCATGACTTCATCGTGATCAATAGCACCGTGGACATGGTCATCACCATCATCGTTGTTCAGAGCAGTAACCTTATTGAATCTATCTCTTATCTTCTTTTCCTTTTCTCTCTGGGCCCGTATCGCACTCAGCTCCGCATCTACGACGGCATCAAGTTCAGACTGACTCATATTTGAATTTGTATGGAAAGCAACCTCAGCCTTTGTTTCTGCTGCCAGCAGTTGTTCATATTCCAAGGGGTCCTGGTCTTCTATTTCACCCCACTTGCGCAGATGTGTCAAGAGTTTATACCGCTGTGTTTCTTCATTTTTCTCCATCACCAACAGCTGACAATGCGGAATGTTTGTTAAACTTTCAAACTCTTCTACACTCCATCTGAACCACTTCATGAGAAATACCCTCGCCCATATACCATGCGTGACCAAAACAAGAACACTGGGGAACTTGTCTGTGTTGAACTGGCGGAAGAGGGTCTCATTAAACCCAGCGCAACGGTCATACACATCCGCCGCACTCTCTCCATACGGTATCCTGTAAAAGAAATGGCCATAATGCGCTCTCTCGGCCCAGATTTTTTCCATTTCCTCAGCGGTGCTCTGGAAATTGCCAAAATCCTGTTCTCTCATCCTGGGCTCTTCATATACTTTGTGTTTGATATTGCTGTCTTTGACGGTGATGTCAAGCACCTCCTGCAAAGTTTGGCGTGCTCTTAGATAAGGGCTTGTGTAAAATAGCACAGAATCATCCTCGGTGAGGAGTTCCCTGAGCTTTTTCCCTGCTAATCGCGCCTGTAGATGTCCTCTCTTGGTGAGGGGAACTTTATGGTTGGGCACATAACAGTTGACGCTCTTGTCACAGTTGCCCTCGGACTCACCATGTCTGATGAGAATTATCAACTACCACCTGTGTTAGTATACGTGAAACCAAATGTAGAGACCATAACCATATTGAACACTCACTCTCGGCCTTCCCATAGTTATATGCGGGGTGCTATTTTTGGAAATGGCTGTTTGCGTTAGAGACACTTTTTAGCTATAAATGGGATGGAAGGGGACGCCCTCTGAGGTTTCTCCCGTGCTAATGAGTAGGTGTGTATCTACTCGCTGTAGGTACAAAAAAGAATAAGCATGCACCGTGAGCAGCAAAGTAGATCCACTTATATATATGTTTATAGACAGCAGCGGAAACAGCAATATATCACGCCGAAGATATGAGCCCCGCACAACACAGCACAATCAGTGGAAACTGACCCTTTTTAATTTTGGTTACAAAATACCATATATACACTAGCGTTTACTTTCAAGATGAGTAAACGCACACAGCATAATATACGCTATCGATCCCCACTCCTGTCACTAGTCACCATGTAGAGGTGCTAAGCTGTAGCCAAAAGGCGCAAAAGCAATTCCTGCTCATCCCATCCCCTATGCTTACTATGCCATGCGCGCCACGGGCTACTCTCTACATGTGGATGAGCTCATGTCATCATTACAATGCGTCTGTTCTGCCCGTATGTCCGCGTGCGCTTAAGGCGTGATCCGGCTAATCTTCGGAAAGGCCAGTCAGTAGTGCCAGGGGACACAATAGGAAATACTATGGGGGAGTACTATGGGGGAGTACTGTGGAGGAGTACTGTGGAGGAGTGCTATGGGGGAGTGCTATGGGGGAGTGCTATGGGGGAGTACAACAGGAAAATACTGCGAGAAGTACTGTAGGAAAATGCTGTAGGAAATACTGTGAGAAATACTGTGAGAAATACTGTGAGAAATACTGTGAGAAATACTGTAGGGAAATATTGTTGGAGATATTGTACGGAAATATTGTTGGAGATATTGTACGGAAATACTGTTGGGAATGCTGTGGGCAAATAAGAAATACTCTAGACAAATACCTTGGCAAATACTATAGGTAAATAGGAAATACTCTAGACAAATACTCTAGACAAATCCTATAGGCAAATACTACCATTTAGGTGACACCAGAATGACTACGGTCATATGGATGGCTGGATAAAATGAAGCATTTGATAATATATTTTTAATTTGCGAAACCAAATTGTGCCATACTTGGTAAATTCTGGTGAATATTCGTAGTGACAAAGTCTGATGATTCATTTCTACACTCAAGGTTACTGTAAAGGTGTACTGTATCTCCTTATGCGGTTGTGTCATACGTATGATGAGATGCTCGGCATAATAACAGATGTGCATTACTAGTTGATATGTATAGATTGCTTCTACAAATAGGAACGACTGGGCCCATGCTCTGCATGAAAGACATATTTTTATCAATTAGGGAAGGCTGGAGGAGAACCGTCCGATGAGGTGGGGATGGAGACATGAGGAGAGGACTGATTGGGAGATACATATGCCTATCCAGCTGTGGCTATGCCTATCCAGATGTCTGTGGCTGAACCTGACAAGTATGCCCAGTATGTGGTGTGTTCCTATATATTTCCAATTACACGGTTGATGGCTTGTGGATGTAGGCATTATCTCAAGACACACTGTTATGAGGTTGGTGTTTCATCTCTGTATACGTGTGCCTTGTTTGTTCTCAAGTGGAGTGATTTCCTTCACTCTGCCCCTGGTATTGATCGATCACCCTTGACTTGGCTCTAAGAGGTAAATATTTATTACAATCAACACATAAACATCTAATATGATAAACACAATACCAAGTGCATCAAGGGGACCCGTCGCTTCTCTGCCATTCTTCTCCCCATCCTCCCTTCTCTCTATGACTCGATGGATTAGCTCTTCTCCTTATCCTCACCCCTGCCCAATGCATCTGGCTTAAGAGTTGGGAACAGCAGCACCTCTCTAATAGTATTGCTGTCGGTCAAAAACATGGCCAATCTGTCAATACCAGCACCCCATCCACCGGTTGGTGGAAGACCGTACTCCAAAGCATTACAGAATGTCTCGTCAATGAGCTGTGCCTCATCATCACCCTGGTCCTTCTGTCTAGCCTGCTCCTCAAAACGTGCTCTCTGGTCGAATGGGTCGTTCAACTCTGTGTAAGCATTACAGATCTCCTTGGTTGCGACAAACACCTCGAATCTCTCACAAAGACCTGGAATGTCTCTGTGGTACTTGGCAAGGGGAGACATCATCTGTGGGTGACCAAAGATGAAGGTTGGGTTAATACACGTGTCCTCAAGCTCACCAACCAGCTTGTCGAGCATTCTGGCGTTGGTGAGTGGTGGAGGACAGTCGAGCTTGTGCTTGATAAGGATGTTCTTCAGGAAAACACCAGTCTCGGCAGTGTGAAGCTGGTCTCCAGGTGGGAACTTGACGTTGAAAACCTTCTCAAGCTCTTCAATCATGTTGATTCTCTTCCATGGTCTGGTGAAGTCCAAAGTCAACTCCTTGCCCTGTGGGCCCTCTGGGTGGTAGGCAACCTTGTAGGAGCCGGTGATCTCCTTAACCATCTCAGAGAAGAGCAACTCAGTCATATCCATGAGGTCGTAGCAGTCCGCGTAGGCCTGGTAAAACTCGCAGGTGGTAAACTCTGGATTGTGGGTCATGTCAATACCTTCGTTTCTGAACTGACGGCCGATCTCATACACTCTGTCGAGACCACCAACCACAAGCTCCTTTAGGAAAAGCTCTGGTGCAACACGCATGAACATATCCATGTTAAGGTCATTGTGATGGGTAATGAATGGCTTGGCAGTGGCACCACCGGCAATGACGTTCATCATTGGAGTCTCAACTTCGATGAAGTCTCTGCTGTCCAAAAAGCGTCTGATGTAAGAGATAATCTTGGAGCGTACAATGAAACGGTCACGGGTGGAATCGTTCATGATCAAGTCGAGGTATCTCTTTCTGTAACGAGTTTCTTGGTCCTTGAAACCATAGTGGTCGGTTGGGAGCATGTGGAGACATGGGGTCAGGAGCTTGACCTTGGTAGCAAAGACGGAAACTTCACCCTCGCCACCCTTGGCTGGGCTAGTTCTTCCTGGGTAACCGGTAACACCAATGATATCACCTCTTCTCAAAAGCTCGTGCATCTTCTCGTAGTCGCCGTCAGCATCCTGGGCCTGGGCCATAATCTGCACGATGACACCCTCTCCGTGGAGGACGTAGAACTTGAGTTTGCTACCGGACTCTCTCTTGGCATGGATTCTACCGGCAACGCTCACGGTGACCTCTGGCAAAGTCTGGCCCTTGGTAAGGTGGGCGTATTTCTCCTTGAACTGGTCAAGTCTCAAACCAACCTCGAACTTGTGTGGGTATGGGTTGGTCTCCGTCTGTGGCTTTCTCAGCTCATCGATCTGTCTGGAACGGATCTCAAAGTACTGGTTAGGGTTGAGGTCCGCAAGGTCATCCGCCTTCTTGGCAACCTTTGGAGCGGTGGCAGCCGCCTTCAGGGCCTTCTCAGCCTTCTTGGCCTCGGTGGCTCTTGCCTTTTGTCTCTTCTTGAGCTCGCTCTTGGAGACGTACTCGCCTGTTGGCTCATCGAGATATGTCTTCTGGAGGGCCTCAGTCACTTCGGCGACGGGATCGGACATTGTGATAACGCGCAAGTTGAGGGAGGGGGGATGGATAAAACAAGTGGTGGCCGTATTTATCCAACAATAATATTTGTGACTGGGTCACAAATGCAAGTCCAATCGCCTGCGGTGACTGGTACTGTAAATTCGGCAGCCGTATAGAATTGCTAGTGGCTGTCTGTCTCCTACAGTGAGTCAGTCTTACCAAGGCTTCCGTTACAGTGTAACTTCTTAGGGCGCACAACCAGCCGTGTGTCGCGGGAGCCGTGTGTCGCGGCTGAAAAATTTAAGTACTGATGGTTGGTGCACTACTACTCTTTTGCAGGCCGTTGTTAATTTTCAGAATGTGTATATGTGAGTACTAATAAAGAGAAAGGGCAATAAAGAGAGATTGATAAGAAAATACGTGTTCGGTCATGAAAAGCCCAGTAATCAGCAGAGACATAATCAGCAGAGACATAACCGAGATGATGATTTCAGAGTGTCCTAGTATCCTTTTTTGGGTTTCAGCAACTCACAAGGTGGTGCTGCTGTGTTTCGATCGAGTGGGCACAGTGTAGATAGATGCACATACATTGCTGTGTTTATACCTTGTAGAGAAATGCACAGTATAGGATAACAACAATAACACACAACCAGAGGTACGACTACAATAACACACAGCTAGAGTTACGAGACTAAGAAAAATCACACCTCCATGTAATATATTAAGGACGAATTCAATCAGTTCCATTATGGATCGTCACGCATTACATCCATGAATGTCTTCTATACCGTTTGTCCGTCATTTATCCGCCTAAGTATGTACCGCACCTCAACCAGCCAAACTAAGTAGTGTACTGGTCTCATCTCTGTCACTGACTATCTCTGTCACTTTCTCTGTCACTGTCTCCGTCGCTATCTCTGCCACTCACTTACTCTGTCACTCACTCTCTCTGCCACTCACTTCCTGTGCCACTAACTATCTCTCTATTTCACTCATCTCTGAGGTAGTTGACTAACCAAATCTTCAGCTTTCGCACACAACACCCAAGAGAGGGGATCAGAGTTGAGTATGACACGTATTTTTCAACCCAGAAGGGCAGAATTGTGAAAAAATAGTGAGGATTGGTGGTTGCAGGACGCAGGCCGCGAGGCAAGGAATAGAGGGAGAGACTGGTCGGAGGTTGGTATATCAAAAGCGACATATGTCGAGAGTCAGAAGGAGACCCTAGATGTAGTTTCTATCTATAGATTCATTCAGTTATTGAAAATGGCTACGTAAGTATATTTGCAAGTGTTTCTTTCGATCGTGTTGGTGTCTTTGCGGTATCGCGAACACTCCGTTGAGAGAATGGGTCTTGCTACAGACGTGACAACTATAGAGTGGGCTATGTCGGCCAAGAGTACCACAGCAACCAAGAATGCGATGGCAACAAGAATCGACTGAAGAAAGAAAAATGAGAGTCCCGCGTGATATGTTGAGTGCCGGCATACCAACAGTTGTCACTGATCAAAAGAAGCCAACACATATCAGCCAAGACTGCCAACGAATTTGCCTTTGCATGTTACTAACAATCTCTCTCTTGTGCAGTATTGAAATCAACGCAAGCATTGCCCTCAGGGTAGTCAAGATTGGCTCTGAGAATGTGCCACATTCCTCATGTGGCCCCATATTCGGGTTTGACCAGGACGAGACAAAGACCATAGTGAGCCACGCCTACTCTTACCCATCTAATCACTATCACAACAACAACGAGGAAGGCTATGCATTCAGATCCAACTCCAATATCAAATTCCAGACGGAACTCCTGCAGCAGCTCAAGGATACCGGTGTCGGATGTAAGTTTGTAGGGTGGTTCCTCAGCAGTGTTGGTGGTAAGTTTCTGTCCCAGTCGATCGTGGAGGCTATGGTGTCGCAGCAGAAGAACAAGCGTGAGAATGCCGATTCCAGTGACGTTTTGTTGGTTGTACATGACCCATCTAAGGCCGCCGAGGGCGTGATGAGCCTCAGAGCGTTCAAGCTCAGCGACAGTTTCTGGAAGGTGCACGGCGCAGACGGCGGCTTCACAACCAAGAACCTCGTTGAGAATGACCTCAGCTACAAGGGTATACTCCAGGAGCTGCCAGTGTCCATCCACAACAGTCATTTGGTCAATCTTGCAGTGCACGAGCTGGATGTTGCACCACAGACCTACGAGTCTCTCAACCTCGGCAACACCACAAGGGGCGTGAGCACCACCATTGACCAACTCTTTGAGTCCATCGACAATTTCAACCACAACCAGGGTAACTTCCATTACTACCAGAGGTCTCTCTCAAGAGAGTTGGCCAAGGTGAACCTGTGGAAGCAGAAGACCAAGGTGGCCAACCTTAAGGCCACTGCTGAGAACCCAGACGCCCCCACTGTGCCTGAATCTGACTGGGTGAAGCATTTCAAGCTGCCCAATGAGCCTTCCCGCCTGGAGAATCTCGTCATTTCTGGTCTCATCAACAACTACTGTAATGATCTTGAGGTTTCTGGCTCCTCTGAGTTGCTCAAGAGTTTTGCTGTTGAGAAGGGATTAGAGATTAACTGAAAGGGAGTGTTGAGACAAGGGTGTGTTGAGACAAGGGTGTGTTAAGAAAAGGAAGTGTTGAGAAAAGGGATTTTTGAGCGTTATGCCTGAAGTATTTGTGTAGATACATTTGTTAATGCATGAGTGATTTACTGAAAATAAAAAAACTACACTTCAAAGTATGCTGTCAGATTATATTATCCGATGACACTATCAGATTGATGTCAGATTACAGCATCAGATTGTTATGTCAGATTATATTGTCATGATTCATTTAACCTCCATCTAATACACAACACCATTCTAGAAACCGACTACTTTAATTCTCCTCTCCTCCTCATCTCTAATGCCTTCTTATATGGGGGTGCTGTAGGTCCCTGTACAGGATCCAAGCTCACCTTAGCCTTATCTTCATCAGCAAGGGCGTATGTGGCATCTGAATCATAACTGGAGAGATCTCCGCAAGCAACAAAAGGCGCAACAACCCTCTCCTCTAGTGGCAGTGAGAGATCTTTGCTGAGAACCGCCCTTCCGATATTGGCACCTTCGAAAAACTCCTCCGTGGAAATATTCGGTCCCAGAATAGGTTTCCAGCCGGGTCTAGGCCTATAGCCAAGGCAGACTATGAAGCTCTCCAGAGAGGTTCCTCTAGACGATCTAGGTTTTGCACACACAACTTTATCAAAGAGGAAGCCCAGCTGAGAGTACATCAAATCTATGTCCCTACCTCTGAATATCTTAGCGACAAAGTTCCCACCTGGTTTCAGTATACATGTAGCCAACTGTAACGCACACAGAATGAGCTGGGCCTGGATATACTCATCCAGATCATGCAAACCAGTAACATCTGGTGCTCCATCGCTGCACACGAAATCTGCCAGTTCACCACCAAATATGTCTAGAATCTTTGCCAATGTCTTTGGATGCGTGATATCAGCTTGAAGTGTTGTCACACCTCGTATTGGCGACATGGGCTGCAAGTCCACAGCCACGATCTTGGGCTCCTGGTAGCCTTCGTCATGTTCCTTTCTCTCTATGAGCTCCCTTGATAGCACCTGTGACCACGACCCGGGTGCGGCACACAGATCAACCACATTACGAATACCTTTGAATAGATGGAACTGGTCATTCAGCTGAAGCAACTTGAATGCCGAACGCGCTCTCCACCCCTCTTCCTTGGCCTTTCTGTAGTAGAGATCTCTCTTATCCTTGCTGCTCTTGCCCATTTTCCAGTTATGTAAGCGACCCAATCACGTGTGCGGGGTGTAATAGCTTGTTAGAGAAGACGACAGATGGCTGAAATCAAGCAGCTTATATATTATATCACTATCAGACTATCAGGAAGTTAATTTTGCATACTTTTGCCATTAACTTCATCAAGATAATATGGCAATTGCAACTAAAAAATAGTTTCTGCCTTGCAGAACTACTGGCACGCTGAAAAATGACAGCACACCACCGCTGAAAAAATGGCCACAGGTGAATAGGCAGAGAGACGAGTAAAAGGTGGAGCCTTTTGGGCCTTTAAGAGTCAACTAGCTGGAGTCAACTCTGGCGTGAACGACAACGGGAGTGAACTAAGTGTAGTGGCTCTTGATTCACAAAATTATTGTAAAGGGAAAGCAGGTGTTTAGATCCCCCCATCAGTATAGCCCAATCATTTTGGCAGGCATTGTACATACATTCTTCATCTGCTGGTTATTTCAATATTCTTCATCTGCTGCACACCAAGGGACGACTCATCCGGCGAATTAATACAATCATGTTGAGAGTCTCGTTCCAAAGAAGATTGGCGGGAGGGCACTCTGCCGCTGCCTCCGCCACCAGACTCTTCTTCTCTACATCGACGTGGGCTCAGTCAAAACTGGAGAGTGTTGATGCAGACTCGGCTGAGGATTCCTACAGGCCCAAGACGTTGAGCTCTGAAAGTGTTATAGAGGGCCTCAACCGTCCTATGCCGATCGGAGTTGAAATGAACTACTATGCTCCTCTTCGCAATGAGGTGAAATACGGCGATCTCAAGTGTGAGGTGACATTGCGGTGTTTTGACAACCGCAACCTCGATTTCTTTGCCGACTTTGCTTTGCGCGCTGGGTACTACTTGGGATTGGCTATCTCCGGACCCAAGCCACTCCCTACAAAGCGCGAAAGATGGACTGTGATCCGCGCGCCTTTTGTCCATGCCAAGAGCAAGGAGAATTTCGAAAGAAGAACCCACAGCAGACTGCTCAGAGTATGGGACACCAACCCAGAGGTTGTTGATCTGTGGCTCGCCTTCTTGAAGAAGAACAGTGTGGATGGTGTTGGTCTCAAGGCTCACATGTATGTTAACGAGGCTGTTGGATACGGCAAGACCCTTGACAGTGTAGACTACACCTTTGATGTCTCTCACCTTTCACAGCAAACTGTGCCAAGCGTGTCTCATCTTGCCAACAATGCCAACTCCGCTGTGTCTGAGAAGGTGCTGGAACTGTTGAACAACCCACAGTTCAAGAGACATTTGAAGGATGAGAATGTGAAGCAGATCGAGGAGGAGTTGAAGACTGGGCATGTCGTGGATGGTGCTGCTGTCAAGACGGATGGGAACGATGGGCGTTGAACTGTACATATTAAATAGATTTTGGCGACACGAGAGAATATATCGGCTTAGGGTTTAGCAAGTTCATTTCGGCTATTATTTTTACACACGTGATGTTTTTAATAAATGATTTAAACTAAATTCAGTATCAAAAATATATTGGCTTGAGAATTAAAGTGGTTATTTCGCTATTATTTATACATAATTTTATTTTTTGTGTATATACATTTGTATGCATTTATTATTTGTACACATTTATTACCGAAAGTCTTGTATAAAGTCTTGTATAAAGCCTTGTTTAAAGCCTTGTTTAAATATTCATGCATTCTAAGTGGGGCCACAAGTCGTCTCACCCATACATGTCCCAGTCCTCCTCCTCCTCTTCACTATCTTGCACCACGATCACCTTTTTTTTGGTGACGTCTACCCTACACAAAGGGCAGGTGCGGTTTACTTTCAGCCATGGTTCTATACACTCCAAGTCATATATGTGCTTCTCATTGCATGGCAGTCTAACCAATAACGGATAGTCATCCTCGACAAACTCATTGGTACATATAGGACAGCAGTCTCCAGATCTCATTTTTTTGATACTCACTCTCTCTAGGTTATCCACAAATCCATCTGGAGCACCTTTGTCGTAGGCAGCGATTCCTCCAGCCTCAGTCAGGAAAGCTGATGGATCCGCACCTTGAATTGCCATGAGTTGCTGAAGCAGCCCGTTCGCAAGGGGGTTTGGAGGCTGTTGGTCAGCTTCCGTGTGTGCCATTTCACCTAGGGCCCTCATCATAGCACTCACCTGTGCAGAGGCATCTTCATTTCCTGACCCGTCAGAGTCCAAAAAACTACGGATCGCCTGCGAAAGTGTCTGATGGGTCCTGCGTGGACCGTTGGCGCTCTCACCATTTGAAGCACCGGCTCGTGGGTTGTGCGGCGTTGGTGATGGAGATACGTTGTGCTCATCTATGGGTGGTGTTGAGGTTAGTAACACTTGCTCAATAATGTGCTGGACCAAAGGGCAGAACGGGGCACCACCTGCAGCATTACTACCACTCACCTTCGTACGTCGACATCGTAGAGTCTCTTTGTGTGAGGGTCTTTGTGTGTCTCTAATGACTTGTATTCCAAAGTAAAATCAATATTTTCCTCCTCCGCAGTGGGCCCCTCCAACACCCATAACTGAGCACCTCCCCTCCAACACCCAGAACTGAGCACCTCCCCTCCAGCACCCATAACTGAGCACCTCCCCTCCGGCACCCATAACTGAAGTTTCACTCGCCATCTCTATCTTTGCCCCCTCGAGACGCATCTTACGGCGAGATAACGCTGCATAATCAGCCATCTCCCTAACTAAACCGGGCTTGCGCACTGTAAGCCTGCTCGCCGTGTTTACTAGGGTGATGTGCCTCTTACCGTGTGCGCAAGTCCAGGGCATCTCCGGGGGCCATCAGTAGGGGCATCTGTGGGGGCGTCCCTAGGGGCATCGTTGCTTTAACTATGGCAACCTTACTATGCATTCTTACTTGGGTGCCCTTTATAGTGAGTGAGTGCCCTCTGTAGTGCCCTTTCCTATAACCCACTGCACTATGTGAGAGTGAGTATCTTTCAACATCTGGGGTAGCACATACGGTGCGCCGTTGATTTATCAAGTGGTGTTTGAGTGATCTATGAGGGACAAAAGGAAAGCCTTTGATTCGATTTCGATTTAAACCCATTCTCACGCTGTTACTAGGGCTCAGTTTATTGGTCCACCCACCACTTGTGATGGAGGAATCATCGTTTGCTGTGGTGGCAGTAACCACCCTAACGGTACTAACAGCTGTAATACTACGCATTATATATGTGCTGCCCGCATGCCATTACACCACACACAGACACGCTGTTGGTTTGCACGAAAACACAGATGCAAAATTATTCAGTTCAATCATAGAAAAACCAGCAAAGTTGATGGTGCTTCTGGGGTCCGGAGGTCACACAGGTGAGATGCTCCGCATCCTCAATCAGTTCAAGCACCCACAGGCTTTCCAGAGGCGGTATGTGATATCCTCAGGTGACGCCACCTCTATCTTAAAGGTAAGAGAGTTTGAGGAGAACAAACTTGGAGACAAAGGCATTCCACTCTGCTTGGTGTTACCTAGAGCCCGCAACGTTGGAGAATCCGCTCCCTCTGCTGTGATGAACACATTCGTTTCGTTGGTCAGCACCTTTGTCGAGATAGGGAAGCTCAAACTGCAGAACAGTATGCCTGATGTTCTTTTGATCAATGGGCCGGGAACATGTGTACCACTGGCATATGTTTTGTTTGCATTTAACGTCATGGGGTTGTCATCTACCAAGGTTGTGTACGTGGAGAGTCTTGCCAGGGTCAACTCACTGAGCTTAAGTGGAAGACTGGTGCTGCCCATATCCAATAGATTTATTGTTCAATGGGAAAAACTGGCTGCGAAGCATAAGAGGGCTGAATATTATGGGATTCTCGTGTGAGTTCCAAGCCAGCAACGTGTCGCTTACAACTTGTACGTGTAATTAATTAATTTTCATCTTTCATTGTATATCCACCACTGATAATGCTACTCCGCCGCTCCTCTCATAGATTTGTACTCCACCATACCCGCTCCAGGAGGAGGAGGAGGTATTGCAACAGCCCTATCTTTATTACCCTTCTTACCACTACTTGAACCAGTTTGGCCTCCTTTCATTCTTTCCACTACTGGGTCTATCCTTCTCTGCAAGGCTCTTCATCACCTTCCTGACAACCAACGAAAGTTTCCTACAGTCATCATTGCCCGAAGGGATGGGTCTCACTCTGCCCCAACAAACTCTCAAAGGAGTCTTCTCCACGAATATAAGACATGGCTTGGAGTACTCACCCGAATCATACTGGGAGTTGGTACGAACCCTCGATATCTGTTCAGAATATATCTGTGACGCCACTTTGACACCACTGCTCCTAGTATTGAAGGTTATAAATCCACATTTGGCCCTATGCACCACAACCATGGACTCTATCCTCACCCCATGCTTTGCTTCAAAGTGATCTTTGATCATGTATTCCGTTAAGTCATCGCTGATTCCAAATATGAAAAACGACTTCACCTTGGGATCTGTGGGTTCTGTCGCCAAAGTGCCATTGAAGGGTAGTTTGCCGGCTACTTTCACCATCTCCGAATTGCTTATTGTGTTGTTTTGATTCAGCTCGCCATTGGAGCTTCTATGTGACTTTGGATTTATATGGTTGGCCTTGCTGTTCTCACGCTTCGAGGCAGAAATGGCTGCTGCCCCCCTCTTGGACAGAGCAGTGAGCATCTCCTTGGCTCTCTCCCTTGCTGTTGTGTCATCGTTTTCTTCGTCTGCGTCAGCGAGCCCATCCGCATATTGTCTTTCGTGTTGCTGTGCCACAAATGCTTTGCTGATTGCATTTACGGCTGTACTCTTTTCAGCCTCGATACTCTTCACCCCAGCAAGCTTCATCACTGTGTCTCTCATCTGTAGGTTTATGCCATAGGTCAGATCTAGCATACAGCTCTGGCAGCAGTTTTTTGCCCTACTGCAAGTTAAGCAAATTATCGTCTTTCTATACCTGCCACCCTTCTGGGGAGCCCACCTGAACACTGAAAATGGCCGGCTACAACTCCTGCACTGCTCTCCAAATCTCTCTCTAACCATTTCAACGTATGGGTTGGGTCCAAGACACGCCTCGCACACTGCCGGCACATCAGCGTCTTCCCATACCTGTTTGTTTATATCGCTCTTCGACATACCGGTACTGCGTTCTTAATACGAAACTTTGTTGTATATTTCTTCAAGTATATCGTTTATATCCAAAGGGTGAATGACAAATCGGCTCATCTAATAAAAACTGGTTATCTCATCATGTGAAAAGTAACCAGATGAGATGGGGGAGGTGGGTGTGCGGCTGGGATGTGCACTACTTTGCAGTGAGCATCTCCATAGTTAGCGGCACGTCCATAGTTAGTGGCATCTCCGTAGTTAGCGGCACCTTCATAGTTAGTGAGCACCTCCATAGTTAGTGAGGCCTCCATAGTTAGCGGCACCTCCGTAGTTAGTAGCACCTCCATAGTTAGTGAGCATCTCCATAGTTAGTGGCAGCTCCGTAGTTAGTGGCACCTCCATAGTTAGTGGCACCTCCATAGTTAGTGAGCACCTTCATAGTTAGCGGTATCTCCATAGTTAGTGGGCATATATTATATTTGGCTGATGCGTCCAAGGGCACACTGGCACATTCAGCTAGAGAGTGAAAGGGAAGCTAAGGTGAATTGTGCCATATGTTTCTTTGATAAACAACATTCAAGTAGTGCTACTAATGTTGTGATTTCCAGGGCTGGAGTGGGATGGTGGGATAATCCAATGTGAGCTGATTTGTCTACATGAGAACATAAAGGTCTATAGACCAAGCCAAGTCATACGAACAGATGTCCTGCCTGTACACATTTGTATGAGTGCTGCATGTATGTACCATGTATATGGGTTGTTCCGTACTATAGCCAGGCTCTACTCATATCAGGCGCACAACCTTAGTGGAAGCCTATATACAGTTCTTGTTTTATTATTTTATATTAAATGATATAGAGATTATTGATTTATTCATCATCATTAATTATCAGTCATTAAAGTAGTTGCAGCTGATTATGGTATTATGAGTATGTATCAACAGTAAGCATTTTATACACACACCCATGAATCACCATCACCTACATATATAGCTTCATTAAGCCTTTATAGTAAGTACTATACCATCACGTAAAAAAAAGCAAAACAAAAGGTTCTGTTTTGGTCTGTTAGTCATAATGATCGACAAGAGAAAAAACCGCGTCATATGGGTATACACTCTTCTTGATACATATCCGGTATCTGCTCAATGGGGTCAGGGTTAAAAAGCTCTTACAATTTGTTTCAACATGGAGTTTCAGGTGAAGAAATTCAATAGTTGTATGGATCTCATCATCCAAAGAGAAGCGGTAGGATATTATATTAGAAAAAAGTGGAAACATCTCGTTGTTGTAACTTACTATTTGGATCTATAGCACTTCTTTTCTCTCCTTTCTAGCATGCCTGGAACTACCCTCATCCCACACTCGTATACAGAATGGAGAACAGCACCTTGGCCATAGACGGAGAAAACGTGCAGTGCTTAGACGTCCACAATGCTCTAAACGTTAAACTGAAGCTGAATTAGTTCAGCTGACACAGCGCTGTTAAACATATGGTGATGTCCGCATCACCATGGAATAACCACATCACAAACCTCCCTACGGTCAACAAGAAATCTTTCTTCAACCACAACCGCTAGCAGATCCTCTTTTTCAGTACAACCCCACCCCTTAAAGTGAAAGAAAAAAATCCATTTACATCCAAAGTGTTACCCGGAACTACAGTAGCACTACCTCTTTGTTACCCATGTAGGGCTAGTGGGCAGGCAAGAAAGGGAGAAAGTGTAGGATGCACACACCCACTGAGCTTGCTGGCGTTCCCCGGTGGGGCCTCCAACAGCAGATGCGGTTACACACAGCAGTTACTATAATGTGTGATATAACTGCCTAATAGTCCTGTCTAATGGGCAATATGAGCTGTTTTGTGCTTGCAACTGTCCTTGAGGATTCTGCGGTGCATCCAGCATAATTGCGATAGGGCGGAAACGTAGTAAGTCGTGCAGTGCAATGCAGCGAGTAGGTAACTCACTCGCTACTTTCACACCGCTAGCCACACTTATGCTCATTGTGCTCATGGTGCTCATTATGCCCAAATGTCCTACAATTCCGCACTGTTACTCTTTTTTGTGTGTTCAGATAACGGTTTATTCTCTTTCTCTCTCTATCTGTCGTATATATAATGGCATAGAGTCATACAGGTCGTCTGGACCGCAGCAAGCAGCATTTTTGAAGATATTGATTTAGTAGGACCAACTCAGTGTTTCGACTGTTGCCATATCGGCACAATCCACGTAGTCACTATACATATCATCACTTAATGTGGCAAGATTTTTTGCCTTAACTCGTTGGGCAGGACTTTTTGCCTTGACTCGTTGTTGTTCTGAGCCCTTGTGTGATATACCCTTTGGGCGTTTTTTGCAACTTCTGTCTTGGGTATAAGCCCCACTAAATTCCTCCACTTATAAATTATGGATGAAACGGACACCACGCATTCTTTGTGAACAGCAAGCCCTTAATTAAATCGTTCAATTGCTCCTCGCGGGATTTTTCTACAGTGGTCCGCCGACGAGACCCGAATTCCCATATTGAAGGGGTGTTGCAGAATTTCAAACCTGTGATCAAACACTGATCTAATATACGTACAAAGGTTATTTATAACTTCCCTACATATCGTAATCCACCTTTACGTCATTGACCTGTGTAACATTGCCGATCATAGGAGTGTTTACCAGAAGCAACAGCTGCACACCTCCGTAAAAAGTTGACGTAGGGAATGGTAAAGAAGGATGCAAGACGGTTGCCAAGACCGCCTTGGCAGCAGCGGACGAATAGATGCGGAAGAGATGCAGCTGTACCAGCCTTTAGATTCACGATTGCCACAAATTCGAGATGAATTGTAAATTACTACTGGCTGATCCACAATTGCGAGGGTGTTTTGTGCATGCTCGGGAATTAGACAAGTACCTCCTGTATCGTTGCCTCATCCGGTATGTTATTCCAAATGCTTGGCAACATGCATACGGGGTTTACTGAGGCAAGTGGGTGGGCTCATGCACGCATGAGTTCATGCAAGATTTCATCTCTGCCAGCCAATTACAATAATCGGATGCTCTTTCTGCTGACCCCGCTGATCAGAAAGTTGTGGTATTTGCGGTTTTTCATTCGAGCACATACGATCTAAGATGGCTGCAATGGTGTCACGGGCAACATAAAAATCCACCAATTCAAGGGATCCTTGGCAACGCTCCAGGCAGAAAACAGGGGTGCGTCGAAAATTATTTCGCAAGCAAATGATTGTCTTGGCAAGCAGCAAATGATGTCTCAGGGATGTAGGGGCTAAGCATTTTTTTGGGTTTGTGGTCAGCGCCGTCCCAGAGCTTTTGTCTTTTGCTATCTACGTCTTTGGCGCAAATATGAGGTGGTGGAAACAGTTGAGGTATATCTCTTTCTGCGTCATGACGTCAATCAAAGAACGCACCCATAAGCCTTGGCTCCAGAAAGAGTCGCGCTACAGAATTCTGTTCTTGAGATCATTTCATATGGGTGAACCTCTTTTGAGACCTCGGTCACTGTTGGCTACTAGCGGGTAGTGACATAAGACTACAGATGTATGGGAAGAGATTAGTGATGCCACTGCAGAAATGGCCACATTCAGCTGACAAGAGCGGGAGGCTCTCCCAACCACAACGAAGGGCATCCAACTACCAGCAACATCAATGGACAAGAATTAGCCGAATACGGATCTGTGGTTCTCAGGGTTGTCTTTTCTTTTCTTCTCTTCATTATCACCCCATCCCCGATTTTTTATATACGCTGGATCTCTTGACGGCCCTTCAAACTGTTTAAGCCCCCACCGCGCCGCAGGCGTGAAAACAACGGACCTCCTTCTGCTAACCGGCCCTGCCCACACTTCCATACAGTATGGTGGTCCCTGCCAAGAAAATTGACAATTAGCGGCATATTTGTTCGGGAAAGCTCCCCCAAATGCGGACGCGCCTTTAATGCATTATGCAGCTACCTCAGTTGGGAAGCAGGTCTCCACTTAGTTCTCTTTATTTCATACCCCGACTGGAACTTCGCTCACAGTTTCGACCGAGATAATTGCTTCAAGAAAGTAAGGCAAATATTTCTATTTTGATTTTTCATTTGCAAAAGGGAGAAGCTTGGGCAAATAATGAGACACATACTGGATGGTTATGTAATCGTCTGATCTCCAGCCGAAAAGGCATGCAGGAAAGGTACAGGTTAATACTTCGGTTAAGAGGGGGTTATGACGCTCTCTACCCTTGGACATCGCGGCACTCATGACAACAGTTGCTGCACGCTCTAGCGCTCGCACATTGGCACGTAACTCTGCATGAACGCACTAGTGCACAGGTCCAGCGAGGGAGCATCATAAACCCTACCTGTCGCCTTGGCCCGTCCGTACCCATTCAAGTGCTTATAACGAATATTGTTCCTCCTTTGCCCGGCTCCTTCAAATTATTTATCGAAATCTATACAAATAAATCCATTTTGTGTTTTCGGGGAACGAAACCAACAGACTTTATCATCAAACTCTGTGGTTCAACACTTGTATAAATTGCCCGCTAACACATATATATCGCTACCGCAGGCCTCCTACAGAGTCGACCCTGTCAGCTAATAATATTTACCTGCTCTTTGGAATGAGCTGAGTATCTGGTACAGTTTGGCACTGCAGCAAATTGTATCTATATTTATATATATATTTCCATATATATATATATACAAAGGAAAAACTTAGTTTTAGCACATCACCATGACAGATATCCTCCATACACATACTCGTCCTGCCCTATCAGATCCCATGTCTTATCATTATCAGGACAATGATTTTGTTCAGAATGAACAGCGGAAAAGTCACCTCAGCAGGGATTACCCCTCTGTTGATGCGCAGACAAGTTCGGAGTTCACATTGCCTCCGCTGAGAATGATATTTTCGGACTTGGAGAGCGACTCCAGAGGCAGTCAGACTAGAAGCGCAAGTGTTACACCTCCTCTGGTTTCTGTTCCTGAGAGGCCCAATTCCGGCGCCTTGAATCCTCTCAAAAGAGAAGGGAGACTTCCAGCTATGATACCCTCTACTTCTCCTGCCAGTTATTGTTTTCCTGATAGTACATCAAGAGATCCTCTTATCCATGCCTCTGTAGCCGCTCCTGTCCGGTCTCCTCTGATGCAAGCGCAGGGCAGTGTCTACCCATCGAGGTATGATATTCCATTGCCACAGCAGCATCCTTCTCTCCCTCAACATGGCCTCCTCCAGCAGCAGCAACATACACAGACTGCCAAATCTCTGTATTCCAGTCCTTCGTCGATGACAAGAGCACTCTCAAATCCCTATTTACCACAGCAGCAGCACAATACACAGTCTCATCAGGCACTATCACAGGCCAACATTGCCGCTCACCCACTATATCCACACCTACTTGCATCTCACCCCTCGGGTTCATTGTCGTCTCATTATTCGCATCCTTACATTCTCTCGGGCGCAGGAGCGTCCTCAACCTCTTCTTTATCATCATCCTCGGCCCATACCGACCTCTCTCTCTCTTCTCTAAATAGCCCAGCAGGTTTTGGTGAAGTGAAGCCTTTTGTTCCACTTCACAATATGGGTAACCCATTGATATCAGGCACAGGTGGAGGTGTTGGTCATCTTATGAGAGGTATTGAAGTGGTAGGAGACGGTACAGATTCTGCCGTTGTACGTAAATACAAGTGCAAGACATGCGGGAGATCTTTTACCACTTCTGGCCATCTTGCAAGACACTCAAGAATACACACTGGTGAGCGCAAACATGAGTGTCCTTTTGAGGGTTGTGTCGCGAGATTTTCCAGACAGGACAACTGTATGCAGCATTTCAAAACACATCTCAACTCGAGCCATCCAAAGAGGAAGAAGAGGGCTAGCAATGATTCATCTGCCGAGCCAACCAGTAGTTGAAAATGTGAAATAACAGGCAAGTTGGTATAGTTTGATGATGACTTAAAGGCAATCGTGGAATAGACTGGAAAGCATAGCAGCACATAGATAATGGTGGCATGACTTACTAGGAGCTTCGAGTTTCTGTATCCAGGATGCTTCAAATAGCAAGGGTTGGTGTTACAAGTGTAAAAATGTTTTCTTAATTTACGTACTTTTGTTTTTGTTTTTATTTGTGTTTCTGAAGCAGGTTTGTAGAACCATACGAATAGACAGGATCGAGATAAGGGTTGATTCGACTTTTCACCGCCGCATCACTGTGTAGGTGCTCATATACAGTAACCGCCGTATGCGTCTTTTCCTATGAGGGTGGAATAAGGTTGTCAGGTAGATGCTATTTTAAGCGTTAGCTGGTCCCAGGAAACAGGAAGAGTAACAGGCATACACCCACTCTGTTTGATGCCGATCTCAAATCTGCGACAGATGGACGGGCGGGGCAACGAGAGGTCGCGACCTGCGACATGTGTGTATATAGCAGACTCCTCCTGCGTGATAAGAGAGGATCCGCACAAAAAAAATCGCATATAGATGTTTAGGTGACCCTATATTTTTTTCTTATGAGAGGCATTTAATGTGATGCAAAATTAATGTGATGCAAAATATTAATTTATCCAGTGCTCGCTCAAGATCTGAGAGTGTACTATGTGTACGAGTGGCGGGCTTTGGTCAGCTGCCAAACTAAGCTGAGCTCCTCCGTCTGCCGCCGGATGCCGCATTCGGGGTTTCCATCCCATCCCCATGATGGTGAGCAGAGCAGTGTGTGCGGAGGAGAAGATGACAAGCTTTCCAAGACTTTTGAGTGGACCCCTCACACAGGACTGAAACCCTGAGAGACCCCAAAACAGAGTTGCCAAGACTGGGCCACGCAATGCGCGGCCATCTCTCTTTTCAGGATTCTTGGCTCTGACGCGCCTCCATGTCATGCGTAGTATATGCAGTTCCGGATTGAGGGTCAGCAGTCTCTAAGGAGGCTGTATGCATGGGATTTCATCGTCATGCCATTCGTTGGGGAGGGGATGATAGTAGCAAGAGAATTTAGGGGCAACGTCGATTTGGCCGCCGGCCCAGAGAGGTGAACACCAGGCTTTTATAGCTGCATCTCTCAGCTTAGGATTATGGAGGGGGTGATTATCTGTATCCTGCCACTTCGGTGGGCAGAATCATTCCACCATCTCCAGGAAATTTGTTTGTTGAACTTTGCTGGAACGCAAACTTCACATAACTGAACACGTCACCTCGGCTGTCCCATGGATTGTTGTATACCGCTAACCTGTGGCAGCTATCCGCAGGAGATTTCAGCCTCTGCATAGCCCTCGCATTATAGAATCCAGGAGAGCAGCACCTGTCCCTGTGCCAAGAATACGAGGGCGCACCCTTACCTGTAACCGGTGTAGTGCATAGCAGGTGCGTCGGATGGGTGCTGTTCCGGTAATCACCGCTGCATGAACAATACAGATATCAATTTACGCCCTACTTCTAAGAAGAGCATGTGAGCAATTATTGCGGTTAAATTGATTGCTGCTCTCTATTCAAAATAGCATCTAAGCTTGATAGGTAGGGGCTATCCCAGTCGTATATCTGATACTGGCCGTCTCACTGCATTCGTTCGGATTTAATTGCAAAACCAAAACCGTAGTCGTTGTGTTATGGGACTGTCAGATCATCACACTTTCATGGAGAACTAATTCTCCAGTACCCTCCCTCCGGATATGTGGCTCCAGTCTATCCACATTGTCTACTCTATCCACATTGCGTACGGCTTGAAACCAGCGCTCACTTTTATGCTTTATCCCCGTGGTGTACCTATCCCCTTATCACTCTGTTTGAGTGCTGCTTGGTATACTTCACAGGAGAATTCACCTTCGCTTCAAGTTGCTGTGACTCTGGAAAAAAGCATAGCATTCATATGCTAACATCTGCACGTTTTACGTTTTATTTCCGAAACACACTAGTCAAAGGTATGTGTGTCCTTTGTTTGTTCCTTGCAGTAGTGGATGAAGTATCCGGCTGGTGCTCTTTCCTAGCCAGCGCTGGACCAGCACAAGGCCGCGCGCGCTCACAACCTGAGATGCGATTATAGTGTGAGCTCTATATGCACCTCAGAGCGGGACCCCGTATTGTGTTGTGCAGGTGGAGCGACCACATTGCTCATTACGGTAAGGTGTGCGCCGCCGGACATAATAGGAGTTCTCTATTCTGGTTCAACTTTCTGTGTGTTTATCATGCACTACCCTCTTGCTGGTGGCTGTAATACCATAGGAGGAGAGTCTAAATTATCACACCCACAAACACCCTCTAGAGGACGACGGGAGTCAACTCTTTTCTCTCTCATCTGTATATTTGCAGGTTGTATTTGCAGGTTGTATTTTTGTAGGTTGTATATTTGCAGATTATATATTTGCAGATTATATTTACAGGTTGTATTTGCGGGTTGTGCAGTGGTGGCTGTGTGGTCGTGGTTGTGTGGTCGTATAAGTTGTGCTCTGTGATGATGTGCTCTGTGAGGATGTGCTCTGTGAGAAAGTGCTCTGTGGGAAAGTGCTCTGTGAGGATGTGCTCTGTGAGGAAGAGTAGTGTGCCTGGCATCCATCGCAGTCGCTCAGTGTACACTTAACCTACAGAGCGGTCTCCTCCCATGCCATCCCACCCCCATCTGAGCAGCTGCCCCACACACACCAGCCGTGCACAGGCCATCGTTTCCCGTTTGTCGTTTAGTACAGATATTGAACCCTACCCTCAACTCTTCAACGCGCTCTGGCAACGTCCGTTGCAACCAAACTCAGCGCAAGGGTGGTTTCTCTACCTCACCTTTTCGTTCTATCCCAAAGCACGGAGCCTAACTATCTCGCTCGTTCCTATCATGCTCGTTCCTACCCGTAGTGCCACACCCCTGTTCCTTCCTTCCCCAGTATGCCTTAATCATCTGCGCTCACTCCACTCCCTGCGTCCCCACCCCATTGAGCCTTCCACGAGGTGGGTTGATCTGAAAAATTATGACGGTGTGGAGACGGCAGGCAGTAACCAGATGGAGATGAGCTGATTTTCGAGCCGAATGCTCTTCGGCGCAATAGTCACGGCTGGTGGAGAGCCGCACACATGCTGAAAAATATATACTTTACATCCATGTATATATGTGTATATATAGAGAGTTATCTGTTTTTTTACTCGTTAGTCAGCTGGACCTTCTGTTCCCTTATTGTTACTGCTCCCTCAGTGCTACTGTAGTCCCTGCAGTGGTTCTTTTCTCCGTCCTGTCTCCGCCGCAGCATTTCACCATGTCAGAAACAACGAGCCCAGAACCAATGAGAGTTCTGATGGAAAGATTGGTCCGCGCCAAGCAACAGGAGATTGTTTCTGGTCTGGAGACTCTTGACACCAAGAAGTTCCATGCTGACTCGTGGCAGCGTGGCAATGATGGTGGTGGTGGTAGATCGATGGTACTGCAAGACGGTACTACTTTTGAAAAGGCAGGTGTGAACATCTCTGTGGTACACGGGCAACTACCCCCAGCTGCTGTGGAGAAGATGAAGGCAGATCATAAGAACATTGTCACCCCAAAGGAGGGCAACGTCAGATTCTTTGCTTGTGGCTTATCGTTGGTCATTCACCCCCACAACCCACATGCTCCTACTACTCATCTCAATTACAGATACTTTGAGACGATGAACTCAGATGGCACCCCCCAAGCGTGGTGGTTTGGAGGTGGAGCTGACCTGACTCCTTCTTACCTTTACACAGAGGATGCGAAACTGTTCCACAAAAACCACAAGGCTGCTCTTGATAAATATGATGAAACCCTGTATCCGAAGTACAAGAAGTGGTGTGATGAGTACTTTTACATCCCGCATAGAGGGGAAACCAGAGGTGTTGGCGGTATCTTCTTTGACGATTTCGACTCTAAATCTCCAATGGAGATTTTGGAGATTGTCGAGTCCTGTTTCAATGCCTTCTTGCCCTCTTACTTGCCCATTGTAACAAGACGTAAGGACACTCCATTCACAGAGCAAGAGAAGCAATGGCAGCAGGTTAGGAGAGGAAGATACGTGGAGTTCAACTTGGTTTATGACAGAGGCACAAAGTTCGGATTGCAAACTCCTGGGTCGCGTGTGGAGTCCATACTGATGTCGTTGCCAAAGACTGCGGGATGGCTGTATGACCACCACCCAGAGGAGGGAAGCAGAGAGGCCGAGCTGCTGCAGGTGTTGAAGACACCCATTGAGTGGGCATGACGCAACGCACTGTATGGATGGAATGACGAAAAGTGAATAACGTGATTTTGATAGAATTTTTATGACTGATTGAATATATAGTAATTTTTATGAGATTGAATATATTGTAATTTTTATGATTGATTGAATACATTGTACGGTTGTCTCCAATGTCATGACAGCTTGTGTGCGCAGTGTTTAGATATATACATATATAGTTTCCTTTGCCAGCTAAACACCTAATATAATAATAAACCAAATATAAGAAGCAACGAAACATGAAAAACTTTTGAATAAATAGTACCGACAATAACACCGAATGCATCAGTGTAAAGTTCTCAATGGCATATATATATATATATATCACGACGACAATAACACCGAACGCATCAGTATAAAGCTCTCAATGGCATATATATATATCACAACGACCAAACCTTTTTCGGAATGTGCTACATATATCAACTCCTCCCTCCCAAAAAAATTAATTCTCTCTCCACTGGTGACCACATTTTGTGCACTTGTAGAAAGTAGTCATAGGTTCATCGGCACTTCTGATTTGTAATTGGAAGAAGTATGCTTTATCATTACCACACGAATCCACCGGACATTGAGTGGTTGTTTGATCAACGTTGTCCCAGGCGCCTTCGCCACCAAGGACATCGTCCACCTGTTTGCGTGTTAGCTCTTTTCTCTCGTACATCTGAAGACCCACTATAGGGAACTCGTATGGACAGGTGGGACAGTTGAATCGATTCACGTTGGAGTCCGTGCGCGAGATCTAAAGGAGTTAGTAGCTCAACTTGAAAATGGCATCTGAAAAAGAAAATTCTCGGACACCAAGACAGCTGTGTCCAGATTTCTCATGATGAACTGGCACTTTTCTACATTATACATACCATGAGCATATTAGAACAGTAGGGGCAAAATGTAAGCATTTTTGGTATGTATGGATAATGCTGACAGATGGATGCTGTTGGATGGATAATGCGGAGAATGCCGTCAGATGTGGAATGTCAAAAGTCAACAATGCAATAGTAGTTATGAATGAAATGCCACCTATATTTTTCCTCTTTCAATATGTTTTCTCTCTAATGTAGGCAGCTATTGACACCTGTTACTCTATGTACATAAGCTCTGAAATGAAGACTGTAGTTCCTGCCCTTGACACTCTCGAGTTCTCTGATCGATTTGATGGTGCTCTCTTTGGGCCCCTTCCTTGGGTCCTTGTTCTCTCTGTGTTCTCTCTTTGGTCTCTTTGGTCTCTCTCTGTTCTATCTGGCCTCTCTGTTCTCTCTTTGGGGGTCACTATAAAAAAATCCTAAAAGATTTCACCCCCTTTATTGTCTGCAGATGCGCCCGCGATGACTTGGCAGTAGGGTGAAATTTACGTGTGGGTTACGTGTGGGTTGGTTTCGCGTGCGTCCCGTGTGTGGAGGTGAAGGCCCGATAAGAGAGGTTGAATGGTTTTGGAGTATTTGTGAAATGCAAGAGGGTTTGAATGAATAGCCATCTATTGTACTTATAATATTTTGTGGCCTGTTTACTCACTCAGACTGACTGCACTCACTCACTGCTCTCACTCACTGCTCCCACTCACTGCTCCCACTCACTGCTCCCACTCACTGCTCCCACTCACTGCTCTCGCTGCTCTCTGTTAGACACTTCCGAGGCATGGGCATATGATAAGCTGTGGACAATTTACAATACGCTGACGTGGGTATAGACACAGAAACGGAGATCCACACAGACATCATGGATACACAAGGCATATTTGCATCCCCCTCTAAAATGAGGGCAGGGATAATCACGGCATTGCCGCCTCCGTCACCACTGACCCCAAAGAGAAAGAGAGGCAGACCTCGAAAATCAGAGTCTCCAGCGATGAACACAACTCCTGGCAGCGAGTCGAGAAACGCGTTGTTTGGCAGAGGAGTGATACGATTGGATCCTATTTCGCTCTCGCCCACCAAAGTGCGTACGCCCCATGGGGCGAGTGGGAGATGTGGTTTAGTTTCCCCTCAAAAGAGAACAGCAGCAGAGGTGGATAAGAGTGCTGTGAAAAAGGCATACCGTAGATCATATAGGAAGATCACCTCTCGTAGCATACATGACTATGATGACGATGATGATGAATCAGTGAATATAATAGGAGCAGAAGAAATGTCGCTGGCTGACCGCATTATCAAGGCATCTCGCCTTGATGGGAGGGCGACGCTGGAGTATGCCGAAGAGAGCGAAAGCGAAAGTGAAGGGGAAGGGGAGCAGTTGATAGATGACGAGATTGATATCAAAAGCGCGTATGCCGAATCTGATTCGCCCATTAAAGCCAACGGTTTCTTCGAAGAAGAGATGTCAAGGGACCAGAAAGAGCAACCCAACACTACACAGCGTAGAAAACAGCCATTGGCGTCCCTCATAGCAAAGGTAGCACGCGATGAGGATGTGCTCCTCCAAAAGCGTCAGGATAACAGAGCGCTATTCTTGGATGGGTTTGAAGGCTTTTTCGAACAGCACAAGCTCAAGGCTCGTCTCTCTGGTAACAACATGGCCCAGGCACCGGCTCTTGAGTACTCTGAATTCATAGATAGAGCCAGGCTCTTGGATGTTTTTCACAAGAGTGAACGGGAAAACCTCGTTGCATATTATAAGAGCCTCTTCCCTCAGTATCACTTTGAGCTAACTGAAGGATTTAACCTCATATTCTACGGAGTGGGTTCTAAGCGCGACTTGATGCTCAATTTCGTCAGTCGATACCTTGTTCCCAAATTTTCAAACCTGAAGAGAGGTTCTCGACCCAGCACGTTAGTTGTGAATGGATACAATCCTGGAACGAGCCTCAAAGAGGTGGTGAGAAACGTAGCAGACGTTGTTCTGTCTGGTCAAAAGAAAGCAACGTCGCTGAACCCTACAGATGTCCTTCGCACGTTAGAGGGTATTCTCGATGGCGCAGCAAAACCAGCGGTCGATCGAGTTGTTGTGCCCAAACTCATCCTGGTTGTACATAACATCGATGGTGAATCTCTCAGAGACGATAGGGTCCAGACTTTCTTCAGCCGGTTGGCAGCTATGAGAGATGTATGGATGGTGTGTAGCGTAGACCATATCAATGCGCCGGTGATGTGGGACGCATCTCTGTTGAACACGTTCAACTTTTTGTGGCACGATATGACCACTTTTTCTCCGTATTTCGTAGAGACGTCGTTCAAGGACGTGCTTGCAATCGGCAAGTCTTTGAAATTTGCGGGATCCAAGGGTGCCAAGTACGTGCTGGCTTCGTTGACCTCCAATGCCAGAGGTCTTTATAGGGTGCTGATATGTGCTCAGCTGGAGAAGTTGGAGATGGAGAAGGGTAAACTCAACCATGGTGGGGCTGGCGGGGCTGGGAAGACAGCGGCTAACACGTCGCTGGTGGGGCAATTGAAGTGTGGTGTTGCATTCCGCGATTTGTATAATGCGTGTGTCGAGGAGTTCATTACAAGTAACGAGATATCGTTTAGAACGATTCTGGGAGAGTTTTGTGAGCATGCGATGGCTGTTTTGGCTAGAGATGGGACGGGAACAGAGTATGTATACGTTCCATTTGCCATGGAGGAGATGCAAAAGTTATTAGAGGATGAGTTGATGGAGTGAGTTGCAGTGAAGTGATGATTAATCATTAATTATATATTTCATTAATTAGTTGTTAATTAATTATTTATAGTTTTTTAGCTTTCAATAGTCCAGTGTTAGATGCGGTGTATTTTATTTATTATCTATTTATTTATTAATTATTTATTAATTATATAGTGTTAATTATCAACTATTTTATCAAGCACAATACTCCTTGTCTATAAAAATTAATTAACCTTTCTGTATTCAACCATAATTAGTCATTCCATAAGAGTTATCATGTCAAATATATCCTCCATATTCTCCATATTCTCCGTATTCTCTATATTCTCCATATTCTCCATATTCTCCGTATTCTCTATATTCTCCATATTCTCCATATTCTCCGTATTCTCTATAGTCTCCATTATCCTCCTCTGTTATCCTCCTCTATCCTCCTCCATCAATCATTTTCTCTCTTAAGTAACGCCCAGCATAGTTAACTCATCTCGCCTCGCTCTTCTCAACACGTCTCGCCTCATCTTTGACTGCAGTACGTGGGCCCTTCCCCATAGCTAGTGAGGGCGCATCCCCCATAGTTAGCGAGGGTTTCGTCTCGTTAGTGGGGGGAGTTTGGGCGCACTCTCCATAGTTAGCGAGGGTTTCGCCTGGTTAGTGAGGGGAGTTTGGGCGCACCCCCCATAGTTAGCGAGGGTTTCGCCTGGTTACCCCGGCCCGATGAGGAAAGGTGAATTGGCTGGGGGATGCGGTTACGTTTCACACGGTTAAGGGAAATTTAGAAGCAGCTTTTGATGGGGAGGTAATTGACGGCTTGATCTGGGAGGTTATTGGTTGGAGAATTGTCTTAATTGCAACAAGCTTGGAGACCATTTGATATTACTGCGGGCAAGGCATTGCATCTGCAAAGTAGGCTGTTGTTAGTTAGCTTCTCCAGTGGTTCAGTGATTGAGAGGTTGAGTGGCTCAGTGGCTTTTCGGATACGCTACGCATATTTCAGGGATCCAAGGCGAGTGGGGGAGTGGGTGTCTTGGTTAGTGCCTTTGAACTGCGGCCATTCCATCAAGGTTTTTTTTGTCCAATTGAAGACAAAGCACATTCATATTTTACACAACCATCGCTGAGAGTTGGATTTCTCCGCTGTTTATCCCTCCAGCCGTGTATCCTTCCAACAGGCCACCCTCTATGGTCCAAACATCGGCATAATCGGCAGCCTACATTGCAAAGCATTTCGTGTTTCATTTCTTGTCCCATTTCGTGCCCTTTTTGTGCCCATTTCGTGCCCATTTCGTGCCCACTCTCAAAAACCATAGAGAGACACTCAGAATGACCCAGCGATTGGAGCCCAACTCTACGGTCACAGTGGGCTCCCACAAGGCCACAATCGTCAGCCATCTATCAGAAGGTGGGTTTGCCCATATATATAAAGTCAAGATCTCCCCACCAGAAAACGACAGTGATATTGCATGCTTGAAACGGGTGATTGTACCAGGGAAAGAAGGACTGAACCAATTGCGAGCTGAAGTTGAGGTCATGCAACGATTGAGTGGGTGCGATCACGTTGTGAAATACTACGACTCACATGCTGCTCGTGTACCCAACTCTACCAGCTATGAGGTGCTGGTGTTGATGGAGCTGTGCGAGAATAAATCTCTGCTCGACCACATGAACGCGAATCTCAAGGCGAAGCTCAAGGAGGGCGAGATTGTGCAAATCCTCTACGATATAAGTAGGGCTCTCTACTTTATGCACTCTCTGAAGCTGATACACAGAGACGTAAAGATAGAAAATGTGCTCATAGACGGTAACCATTCCTTTAAGCTCTGCGACTTTGGCTCTGCATGTCCAATTCTACGCCAGCCCCGCAATGCACACGAACTTGGCCTGCTCCATGATGATATCCTACACCAGACAACCCCACAGTATCGTTCGCCAGAGATGGTTGATCTCTCTCTGGGCATTCCCATCGATGAAAAGTCAGACATATGGGCATTGGGAGTGTTTGTATATAAGCTGTGCTACTATACCACCCCTTTCGAGCACACGGGGGAGTTGGGCATTTTACATGCCGCGTATTCGTATCCTGCCGTACCCGTATACTCTGCGGAGCTGGAGACGTTGATCACCATTATGCTTCAAAAGTCTCCCCATAAGAGGCCAAACATCGTCCAGGTGGTGTATGAAGCCGGCAAGATGCTGGGTTTCGACGCAGCTGATGTGGAGAAGGAGGTGAAGGATATCTATGGTTTGGGGCATTATTCGTTTCCCAAGGAGGGGGTGCCCAAACCTAGGGCATTGACAGGCGAGGAGTTGCAGATGTATGCAAAGGCTTATGAGCAGCAGCAACAGTATCAGTACCAGTTGCAGTATCAACAGTATCAACAGTATCAGTATAACCAGATGCTTCAGCAACAGCAGCAGCAGCAGATGCAACTACAGCACCCACAGGCACTGCAGCATCCATCTCGTCATACTGTATACCCTGAGCAACCATACCCTGAGCAGCCAATACAATCACCACAGGTACCACAAGTACAAAGCGTTGGTATAAATGGGGTTCCCATTTCATATTCCCCTATTACAACGCCGACACCGCCACAAGTTTCCCAGGCACCTCCACCGCCACAAGTTTCCCAGGCACCGCCACCGCCACAGGCACTTTCACAGGCACTTTCACAGGCACTTTCCCAGGCACCGCCACAGATGTACTACCAACAATACACGCCGTCCCAACCTCAAATACCCCAGGCCTCATACCGCCTTTTACAAGTGCAGGAGTCTCGTAACCAGAGCATGCTGGCCGTGGATGGATCTCAGGCAGATGGCGAGGAACAACTCGCTAGAGACGATGTGTCGGAGCTGAGCGATGGAGACTTTGGCAATGCAGAACAGAGGTTTCCGGATATTGGAGGAATAGCTGATCGAGCTCAAGAGAGTGCAAGCGTGATTGGAAGCAGTGGTATCTCTCAAGCAGATGGCGAGTCACTGCAGACGAATTTCAATGGATACCCGGGTCTTGAGATGGCTGATGTTGAGGCAGTTGGTGAAGAGTATCCTGATTTATTCCCTTCAGGGGAGTCATACCCAGTTGTTGCGACAGTTGGTGCCACAACCAAAACTACCGCCAGTGTATCCGTACCAGATACCCATAGTTCAGAAGTGAGCTACTCGGGTTCCCAATATTCAGACTCACAGTATGCCGAACCGCGGTTTTTGGGCACTCAATATTCCGAGTTTTCAACGCAATTCCCGCCCATTTCTTCTTCTAATGCTACAGGAGGCAGTTTCCAGACCCATGCATCTCAAGAAGGCGCATCTTTTAACCGTGTAGGACAAATTGCTGCCTATGCTTCTGTTTCCTCGTCAAGTGTACCTTCACCATCTGTCTTGGGCGCCTCTCCTGTGGCCTCTCCAGTGGCTTCTCCAGTGGCTTCTCCAGTGGCTTCTCCAGTGGCTTCTCCAGTGGCTTCTCCAGTGGCTTCTCCTATGGGAGTATCGCCAGTAGGTATTCCATCGTTGTCATCACTGGGCGAACAACTCCTCTCCGCTTCTCGTATGCCTTCTGCTCAGTCTGGCGTATTTGCTGCATCTGTTGATGTCAAGAGAAGCAACAGCTCTAAACAGAGTAGGTTTAACCCATTTGTACAGGGGTTTCCCGTATCCAGTAGCTTGAATAACGCGGATTGTGTAGGTGTGGACGGTAATAGGGTCACCACTCATCCAGCCATACAAAGTGCTACAGAAACAGCGCAGCCTGTGGAGACGGAGGCTATGCATGATGGTGACCAAGGGGGCATAATTGCAGGTGGCGATAATCATCTGCCTATTATAGGAATGGGCGGACAGGAGGTTATTCCGTCTCCCGCTACTTCAGGTGCTATAGATACGCCCGATGTGCCTGTTGCGGTTCCTTCTCAGGTTGTCCCTGACCTCATTGATTTCGGTGATGAGGAGCCTGCTGCTCCCCTCGTCATAGTAGATGAGGCTGCTGATCGCCGGGGCCAGGAAATAGACGAAAAGCACTCACAAAGCACGGACGAGAAATCTCCACAAGTGGATCTTCTGAGCGGTGAACTGGATGAGCTGCATGTTTCTGATGAGATGGAGGCGGTGCTGAATGGTGGCACTGGTAAAAAATAGGCAGAGGAGAGGAAGGTGTGTCGAGAAGCCCCGTTAACGCTGATCTATAGAGACACAAGAAAACAGTTAATTTATGAGCAGTTAATAACTCAAGCGACGCGTGTGTGTGCGTATTTACATGGATGCTATGATAACTACATCTACTGGTGCACGATCATGATAACTATAAGGGAACCATTCGCTATTAATACTCATTTCCACTGGCAACATTTTTTAAGTGTTTAGTGTCTTTCTGACTCACAGTACCCTACCGTATATAAAATTCCAACAAACAACCCTATTCATAACCCTAGTTTAACATTTTCGTTCCATAGCGGCAGAGCGCACAGCTCCACTCTAAGCGAGCTCACCGCCCGTTACATAATAGTAACCCCTCAACAGCATAGCGTTTGACTGTGAGGGCAACACACTGTACGTTCCATACAGCAGCAAGGAGAGGAAGATGATCACAACGGTGTCTAAAATACAGCATGGTGTTAGCTAACATGAACAAGTTTATATTCTCCTCATTATCACTTACGCAAACAGATGCACTCCCCACTGGTTAGCATGTAGTGAGGAAGCAGGAAGATGTAAAAGTTGAAAAGCCTCCTGAAGGGCGATAGAGAAATATCTAATACTTTGGACATTTTGTGGCGCTATTTCAAATAGTCTTTTGGAAAATGATGGTGTTGTATGCTGAATGCAAAAGTAGAATCTCAACAGTTCGGTAAGATACGGTGCCGAGAGTGATGAGAGAAACAGGGAGTAACAAGCCAAACCAACCTCTCCTATACGACTTCAACAAACGATGAAATTTATCAACCCAAACTCCAGAGAGAGGCACTCGCACTGACTCCAAAAGCAGACACTCCTAATGTCTTGCAGCAAGGGAGGAATAAAGGAACGAATGTTAGAGCAAACCCACGGCCAAAAGTCTTCCCTTCGCCAGCTCGCTCCTTCGCCAGCTCGCTCCTACTACCGCTGGTGCAAGAATAAGAGTGCCCGTTCGTGCTCTTCACCGAAGAGATCAGCCCCGATGCGCTCGCTAGCACGGGGATATTATTCCCAAGGCGCGGCACGCTGCAATATCTCCAGCGATGGCGTAGCGTTTGGACGTGTTTTGTTTGTGTACAGCGCAGTGCATAGCTTATCCGCAAGGGAGCGAGGGATATAAGCGGCTACAGCATAGCCCCCCCCTCTACTGTGGGCGCCGGGGGAAGCAAAAAGCAAAGTGTTGGGGTATGGGTTTTTTCCCCGTGCTGCACGATGAGTCCAGCTTTGGAAGGAGAGAAAGACGTGTTTGGATGAGACGGTAAGGAATTGGGTAGGGCCACATGATTTTTGCGCCCGATGAACTCTTCAACTAACGGCTCATGGGCTGTGCACGGCACTATTCCATGCCGAACCTCGGCGGTGCAGGAGGGGAAGATTACATAACAGCGAAGGGAGGGAAAAGGGACCGGGGATAAAACAGCAAACGGCAGCTGTGGGAGAGTCACTTCCAAAAAGGTGTTCAAGAAGGGCCACCGCAAACGGTGTAAGGGTTTGTTCTCCAGTGGGGTGCCTCAAGGTGCTGATAGTGGGAGCCTCAAGGTGCTGACAGTGGGAGCCTCAAGGTGCTGGCAGTGGGTGCCTCAAGGTGCTGGCAGTGGCATATATGGCTACCTAGCCCAGCACACCGTGCACTCTCTGCGCACAAAGCGTGCCTCCATGCTGTATACTGCGGGCCTTGCAGAGAGATGGATATATCCATGTCAGCCAAGTATTATTTACGCCTCTTGATATATCTGAACACCTTTTTGATGGATGCATACGGTATCAGGCGACTGTGATGGTCAATCAGCATTGATAATGGTTGATAGTTACAAATAGTAAATCTTAATCTGTGTGCACACTAGTCTGTATGCACACATTTCAATACCCATATACTAAATTCCCATAAACTATATACATATGAAGATTAGGTAGGCAAACAAATAACAATATCACTTTTGGAAGAAATCATACAATGTTGTACAGTCATGTTTGTGTTTGAATTTTGTGTACAGTCACTTTTGCGGTTGAAATCTTGTGCGGTTCTGTGCGATAACACTTAATAGTCATTGTTGTTGTAGTCCACCTCCTCTTTGGCCTTTTGACCGGCGTTCTCCCTCTTGACTCTGTTCCACATCAACACCTTCTCATCAAAGATAAACTGAAAGATAACCTTGACCCACGACGTGTGCGTGGGAAGAGGGGCATAGAACTCGTCTGCGATCCTACGCAACTCTGGCAGCTTGCTCCAGGCAATAAAGGGGAAGTCGTGGTGTTCATTGTGGTAACCGACATTCCATGTCAGCCAGTTGAGTGGCCCATAGTAGGAGTATGTCTCCAACGGGGTGATTCCCGACTTGGGCCCCGCTTCTGGTGGGTCAAAGATGTAATGCTCCGCAACAAAGTGACCAGCTAAAGGGTGTAACGAGCCCGCCAAAAAGCTCGAGAGGATAAAGTACAATAGGGCATTCACAGACAGGTATTTCACCAATAGGTAATCAGTTAACGCATTGCCCACTACGTTGACAAGATGCACCCATGTAAACTTGATCTGAGTGATAAACATGGGTCTCAGAGCGTAGAACAAGATCTGGAAAGTGGCAAAGAAGGCCTTTCCCAACACGTTTGACAGGACAATGGCCTCAAACTCCGTGGGGAGATCGGTGTCGAAGATGCTGTCGCCTAGGAACTTGTGGTGCAGCTGGTGGTATGGCTGGAAGGAGGCAGAATACGGAATTCCAATAGGTAAGTTGACAAAGATGGAGAACAAGCGGTTATGAACAGGCCTCTTGAAAGCAAGATTATGGCACAGCTCATGGATGCACAAGAAACAGTTCTGATTTGCTGTTGCGCCAATCACATAGGCCACAAGCCAAAACTTTAAACTCCAGAAAGGGGTATCTTTCAGATAATATGCCGCGGCAAACTGTGTCAGCACCACAAGTGAAGCGAGATACTTTGTTTTGGGCTCATAGCCACATAGCTTTGTCACCTGTGGATATTTCTTGAGGATTTCCTTTCTCCTAATGACATGTGGGTCTTTCTCTCTTGTCCAGTAAAAGTCCAGCTGGGGCTTTAGGTCTTTGTCGTTGATGGTTGGTGGGGTTGTCTTATGAGTAGTCTTTGCAAGACGATGCATGACAATGGAGGACATCTTATGTGGAGCAGCGTGCGGTTGGGGGTTTGTGCTGTCTAGGCGCAATGGTTCATTGAGCCTTTTTGTTAAGCGAGCGAACACAAGGGTGCGGTGTCACGAGGATACACAATAATGGAACAATGGTGCAACACTAACACAAAGTGGTTGTAAAAGAAAATGTAACAGTCAGTGTAACAGACAGTGTAACACAGTGGATAAGCGAGTAGTAACAAAACACCAAAAGTCACAGATCAACACAGAGATCACGCAAACTGGAAAGAAACACACACACACACAACAACAACACAAATAATGAAAGTTGGTTGTTTCTGCTGAAACTCAAGAAAAGAAAATAAAAGTCAGGTAGGTGCTCACACACTCTTCCCGACCGTGGGCCTTCCTGGCGTTTTACAAGGCAAGGCCAGTGACACTAAGGCCACTAAGGCTAACTAAGGCCACTAAGGCCACTAAGGCTAAGGCCACTAAGGCTAACACCACCAGATCTGCTGCGCGCCACGAGTGAATGGATCTCATTCCATCTCCTGCAGGGTGCGAGCGCAAAAAGAGTTTGTCCGGATCTTGTCGAGGCCTGCATATACAGAGAGATGCGCTGTAACGAGGTGCGCTATAGAGAGATGCGCTATAGAGAGATGCGCTATAGAGAGATGCGCTATAGAGAGATGCGCTATAGAGAGATGCGCTATAGATGGTTGCAAGTTAATATGGGAGGAAAGTGGAACAGGGAGAAACAGAGAGGAGAAAAGAACTCTCAGTCAGTCCATCCAGGGCAGCCCGTATGGTTAGGATAATTGTTATGGGGGTGTACGGATACTACATAAAATTTAATCACTGTGTGGATTGTGTGGATATGGGGTACTATGGGTATGGGGTACTATGGGTATGGGGTACTATGGGTATGAGGCGGTATGCAGTGTGGCATGTTTCTCATAATATTCCATGGGGTTACTGTGCAGTGGAGCGATACACATAGCAACATTTTATGTAGATGCATGTGCCCCGCATAGAGCTCGCTGTTTACGATGCGCCGCAAATAGAGAGCTATTTGTAGAAGCAGGTACGGTGGGCTTGAGTGCAGTTAGGAGGAGCTCTAGTTAGATGGAGCTCCAGTGTAGTTAGGAGGAGCTCTGGTTGGGAGGAGCTCCAGTGTAGCTGGAAGTCGATTAGAGTGCAGCAACCAACGTTGTATACAAACTGGATAAGTAGAACATGCCAGAGAGGGGGAACCTGTCTCCATCGTTAGTTCGCATGCGGAGCCAGTCCCCCCCCAATTACGGACAGTCTGTACAATTAGCTGGTGCGTGAGGACTGAGTAAATGATAGGTTGGGAGAAAAAAAAAAGTATCAATTTCAAATGTTATCTATATTTTAGAGTTTGCCCCACTGCACATGTTATCAAGCTCCACATCAAATCTACGACTCCACGAGCATCCTAGGTGTGCCTGGGTGCGGGGATAGCGTAGTGGAGCAGAGCACATAGAGTGTATGCAGACAGAACAAGGGATTTAGTATGGCGGTCCATGATCAAAATATCAGCACAAGGCGAATTATTTTCAGTAGGAGGGTGACAGCGCAAGGCGAATTATTTTTCAGTGGGAGGGTGACAGCACAAGGTGAATTATTTTTCAGTAGGAGGGTTATTCTCTCTTAATTCCTAATCCCTATAGTTCGAGGTGATCTCACCGCGCTGAAATACTGTTGTATACTCTTGAAATACCCTTGAAATATTCCATAAATAGCCGAACAAGGTGAGTAGACCCACAAGCTCCACTCCTCATAGTAGATGAATCAGGATAATCCCCTCGCTAGGACAATCCCCTCGCTAGGGCAATCTCCTCGCCAGCACAATCCCCTCGCCAGCACTATCACCCACCCCCTTCCACTCTTTCACACAATCCTCATCAGTAGCGCTGAAGGCTTAGTTCCGTCCCCCCTCTCTCCAATATGATAAAGTTAACAATCTCTGCGACACTACAGATATCCTCCCGAAAATCGCCAAGGATGCTCACACAACCGGTTGCGTGCCGATTGGGGGATAAAACGAGAGATGGCCGAAGCATCCTCTGCGAATACAGTAACTGTAACGGTAATGCAAGTGTCGTCAAAGCCACACTCTATTGAAGTACTGCAAGCTTGCAGACAAGCTTTCATTACTGTCTAGTCCTTGGCCTTTGCTTGCCACTATAACCAAGTATGCGAGCCCCTCCTCTAATGACCCGTGAGCAGTGGCAGTTACCCCGTCCGAAAATTTAACCACTAGGCTTGTGTACCGTGCATCCGAGCAGCAAGTGAGGAGAGGAGAAGGGTACATATTGGAGGGCTCGCTATCATGGCAGCGGTAGGGGGAACACCACCGGGTAGGAAAGAGTGTTTGCAAAGCGCACTTTGTGTTGTCATCTGTGTAACTGTCGAATCCCCTGTCTTGTTGCAAACTCTACCCAGTGCCGGTTCGTTGTTTTAAAACGGGCGTGTTGAGCACCACTTGGATCAAGTCATCTTTCTCTCCATGCATCCCTTCTCTAGCACGATGTTCGCCTGGAGAAGAAGCAGTCATCTCAGGCGTTTGGCACAACTAAGAGGAATCCTCGCTCCACAAACAATGGCCTCCACCGGCCCAGCATCTGCTTCACTGCACACATCTGCTGTCGCACAGAACAACGCAGCCCCTTCTGGCGATGTCACCTTCCATGTTAACAACCAGGCACGTATCATCAGCCTCAACAGAGGCTCCAAGCTGAACGCTCTTTCCACAGAGATGTGTGAGCAGATCACTCCACGTTTGCTCGAGTACGCCAAGTCTGACTCGAACAATGTAATTATCATCAAGTCCAGCGTGGAGAAGGCCTTCTGCTCTGGCGGGGATGTGCTCCAGTGTGCAAAGGACAACCTTGCCGGCCATCCAGAAAAGTCCATCGACTTCTTCCACAAGGAGTACAACCTCAACTACCTCCTCTCCACTTTCTCCAAGCCAATTGTCTCCCTCGTCAATGGTATTGTCATGGGAGGCGGTGTAGGCCTCAGCGTCCACGGCCCCTTCCGTGTTGTGGGTGAGACTACCCGTTTTGCCATGCCAGAGACCAACATCGGTTTCTTTTCTGATGTCGGGACAACCTTCTTCCTCTCCCGTATGAGCGGCAACTTGGGTTACTACTTGGCGCTTACCGGCGATGAGCTCCACGGCTTGGACACCCTCATTGCCGGTTTCGGTACTCACTATGTCCCAACCAAGCGTTTTGACCAGCTGGTTGAGAGGCTTTCCAACTTGGAGGTTTCCTCCGCGTACGCTGAGGCTTCCGGCTTGACTGCCGAGCAGAAGGCCAAGGAATTCTACCCTATCATCAGCCAGGCTATCGAGGAGTTTACCGACAACATCCCAGCTGACCACAGGTTCAAGTACACGCCTGAGGAGCTTGCCACCATTGAGAGATGTTTCAACCCAGAACTGCACTCTACCGTTGAGACCGTTATCGATGCTCTTAAGAAGGACGGCTCTGAGTTTGCCCTCAAGACTGTTGAGAAGCTGCTCACCAAGAGCCCTGTGTCTTTGAAGGTTACATACACTATGCTCCAGCGCTCTTCGGTTGCCACCAACTACGATGCCATTAAGACTGAGCTCACCCTCGCCGCCAACATGATGGCTGGCGTTGACAAGAACGACTTCAACGAGGCAATCTTGAAGCGTCTCATCAACAGGAAGGCCCCTAACCCTGAGGACCGTATTACCAAGTTTGCCTTTGACACCATTGAGGAGGTGCCCATGACTGTTGTGGAGACTCTTATCGGAAGTAACGCCTCCTCTGGTTCAAAGTACCAGTCGCCAAGCGACAAGTTGACCGACTATGCCGCCGCACCTGGCTCTTCTGAAGGGCTTTCTGTAAGCGAGTTGCTGGCCACCATTGGCATCCAGAGGTTCTTCAACATTGCCTATACAGAGTACCCTTACCACTTTGGTCTCCCCACAGAGAAGGAGGTGGAAGCATACATCACCGGCGACGATAACTCTAATAGAAAGTTCTCTGTTACTGCTAAGGAGGCCTTCAAGTATTTCGACAGAAAGTACAAGGGCAAGAACGGTGTGAGCTGGCAGGTGAAGGATATCCTCAGCAGGAAGACCAAGGGGAGCTCCTATGGTGAGGAGTACCTCGAATGGGTAGAGTGAAAAAAAGAGAAAGGGAATATAACTGTTTCAGGAGTGGAGTCGAGGCCTGCAGGAGTGTTGTTGCTGTTGGTTATTTACACCTTGTAAGCATGCAAGTCAGCTTGTACGACTCCTTCTTCTACATAGAGGATGAGCAACCGCGGTTAGCACACTCAGCTATTTTATATTTCCTTCTGTATATGTATATATTAAGAAAACGATAATGCTACGAAAATATATAAAAAATATATGAATAATAAGCTCTAACACACTGGCTGAGATTACTCTATATCTATATATGATGATTACGCCATTGATTATGCAATCAGACTCTTAAAGGGAAATCCTTTACTCCGAGTAGTTCATTACCCATAATTTGCATAGTGATCATAAGGCAGTCTATTTTAGTGGGTGTAATACTACTAAGTGATTTTCTCTGTGACACTACTAAGTGAAGTTTGGTGTGACACTAAGTCATCTTCTCTGTGACACTACCCAGCGATTTCATGAGTCATTGCCATATCTGGACAAGCACAAACCCCCTGCGAAACGTGGGTATGCGATGAGCTTCTCTACGGAGATGCTCCTCCTGCCTGTAGATTTTTCAAGGTGTGAAATCTGAACCATAAAGCATCATCATAAATGCGGTTCTTCTCTCCTGGTTCCCCGAACGGTATTCCTTCGTTTAATATACAACCATATTAGAAATATGCCAGTAAGTAGCCAGCAGTTATTTGCCCACAACTTTTTTTCATTTTGTTTTGTGTTCGTTTGAAGATGCTCTAGCGGATGTGGTATTTTCACTTTTTCCTTTTGTACAGCAGGGAACTCAATGAGAAAGAAAACAGCATCGAACAGAAGACAGGGGTAGAGAGACACATATGACAAATACAGCAAAGACAAAGGCACCTCATGTTTAATATAGGCAAGCGCTATTAGTTTATACAACGGCTATTACCACAACTATTGATGGAGGAGCGAAAAAATATGATCAGATATATTATTGGCTCCTCATATTGATGTGGGTGGACTCACTCCAAGCACGCTTCACTACTTTGATCTGCCTCTCTCTGCCCCTCTGCCCCTCTGCCTCTCTGCCTCTCGGCCCCTCTGCCCCTCTGCCCCTCTCTGCCTCTCTCCGCCCATCCCCTCCTCACCTGCTTTTGTGTGCATCTCCACTGTCAGCGTCACTCTGTCAGGCTTCCCACCCTCGCACTGCACCATACAAAACCAAATGGGGTGACTGCGCAGCAACGTTTGGAGGAGAAGGTCAGACCCCACACTGTGGAGTTTGGAGGTTGGAGCTTCAAAGAGGGCAAATCAGAAGGAGTGCTTACTGTAACACTATATGAGCGAGATCATATATATAAGTTACACAGATCAAACGTCCGACACAAGGGCGTTCTTCTTTTTGAGTTGTCTTCTGCGTTTGGTGCCGCTGCTGTTGCCTCTGCTCTCCATTATTGTATCAAATACTCTCCCCTCGTCTCTCTCACTGCGTCTACCGCATCTACTGCAGCGTAATCTGAGCTCATTGACGTTGAGTCATTGCTTTGACTTCACAGAGGAGTTCCCACACCGCATAAGAGAGCTCTGAAACACGGAGGCATAGACAAACTGTGCTGTGAATATTTTTTCTACGGCGTCTGAGGGCATTTGACACGCATTAATGTGCCTGGTCTGAAGTGGCCACGTTTAGCAGTATTTTAGTACTAACAGAACTTTCAAGGTACCTGCTGCACACAAAATGTTCATTGAGAACGAGCATCTCGGTGACAGAACCAGGCTAGAGGACTGGAGGAGTAAGTATACATGTGCGACAGCGCCACTATAAGGATACAAAGGAGTTTTTTTATATTCTCGCATGTAATGCTAACATTTTCTAGTTCGTGGTTACGATCCTCTAACCCCTCCTGATCTACTCCAACACGAGCTGCCACTCAGCGCCAAGGGCGAGAAGAATATCTACGAGGGAAGAGAACAGGCATGTGCCATTCTCAATGGTGAGGACGACAGACTGCTTGTCATTGTTGGTCCATGTTCTATTCATGACCCAGTTGCTGCCCTTGACTACTGTAAGCGTCTTGCTGCCTTCAACGACAAGGTGAAGGGTGAACTCCACATAGTGATGAGAGCCTACCTTGAGAAGCCCCGTACCACCGTTGGATGGAAGGGATTAATCAACGATCCAGAGATTGACGGCTCCTTCCAGATCAACAAGGGTTTGCGTATTTCCAGAGAGCTCTTTGTCAAGCTGACGGAGCACCTCCCCATTGCCGGCGAGATGCTCGACACCATCTCGCCTCAGTTCTTGTCGGACCTCTTCTCGGTTGGTGCCATTGGTGCCCGTACCACTGAATCCCAGCTCCACAGAGAGCTTGCAAGTGGACTGTCCTTCCCTGTTGGTTTCAAGAATGGTACCGATGGTGCCCTCACCGTCGCCATCGACGCCATGCGTGCTGCGTCTCACCCACACCACTTCCTGTCGGTGACCAAGCCAGGTGTTGTTGCCATTGTCGGCACTGAGGGTAACAAGGACACCTTTGTTATCCTTAGAGGTGGTAAGAGCGGTACTAACTATGACAGCGAGAACGTTGCCAAGGCTGAGGCCCAGCTAGCTAAGGCTAGCCTCGGTGGCAATGGACAGCGCCGCATCATGGTGGACTGCTCCCACGGTAACTCCAACAAGGACCATAGAAACCAGCCAAAGGTTGCTGCTGATGTTGCTGCCCAGCTCAAGAGCGGTGTGTCGTCAATTTGTGGTTTGATGATTGAGAGTAATATCAACGAGGGCAGACAGGATGTTCCGCCACTTGAGGAAGGTGGTAAGGATGCCCTCAAGTACGGCTGTTCCATCACGGATGCTTGTATCGGCTGGAATGACACTGAGGAGGTGTTGCAGATGCTTGCCGATGCGGTCAAGGAGAGAAGAGTTGCCAAGAAGAGAGGTGCTTAATCCAGCCGGCACGTATACCCAGGGTAGTGTATACCCAGGATACGATTGTATAAGGTGTTGTTCATTTTATGTGTAATTGAAATATCTCTATAGAGCGGCCAAGAGCTGAGGAAAAAATTACAATACGAAAATATCTGAGAAAGAGAAAAAAGTGAAGGGGAAAAAAGTGAGGGGGAAAAAGGTGAAGGGGAAAAAAGTGAGGGGGAAAAAGGTGAGGAGGAAAAAAAGTGAGGAGGAAAAGAGTGAGAGGAGGAAAAAGCTGAGAAAGGCGAAAAGAGTAAAAGTGGAGGTGGACACAAGGGATGAATGGAAATGGGTTGAAACATGATAGTTGTGAAATTACATTATCATTTGTTGTTTCTAAGGGTGGATTATTTATGCTATTTAATATTGTTGGCTTGGTTTTCGTTTTCAATCATGTACCTTTTCCGTTAAATAAAAGGAATGCAAACAGGAAGCAGCTGGTAACAAACTAGCGGTGAGAAACTAATAGAAACAAACTAAGAGTAAACGAATAGTCAACTTTATTTTGTATACAGGAAGGAATGGGCAAACTAATTGGTGAAGAAAACGATGCGGAGTTGCAGGAGACCGCATGGGACACAGTTGCGACTTTTTCGGGCTTTCGCTACATTAATGAATATATATACGGTTTATCATTAACTGGTTTACCGCCATTTTGTTTCTTTGTTTATATGAGACTCGTCAATGTCGGTAGATGGGAAAGGTGGTGGGATCTACAAGGTATGGGGACAAGGGCAGATACGGGCAAAGTGCAAAAGAAAAAGACTAATCAGTGAATAAACAAGGGGAGTAATAATAAATTAGAGGGCTTACCAGAGAGGCTAAACAAGAGGGCTTACCAGAGGGCTTACCAGAGGGCTTACCAGAGGGCTAATCAGAGGGCTTACCAGAGGGCTAATCAGAGGGCTAACCAGAGAGGCTAAACAAGAGGGCTTACCAGAGGGCTTACCAGAGAGGCTAACCAGAGAGTCTAAACAAGAGGGTTCTATTAGGGGATGACCTCAAAAGGAGTGGCCAAATCGGCAGAGTTAGCCAAGCCTTGATTGCCCCCTCAGGCTTAGGGAGAGAGATTGGCCATGGTGGAAGAGGGTATTGCGAGGTGGTATTGCGAAGTGATCCAAGGTGATATTCAACTCCTAATCTCACTGGATCGATACAAACACGTTATTCCTTGAACGGCGATTGTCTTGGTCCTGACGAGTGGGGAATGCAAGAGCCTCAACCAGAAACAGCTCCTTGTCTGTCTGGCCCGCTCGCACAGAGAGAGGGGCCCTTGTTACGTCGAATGCACATGATACGCACATACGCACATACGCACATACATACATTTGAACATATATAGATACATTGATCACACAGATATATACGTATATAAGCACATACTTCTACATACATATTTCTTGTGGTTCTCATACATACAAGAATATACATAAGGATACACCTATACGTATATACATAAGTATATTCATAAGTATATACATACATAAGCATATTCATAAGGATACATACAAGAATATACATAGGCATATACATAAGGATACACCTATACGTAAACATACAAGAATATTCATAAGTATATACATAGGCATATACATCTATAGATATTCCGCTGGTGAATCGTTGACGAAATATTCCGAAAGATTCCCAAATATTCCGAAATACACAAATTACTCCAAATATTCCGAATATTCCAAAATACTCAAAATACTCAAAATACTCCAAATACTCCAAATATTCCAAAATACTCAAAATACTTGAAATACTCCGAATATTCCTCTCCCAGTGGAACTTGCAAGGCACTGCACTTACAGGAATTCTCATAACCCCTTTGTTAGCAGCCCGCTGTTCATCGGTGTTTGGCCTGGTTCAGGTGCCTTTCAGGTGCTTTTCTTCAGCTCGTGCAGGCAATGCACCAGATGGCTCTTGACATGAACAATCAGGTTGAGCACAACTACTCTGACAGAAACTCTGACAGAAACCACTCTGGCAGAGTAGAGAATAATAGTGTTCCTAATATGGCTGAGAATAGAGCTCCTAATATGGCTGAGAATAGAGCTCCTAATATGGCTGAGAATAGAGCTCCTAATATGGCTGAGAATAGCGCCTCTAATATGGCTGAGAATAATAATGTGAACGCCACTGGAGCAGGTCCAGATACCCATCCAGTAAACATGTCCAGCACTTACTTTTCTGCTAGTAATAGTAACAACAGTAATAGCACAGCCCAGCTTGCTGCTGATGTGCCTGTCAACCTTGCCAATGATGCTCTCAGTGGCAGCCCATTCGACACCGCCACGCCGTTTCGAGACGATCCTTGTAGTTTTTCATTCTCACGCAGTGGCTCCGTAGACACTTCTCTTATATCTGGTGTTCCTCTCTCTGCCTCGACTCCAATCAACCTTAGCCAGGCATCGAACCATGCCACCAGTGGCCTTTCCCCATTCAGAAGTCCTCACTCCTTCCAGAACGTGGGCCACGCAGCCACCCTCAATAACGGTAGTCACGTTGCTGATAACCCTTTCAGATATCGGCGGTCAACTAATGCTGAGCCACCACATGGTGGTGCGACTAGCCCTTGTGTTGATGTCAAGTCGTATCAATGGAGTGCACTTGATGCGACCCAAACCTCTAAAATGGCTCCCTCGTCAAGTATCTTTCAACAGGTGCCCCCATCCAGCAGATACTCCCAAAACCATCCTGTGGACCTGCTTAATGCTGCGCCTTCCAATGATATCGCCTATGGTAAAAGTAACAACGCAGAGATGACCCTTGCCGGTGGAAGGAATGCTGAGCTTCAAGGGCTCGAGCACCGTATGTCTCTATTGATGAGACAGCAGCAACAGCTTCACTCCCACCAACCGCCTTTTCAATGGGGCAGTAATTCAGTCCACCGTAATTCTACCGGTAGTGCGCATTACCCCATGTCCAGAAGAACTTCGGGCGGTAATAAGCAGGCATCAGGAGGAGTTCATCTTGTTAACAATGTCCAAAAAGAGAGCGTAAGCAGTTCCAGCGGCGAGGGCAACGTGAACTTGGAAGGGGTGTTCCACAACAACACGGTCTTTACCCATCTCGATACGGTTGAATCGTTGCGGATTCAGGTGAGGCTGAGAGATTCGGTAATTGCTTCCCTTCAGAGTGAGCTGGAAAGGGTCAATGTGACTCTAAAACAGTACATCGAGGCTGAGTCCAAAGAGGCCGAAGCCCATGGAGAAGGCGGGAAGAATATCATCTCCATTCCCGCAAACCACGAGCAGCTGTACAATGCTCTCTCCCACAAACTCAAGACGACCAAGGAAGAGCTGGAAAGCACCAAGCTGCGCCTCGAGGCGGTTCTCACCGCTATTGTGCTGAATCCTTCTGGTGACCCCAAAGGTGTTGAAGCTGGTGTATCCATCCAAACTGGACGATACGACGAGCAGGAAATCGCCCATAAGATTATCACAAAGATGCAAATGCTGACTGAGGAGAACAGAGAATTAGAGAGGATGCTTAGTTACGGGAAAAGCAAGCAGAAGGATATTCAGATTGGGTTGCTGAGAGAGAAGAATCTTCAACTCACAAAAGAGTTGGAGGTTTTACGGGGTGGGAAGTGACCCACCATTCATCATTGTTGAAGTTTTCCTCTGAGCGAGTGATGAAAATAATCCACCACTCTCGTCGTTGAAAGTTCTCCTCTGAACGAGTATCAACAGTCTTGCAACCAATGATGAACCTATTGGTTGTTGAATACTGGCTACACATTTACATTGATTGTGTATGCAATTGCTACTTTATATGTCACTTTATATATTATCATGCTAAAGAATAAAGCTATAGCTTTGCTAATAAAGTTGTGGCTTTGCTAATAAATAAATAAATAAAAGTACTTAGCCCGCCCACTGGAGAGGTTGAGGAAACAACCCCTCTTACCTACACCCTCTCAAAGATAAACACATAACCGCTCGTCTCCATTTCCTTCAAATTCTCCTCAGAATCCGCAACAACCACCTTCTCGTCGTTGAACAGAACCCATTTCTCACCGGAATCCAACTGTTTCCTCACAAACGCGACATAGTGTCCCGAATGGATAGAGGTGCCCTTATGACAGATGACGGCCTTGAGAGCGTAAATAGGATTCACACGGGTAGACGACTGCTCCTCTATCAGTTTCCTGATGGTGTCTCCAGGCCTCTCTGGTGCAACGATGTTCGTGGCTGTCTCTTGCATTTCTCCATCGTCATCAGGATGAGAAAACAACCACTCTACAGAAGCCTCGATGGAGTCCGCGTTGAGGAGCAGTGCTTTTCTGGCCTGTTTCCTTTGGAACCCAAACTCCAAAAGAGACTCAATTTTGGCCTCGTCTGGCTCAGTTGCACCGCTCTCTACTTGTGGTGAGGATGTTTTGGCGGCGAATGGCTCATCGATATCAGGGTCCTCCATATGTGCAAACAGCCAGTTCATGGCGAGTTCTGCCGAGGAGTTGTCTGTATTGAACAATGCCTTGGTGCACCTATTTTCCGGGAATCCCATTGCCATTAGCTGAGATAGAGCTTCAGGGTTGGCTGCAAAATCTACTACTTCGTCCTCTGGCAAGAGAGTCTCTCCCTCAACGAGTCCAGTTGCTCTGAATGGAGACAGGTCCACCACCCCCTCAGATGTGGGCAGGCGTATTGGGACATCCACCTTGACGGGGACCCAGTTCTCCAGCTGGATGCGGCGAGGGTTAACAACGAGGTTCTTAGGGTACGTGCTGAAGGCCACCGACTTTGAGGCGCGTGTTTTACCTTTACAAACAGGACAGTTGTACTCTATTGTCTCTGGGCGGGCCCATTGAGAGACGCACTCTTCAAAGGTGGTGGGGTTGTACTTCGCACCCCCTTCAAAGGTGGACTTCCTCACACCCTCTTCAAAAGCGTCCACAACGGTGGTAGGAAGAGGCACGCATAGATTATCTGTGAGCTCCGTTGCTAGACGCACCCCCTTACAGCTGGTACACACGATTTTGTTCTCCACTACAAACTTGGCCGGTGCGTTTGGAGACTCGCCCTGCCTGCCGGCAAAAAGAGAATCAATCTTATCGGTTAGATACAAAAAGAACTCAAACGCATCCTGCTGCCGCATAGTGGAGAACTCCTCATGGGATTCCCCGACAAGCGCCTTGAAACCTGTGGGGCGTATACCTCTCTGGTACTTTACGGTATCTGTAGTGGAGAGATCAGGGTGTGAATACCTTCCAGAGAGAAGTCCGTCTGCTATTTTATTCAGCTGCACCTCGAGGTCGTTTGCTGGGTTATTTTCTAGGATTTTCTCAACAGGAATGTGAGACACTCCAGCGACCGCCCCGTGCGGTTGCCCCTCGCCAAGAGGGTAAAACGCTTTCTGGTACTGTGGAAGAGAAAACAAAACCTGCAGAGTGCTGGCAAGATAGCAGGAGTTGCCGAGGTTCTTGAACCCCGTTAGGCCAGGTCCAAAGAGGGGGTGCAAAGACTCACCCTTTTCGTTTGACATGTTGAAGTCCCACTTCACATTCTGCTCTATCTGGAGTTCAGTCAGGTTTTTCTCTGTCTTTACGTGGCCCTGTAGATTAATGCCAAAAGTGGCGAGGTGATCTGATAGTCCAGGCACTTTGACCTCTTCGTTGCAAGAGTAGCAGTAGCAGTCAGCTGAGTCTGATGAGAGAGAGCCCAACTTTACAGCCACGTGGTGAGCCGCTACGTCGTCTACGTCGTCTACATGTTTACTATTATGCTCCTGATAATGAGCCAAAGCATGCGAGTTGCCTGGTACACCTCCAAACTGGGCTCTCCCACATCCCAGGCTCCCGCAGATGAGACATATCCAGAGGTTTTCCTGGAGATCACATTGGGCACAATGGGTCAAGTCTATCTGCGCCAACGGAGCTTGAATGATATCAAAGGAGTGAGGACATGGCAAGATTTCTTGCTCCCAGGCTTTGATCTCCTCTTTTTTCTCTTCCGAAGTGGCTCTCAATGCGTATTCAACACATGATATGATTGAAGGGTCAATGGGGTGGGTGACTGAAGGGCCAGGGTGGGTGACTGAAGGGTCAGGGTGGGTGTGAGGCTTATAAGAAACAGACTCGTCGCACAGCGAGCAGTAAATGGCTGTTTCAACATCATACAGGTCGCTTTCTGTCTCCTCCTTGATCTCCAGCTTCATCACCTTCACACGCTGTTCTCTCTCCTCATCCGCATCTACAGATTGTGGCTTGCGCACCTTCCTGTAGTTGAGGAAGAGCGTATGGCCAAAGAAATCGCTGTGCTGTTCTGTATGGTTCAGTCCTCCCCCTCTTGAGAAACTCATCAAGCAATGCAGGCAAATGTCCAGGCCCTGGTGATCGAATGCCGTATCGAAGCAGTACATGCAGTCATCTTTGTATACTCTCGTGCCCGGTGAGGGTGCGGCCAACTTGGAGTTGAAAAAATGTTGGCAAGACATGGTGGAAAATCAAGCTGATTTGAATAATGATTTGACGGAGCCCTGCAATGTGGAGGGGCCAGAATCTGGTGAGCCTGGTGAGCCTTTAGTATGTGAGCCTTTAGTATGTGGGCCTTTAGTATGTGGGCCTTTAGTATGTGAGCCTTTAGTATGGCGATGCCCGGCAAATGGAACAGCAGGTACACCACAATACACACGACGCACGAAACGACACAGAGGAAACCAGTGCTATTCTATAGAATAAACTCAACGGATATAAAAGAAATAAAGTGCCCAAACTCCTCCGTATTATAATATTCCACTCGCACACCCCGCTAACCCTGTAGCAACGCCAGCCAACCCTTCAGGAACACCAGCTGTTCCTGCTGTTTCCCCGCGTGCGGCCCCATCGATGTCCTGCCATACTAAAGGAGGCCATCGAATGCGAGGGCCTCTGGCCCGTGGGGTGTGGGTGTGGGTGTGTGTGTGTGGGTTGGGTGTGGAGTGTAGGGAGCGTGAGCCTGGGATAATAGAGTGGATCTCAGAGAATACTTGTGGCACTAGGTGAATTACAGGTGAATTATTATTATTATTTTTTATTTAGAAGGTGAAGATTATAGATATTTTGGGATTTTATTCGTTTAGGGGAGTACGTTTAGGGAGTACGTTTAGGGGAGGTGTACTAGTATTGGGCTGCGCCGTTATACACTACACAGTCGGCTTCACCACTATATGGTGTAGCGACTCGTTTGGTCTGACTTGGCCTGACTTCTTTGGCCTGACTTCTTTGGCCTGACTTCTTTGGCCTGACTTCTTTGGCCTGACTTCTTTGGCCTGACTTCTTTGGCCTGACTTGGCCCCACTTGACTTGGCCTGACTTCTTTGGCCTGACTTCTTTGGTCTGACTTGGCCCCACTTGACTTGTTGCTAACTACAATATGGAATAACCACTTGCTGCGTCTTGTTGAGGGTGCTGCTGCACACCTCGAGGATAAGAGGCTGAGGAGATATGAAGTAATAAGACTGAGTACGCTGAATGCTGAATGATAAAATAAACTATCCCTCTTTTTCCTGTTTTTCTTGTTTTTTTTAAATATTAGACATAAATTTAATATCGGTTTACATTTTTCATTAATTTACCCCATCCTTATCATTATATTATATTAGTCAGACTAATAATATAATTTGATATAATATGATATATTTATTATCATAGTTCGGCTGTCTTTTGTCTTAGATGTCTCGTCATCTTCAATGATTTTTCTTCTCCATACCTTTGCAGAGAGACTCCCTGGACTCCTTCCCTGACAGTGGCTCTCGCCAAGCAACTCCCAGATGGTTGCGATGATAGTGACGACGAAATACTCAAGATGAGACTCTACCATCTCTAACAAGTACATCCTCTCTCAAAATTTATATTGTAAATCAATAATGCACAATTCCGCAATTATCACACCTACAACCACACCCAATTACCTCTTCTCCACCTTTCAGGGGTCTCTTGCCTTCTTCAGTGGCTTCTTCTCCACCTTTCAGGGGTTTCTTGCCTTCTTCAGTGGCTTCTTCCCTCCCTCAGGGGTTTCTTGCCTCCCTCAGTGGCTCGGCTCTAATGCCGTTTTAGCATAATAATAAGGTTTAGTCTACTGCTGTTGGCTCTCTGCAATGATCAGAGTTGGATGGAGTAAAGACTGCAACCAAAATGAAGCAACTGAAATGAAACAATTTACACACATACAAAGTATGATTGTGGCAAAAATGCATATCTACCTTACACTTTGCACCATATGAGAAATCCTTCGGCCCAAACACCTAATAACACGGGGAACCACCGTAGAGTTCCGGTTCACCTTCTCTGCATAGAACCTGCAGTTCATCATCTGCTGCAGCATATAAGCCCGCTGACACCCCTCTAATCAGTACCCCTGCTTTTGACGCTTGGAGGGAGAGGACGGTGTGTGGCCTCTCCTTGGGATACTTGGCGGATATCCGCTACGACGCTTGAAGCTGAAGAGACAATCAATTATTCATTCAGGAAAATAACTATATAAACGTGGCCGGCTGACGGGGCTGCCTGAGGGAAAAATAAGGTTCTCGGCCTTTGAGAAGCAATATGACGCACGGCACAGCTGAGCAATCAAAGAAAAAGAAAAACTAAACCTCCATAACCTCGAGAAAACTCAAACCTCAGTAACCTCGACATGGTCCTCTGTCTGCTTGTTTCCAATCTCAGAATCAACATCCATGTGCTGTTCCTTGGAAAGGTTATGGACTCTCTCATACTCGTTATCGATAAACTCCTGTGGTCTCGATCTCTGTATGAGGATCTTGTGCTTGGAAACAATAAGACCAGGGTACTCCTTAACCATAAAGTCAATATCTTCAAGGGTTCTTCTGGAAGTTTCTGGGTAGAAGAAATAAACGACCGGGACATAACAGATCACAACAAGGGCAAACAGTAGATAAAACGCCCATCCCATGTTGGAGACTGCCTTGTCTGTGTATTGCGTGATACAGAAACCACAGATCCAGTTAGTACCTGTGGCAACAGCGGCACCTCTGGTTCTCCAGCCGATGGAGTTGATCTCTGACGAGTACACCCATGGGACCTTTGCGTAACTAGTTCCATAGCAGACGTAGTACAAGAAGAACATAGCAACGGTCAGTGAACCCATCTCGTACTTGAGCTTTGTCTCCGCCGTCTTGACTGCTCCGGCTGCTATGAAATAACAGATGGAGGAAGAGATAGAGCCCCACAACATGAGGTTTCTACGTCCAACCATATCGATGATAATCAGACAGCAGAAGGCAGCCCCCAAGTATGAGGTGGCATTACAAGCGGTGAGGAGCTTGGCAGTGGCCTGAGAGAACTTGAGCTGCTGTGTGAGAATCGTTGGCATATAATAACCAAGAGCATTCACTCCGGTAAACTGCTGCATGAATTGAGTGCCGGCACCTAACACAACTCTTCTCATGTTGTGCTGTTTGTCTCTCAGCATCAAAACATCCATGACTGGGACGCGGTCTTCGTTCTCTTGGTCAATCGTTGAGAGAATGGAGAGGTACTCTTCTTGAACGATTGGGTCATCGGTTGATAGATTCTTTCCCCAAAGAACTGCGATGTTGGCCAAACCTTCGTCGAATCGCTTCCGGTGAAGTAACCAACGGGGCGATTCAGGTAGGATAAAAATGATAGGCACCGAAATAATTGGGAATAACAGCTGAAATCCAAGCGGAAATCTCCATGCAAGAGCACCAGATCTAAAGTAAAGGCCGTAGTTCATCCAATTGGCAAGCATGTATGCGGCAGTGTTAGAGAGGGACCCCACCACCACAAGACGGCCTCTTTGCTGAGCCTTGGTACATTCTGCCTGGTAGATTGGACAGGTGGAGGAGGTGATACCCATTCCACAACCGTTGATAACTCTACCGATAATCATCTGAGGAAGACCAAATGACGAAACTTGGAGAATTGCACCAATGAAGTTCAGTGAAGACCCAAGCATGATCGTTCTCTTTCTGCCCCATTTCTCACCATAGGTGAAGGCGATAATACAGCCAACAAAGGCACCAAGGGAGAAGCAACTGGAGGTGATGCCGGATATATTGGAATCATGTGCAACCCTTGGGAAGTGGGTCTTGAAGTCATCGGAAATGAGAACCCCTGAGAAAACACCTTGATCGTATCCGAACCAACCCATGGTCAGTCCGTTCATCAGGGTGAGGAAACCCAGCAACCAGTTGCCGGAAAGTCCTAAGTGCTTTGCCATATTTGGAAGAATGTTTTCTCTGTCGAGGCTTGTAAATCAATATTTGATCTGTTGTTCAATCAGTGGAAATGATAAATGATTAGCTTCTTCATCTGTTATATATATACTGCATCCGACATTTTCGACGCTTCCTCGCCTTCACCGCTTCCTATGCCTTCACCACTTCCTATGCCTTCACCGCTTCCTCTGCCCCTCATCTCCACAACGCATACAACTTGCAGATCCATGGTGGGGTAAAAAGCAAACTATGCTTTTGTTGACTTATCCTCGACGCCATTTTCGGAAACATAAATCTTGTCATTTCCAAGCCCTGTATCGCTCAAGGGTCGCCAAGATAAGATATCCCCCGAGCTGTATCCAAACTTCCCGGTCATCCAGACACTATGACTACTCCCACTCTGTCCCATTACAACATCTTGCAGCTTCCCCAGCTTGGAGCTTCCCCACAGCTTGCAGCTTCCCCACAGCCTGCAGCTTCCCCACAGCTTGCCCTAAATCTGTTTGAGCTGCATGGCTGTTGCATAAAGGGTACCCGATCCCGCCAGCCTTGCATGTTCTACGAGAGATGGTTCCCTCTTGGCAACCCGGAGCGCGAACTATAGCTGGTTTCTGCACGGCGGGCCAAACGCATGACCGGTTGAGTTCCGGTCACTTCACATGCAGCTCTCCACAAACAGGGTTGCAGCTGCAGCCGCATCATGCACAATGCGGAAATGAGTTCCTCATTATCAACGATCATGCCCGTCAGCAGAGCTGGTGAGAGGGTGCTAGTCATGGAGGGAAAAAAATAACCACGGGGCTGCGTGGTTTTCTTAGTAGAGTCATAATCTTTCAGAGGAAATATAGATATCTGAGACCGGGGGAGGCAGACTGGAGGGATGCTTTCCTATTCTGGATCTGCTCATAATTACCAGCCCCAAGATGCTAGCGTGGTGCGTGAAAGAAAGCTGCTAAGAGTGAGTGATACAACCTTTAAGAGCATTGGTATAGCGTTGTAAGGACCGTGGATGTATTTCCTTTTTTGGTATCTCTCGCACTATCTTCTCTTCTCTGTGGGGCATCTCTTTGATTATTCGTGCTAGTCAGGCTACTGAGATGTAGTTGGTGCTCCTAATCTGGAGAGATAGATGTACTATACCGATAAGTCTTCAGAGGTGATGGTTGAAACCAGTGAAACCAGCTTTCTGTTTCCCAATTGCTACTCGCTAGTCACTTGTAAGCTGCTAGTGGCGCGGTAGAATCCCCAATGTGGAACCAATACCGATAGTTCGAAGGCTTGCTTATATTAGTATTACTTCTCTGTTAGTTTTACCTATTTCCGTCTTCTGGAAGAGGGGAGGAAAGGACGGCTGCTCCTCTTTTGATGCACGCCGTGCCCGGGATATCTACATAATGCAAAGTGTTGAATCTAAGGTAGACATAATGTTATTGTAATGAATAGCTTCTATACTTAATTTCTATACTTAATTTTCCATGGCAACGAATTGCTTGATCGAGTCGATGATACACTGTTCAAAGCTGTGAAAAGCTATGCCTAGATCTTTCTCAATCGCCTCAAAATCCAAGTCATATCCAGTAGGATGAAGATCGGCCTCAGGAATATCAACCCTGATGTTATCACCGAATCCATTGCTCTTCATAATCTGAGCTGCCAATCCATATGTAAACTTCTCGGGTGAGCCAGGAACATATCTACGATTTGAGACTTCAGGAGTTATGAGAGCTCTCACGTGGGATAGGGCCAAGTCTCTGACATCTACCCATACGGGAACCCTAGACACGGGAAGAGGTTCTACTCCCTTGTAAACTTTCCATAGCATTGCATTTGAGAGGTTAAGATCCTCCACCTTCTCTACAGGATGAACGACAGGCCCGAACGTCATTGGGGGACAAAAAGTCACCAAGTCAAAGCCTGGTTTCTTATCTTTGATGAAATTCCATGCTTCCAGCTCCGCAAACTTCTTAGAGCCTCTGTATCCAATCACCGCATCGGCTTTTGCGGCCTCTTCGTAAGTCAACGGATTCCAGTCATTACCCGTGTATGTGAATCCAGGTCCGGGCCCACGAGCAACGTCCATGACAGAGGCAAATGAAGAGGTTAGAACCACCCTCTTAACCCGGGGCTCTGTTATGGCAGCCTCCAAAACGATTCTAACCCCACTGATCGCAGGCTTGATAAGCTCTTCTTCAACATTGGTCACATCGTAGCTCAAGGGACTTGCAGCATGTACGATACCATCACACCCTTTAACAGCCTCAAAGAAAGGATTATCATCTGTCTTTGCAGTGAAATCGTGAATTTGTACTGGCTTCAGCAGATGTTTGTATTTTTCGCGTGCATTGATAAACGTTGAAGCCTTTTCAATGCTCCTGGTTGCGAGTTTCACCTCGATCCCAAGCTGAAGCAGGTTGTCCACTATGTGGGCTCCGATGAAGCCAGTTCCACCGGTTACGAGAACAGTGCTGCTGGTATTAGTAACTGACAAACAGGTGAAGAGATGGTTTTCTTTCGCACTTACTTCATTTCGTTAATAGATTCTATGAGTATACATGCTTATCATGCTCGCTATGAAAAGACACACTACGGCTTAAATATGTTACAAGATATTGTTGAGAGGAGGAGGAGGCTTAAATCGCCAGTGATGCTGATTGACCCCAGCATAGTTTTAACCGCTCATTTAGTTCTGGAACAACAGCCTGAGGTATTTTGCGGGGATCTGACTTTTACATTGAGGCAGCACGGAAAGAATATGCGAGCCCATTTGAAGGAAATATCGGCTCTTCATTTCCCCGCGCCCGGGGTATCGCTGTGCCTTCTCTCCGTACCCTCGGAACTATTGGCCATGCAGGATATCGATATGCAGCTGCATGTACGGGGCCACCATCTAGCGCATGCTGTGAGCGCATGACTTAAGGTTGGATCCCCTTCGGGACAGACTCTGCATATGCATTGAAGGAAATGTTTGAGAAAATGCCTCGCCGCCCCTTTTGCATATTCACATCAAGTGTCTGTGTGACTTAACAACCAAAGTGGAGATGTAATGAGGAGATGGGATGAGATTCCACAGGGACTTCTGTGAATACCGAGAAAGTGTGTTATCAGGGAGAAATAGCTTGGGCAAGGCAACAGCAGCAATACCTTTCTTATAAATATTCACTTTGCGCTTCGAGTTGGTGTTTTCAGCAACAAGTTATCATTAACCAAACACAATCATGACAATCGAAGACATCACCATCACCAGTTTCAAAGTTACCGACATCCGCTTTCCCACTAGTTTGGACGGGATTGGCAGCGATGCCATGCACCAGGGAACAAACGGCTCCCATCCATACCTCCAGCTTTTCACCAATAAACCCGAGCTCGTTGGCGAAGGAATTGCCTTCAGCAATGGAAGAGGTAGTGAACTGGTATGTGCAGCTATGGAACCATTTGCAGAACGTGTGGTTGGGAGGTCCCTCTCTTCGCTTATTGAAAATCTGGGCAACACCTGGCGCTACATGGTTTCTGACTCCCAGTACCGTTGGGTTGGACCTGAGAAGGGAGTAACCCACTTGGCTACGGCTTCTGTCATAAATGCTATTTGGGATCTGTGGGGGAAGGCTACTGGCAGACCTGTCTGGCAAATTGTTGCTGAAATGTCCCCGGAAGAGCTGGTGAGGTGTATTGATTTCAGGTACATCACTGATGTTATCACTCCTGAAGAGTGTATCCAAATGCTAAGGAAAACTCAGGTTGGAAAAGAAAGTAGGATCCAAGAAGCTCTGGATGACATTGCAGTGCCCGCTTACACGACATCAGCAGGGTGGTTGGCCTTTTCGGGAGATAAGATGAAACAGGTGTTGAAGGAAACCATTGATCAAGGTTTCACCATTTTCAAATTCAAGGTTGGTAGTAATCTGGAAGCTGATAAAGAGAGACTCAAAGCTGTTAGGGACATAATTGGTTATGACGACAAGTACCAAGTGATGATCGATGCGAATCAAGTGTGGAGTGTCCCTGAAGCAATTGAGTGGATGAAGCATCTGGTGGAGTTTAAGCCTGTTTTTATTGAGGAGCCCACCAGTCCAGATGATATTCTGGGACACGCTGCTATCAGAAAGGCGCTCAAACCGTATGGAGTCGGTGTTGCAACTGGGGAAATGGCAGCGAACAGGGTTATTTTCAAGCAGCTTCTTCAGGCAGATGCTATTGACGTGTGCCAGATCGATTCAGTCAGGCTTGGAGGTGTCAACGAATGTCTCGCAGTTATGCTGATGGCTCTGAAGTTTGGTATTCCATGTGTGCCTCATAATGGTGCCATGGGGCTGACTGAACTAACATCCCATTTGAGCACTATCGATTATGTTGCTATCAGTGGAAAGAAGTCTATGTTAGAGGCTGCTGATAGCTACAGAGAAAATCTTGCTCATCCCAGTGTAATTAAAAACGCATTCTACGTCACCCCTAGAGATCCAGGATATTCAACAGGGTACGTCCCAGGTGCTATCGACAAGTACAGATATCCAGACGGATCATTCTGGCTGTCTGACATTGGTTTAAAAATCAAGAATGCTCCAAAAGGTGGAGATGGTCTTCTGCGTTGACTAGCGAGGTTTAATGCGTGTTTCGAGTTTAGTGTAGTTTAAGGCATGTTTTCTCACTCAAACGTCTAGTAAACTTTTAAGCAGCAACTTTGTACGAAGCTTTTGAGACACTCAAAGTAATCCACGTGTGACTATGCTTTACGTGTAGCTGTGATGTTTTTTATCTGACGCGTCGCCCGTGTATTTACATTTCTGGGGTTAAACAGGCAATCCCTCTTCCGAAAATGGAATCCTTCAGCCAGCACCCCACAATGAGGCAGCGCTACACCGGCTCCTCAATGCTTGTGGAAGAAATATATTGGTATTTTGTGCCGAGCTTGAGTTTAGCGGTCTCGCTGGCTCTTATCGCCTTTAGGAGTTCCTATCAAGGAAATAAAGAGCAATGCTACTAAGCAAGGAAACGCTGCTCTTGGTTTCCATTCACAGGCTAAAGCCGGAAACCTTGCTCTTGGTTTCTTGCAAAGCAGGTTAAAGCAGGAAGCCTTGCTCTTGGTTTCTTGCAAAGCAGGTTAAAACAGGAAACGCTGCTCTTGGTTTCCCTTCACAGGTCAACGCCGGAAACGCCGCTCTTGGTTTCCCTTCAAAGCAAGATAAAGCAAGGATACCTATTGAGGAACGTGATATAACCCCTCCCTCTCACAGGTCACTCCTGGACCCTATGTGGGATCTCAAGTGGCATGGATTCCCTCATGTTTCTATTCGATTATAGATTATGCTCCCCATGTCAGCTACGGGGCAGCACATGGTGTTTAGTGGGGTACAGCTATGCAGTTATGCAGTGGCCTACCTGCATATGCATACACTTCCGACCTGCATATGCAGCCTCACTTTCTGGGGTTAATGTTGCTTGGTTCTATGCACCTATGCACACCAGATGGAGAAGTGCAAACCGCCTCATGAAGGGGTTTTGAACAGTTGATATTTCTCCTCCACCCATATAAGCAGCACAAATGTGAGTATAACGCTGATTCTATAGAGATGCAAATTATCAATAGAGGCATCCAATAGAGAAAATTCAGAAAAGTATTGATTCATCATGACCCAGGGACCACAGGTGTTACCACAGGTGTTGCCGCAGGGTGTCTATAGCCCAGTGCCTACATTCTTCAAGAATGACTCTCAACAGTCGTTGGACTTGGAGTCGCAGTCCAAACATGCATCGTACCTCTACGACTCTGGCATTTCTGGGGCTCTGGTGTGCGGATCTATGGGGGAAGCTGTGCACCTCTCTCAAGATGAAAGGTTTAGTTTGGTCAAAACTGTACGTGGTGCTGTTGGTAACACAAGTTTCAAGGTTATCGCCGGCATCATTGGGATCTGCATCTCTGACCTCATTGAGCAGACAAAAGGGATGAAGGAGGCGGGCGCAGACTATGCAATTCTGCTGGTGCCTGGATATTACGGCCCGTCACTTACTACGCAGCAGGGTGTAGTTGACTTCTTCCACAGGGTTGCAGACGGATCAGCGTTGCCATTGGTTATTTACCATTATCCAGGTGTCCAGAACGGCATCGACATTGGCTTTGAAACCTACCTCTCGCTTGCCAAGCACCCAAACATCGTGGGATGTAAGCTGACCCACTACAACTTCCCCCTCTACACCCTCTTGGGTGAGAGTGGAGAAATCAGAAAGTACAACTTTTCACCTTTCACCGGTGTTGGCCAGGTTTTGGTTCCTGCATTGTCGGTAGGGATAGAGGGAACGATTGATGGACTATCGGCTGTGTTCCCCAAGTCTATGGTTCACGTCTTTAATCTGTATAGATCTGGAAAGCACCAGGAGGCTGCAAGGGTTCAAGAGCTTATCACGGCTGTTAATGAGATGACAGCAGCCTTGAACCTTTTGGGTGTCAAGTATGCTATCAAGCACAGATTTGGTTTTGGCCAGTCTGTGTTGGGGAGGCCACCTCTCAACCAACCAATTGATGTGGGTGTGTGGGAGAAGCATTTGGATACTTTTAATAAGTTGGAGGTGCTAGAGGAGTCGTTGTAAGTTTGGAGGTGCTAGAGGAGTCGTTGTAAGTTTGGAGGTGCTAGAGGAGTCGTTGCAAGTTTGGAGGTGCTAGAGGAGTCGTTGTAAGTTTGCAGGCGTCAACCTACACTCAATGACAGCGAGATTTAAAAAGAGCAATTTAATAAATATAACTTGAGATTGGAAATCAAGTGTAGAAATCCAGTGTAGAAATCCAGTGTAGAAATCCAGTGTAGACATTGACATATAAAAGTTAGCATAGAAGTTAGCATGGAAACTAGCATAGAAGTTAACATCGAAATTAACATGGAAATTAACAAAGTTAACATCGAAATTAACATGGAAATTAACAGCTCACACATCGACATTGAAACATCTATTAATACACCCCAATTCATCACCTCGTCTCATACACAAAGTAGTGCAGGCCAATGTAACCCAACACCAAGAAAGTGGCAAGCATCCCAAGCAGCCACCACTCATCAAATACAACAGCACCAACATCAAACCCAAAAGTAGACAGAATTACAGCACCCGGCACCTGGATGTCCAGCCCATATTTCCTCTCTTTGAGGATAAGACCATTCACCTCGTTGACCGTAAGGGCCTCATACCCATAGTGGAACACCGATAGGCTCTCGAGCCAGCTGATCTGAGGCGGGATGGTCTCCTTGTTGATGAACAGGCCGGCAAAGAGCAGAGAAAACAGAAGAACAAGAACACCAACCATCGTTGCCGAACCGGGCTCCTTGATGAGAATCCCGATAATCAAGATCTCAACAGAAGTGGCAAGGTTGAACAAAACAAGGATGGCGAAACTCTGTCCCAGCTTGTTCTCAGCCATATTAAGGCCAACCAAGGGGTATATGATGCTCATCAAGATAATGGGTGGGAAAAGGCGCAACGGGATCACGTCGCAAAGGATCTTACTGAGGTAGTAACTGAGGGGGTGGTAATAGTTGTTGGCACGTTCCCTGATAAAGACAATTCTCTCGACAGAGAAGGAGTGCAGGCCGGTCAAGGAGGAGAACCCAAACATGGTGAGGAGGAAGAAGAAGAGGCCCAGTCTGTTTTGGAAGCCGGAAATATCGTTTGACACATCGTAGTACAGCAAGGAGCAGAAGAGTCCCATCGCCACGCAGAGCACGTAGTGGCTCAGCAAGAGACGAGGGTTACGGTATGAATTCTTAAACGTACGGGAGCATAGAACTAGCAGCTGTGAAAGGAAGCCGGCTTTACGTGTATCTGGAGAGGAGTGGAAATACGAGCGAGAGCCCTGAGAAGACGAGTCGCCAGAGCCATTGGAGCCATTGGAGCCGGTGGAGCCGGTGGCCTTGAGCCGAAGACTTTCAATTTCTCCAAGGAGTTCTTCGGCCTTGACGCTCTCCTTGAACACGGTGTTGATGCGTCTTGGGCGTACGATCAAGGCAGAGCGCACTTTCGAACTACGGTTTCTAGCAGTGAGCACCTCGTTGTTGAACTCGTCTCTGTGGACGGCAAAATGCTCCCACTCTCTTGTGGGGTCGTCGCCTAATTCCGACTGTTCAACAGGAACGGAGTGGATTCCATCGGCGTCTTCCGTCCCAGATAGAGGGGGGTACTCTGCAGCGCTAGTCTGGATACCCCCCTCCAAGGTGCCCACATCCGAAGTCAACGCTACGGAGTCGCCCTCTCCAGAGGTGATATCGATCAAGTAATCTGCAATGTTATAGCCGGAAGGGCACCTGTACCCATTCTGAGCAAAGAAATCGTTGCATCCCGCCATCTCACCGGAGTACACAACGTCGCCGTCTGCCAGCAAAAGCAGCTTATCAAACATGGCGACGATGTTGCTGCGAGGCTGGTGTATGGTGAATACAATGGTTCTACTGAAGTCTCGCGATAGCCTGACAAGGCTCTCAACGACATTACGGGCATTATAGGCATCGAGCCCTGAGGTGGGCTCGTCAAGGAACAAGATGGAAGGGGAGGTGACTAGCTCACACGCAATAGCCACGCGTCTCTTTTCGCCACCAGAGATGCCCCTCTCGAAATCAGATCCAATTAACTTATCTTTAATATGTAAAATACGAAGTTCAGACAAAATCTCAACCACCCGGCTCCGTTTGGCCCTATCCGACATTGCCCTTGGAAGACGCAAAAGAGCAGAGTTGAGGACCGTTTCATACACGCTCAGCGTTGGGATCAGGTAGTCCTCTTGGTCCACAAACCCAATTGTCTTTTGGAAAGCAACCATTTCGGGCTTTGAAACGATATGCTCGCCGTTCACAAACAGCCGCCCGCTCTTTTCGCCGCCCTTATTCTTGCCGGCCAGAATATCCAATAGTGTAGTCTTGCCGGCGCCCGAGCCACCCATAATAGCGAGGCACTCCCCCGGTTTCACCACGCCGAAGGCATTATTGAGGATGACTTTGTCGCCCACACTGTACGACACCCTGTCGAAGGAAAATACCGCTGGCTTGTAATCTGAGAGGAGCAGCGAGTCGCCGCTATCTCCGATAACCCCGGTGTCTCCGTTATCTCCGTCACGCTCCGGCAACAGCGCGCCCGGCTCGGCAAAGAGCGGGCTCTGTTTGATGCCAATACCAGCAAGCACAATCGCCACAACGCAACCACCAACAACAGCCGCGATGCGCAGCAGCTGCCACACGGTGAGTCGCTGCTTCCCAGGGACATCAAACCCCGGAATCTCACTCACATGCAGACACTCACCAGAGGCGCAGTGCAGGGTGATGTATGGGTCGCCAAACACAGACATGATCAAGTCGTTCATGGAGGGCTCCGAAAACCGGCACGACTTATCGCCCACATCGCACGAAAAATCGCCAGGGCCCCGGATGGTCTCTGTGAGGAAGTCGGAAATATCAATGCTCCCAGATTGTCCGCACAGCATGCGCCCAGAAAGACACTCACACCTCACCGTGTCGCACTTGTAATGTGTGGAGTTCTGCGAGAGGTCATACTCAAAGTCACACTGGTCCAGTGAGCAGTAGAAAGACTCCTCCTCCTGTATCCAGAACTGGAAGTTGCACGCCTCTGCGCTCCTGTTGCAGCTGAACGTGGCCTGGGGCTTCTTGCCTTCAAGGATATCGACGATCTTCTTGTTTGTCACGTCGCACATCTGGTGAAAGTTGTTAACAAGGATCCCCTTTTGGTAGCACGTTCCCTTGAGGTCACCCGGCACAAACGCATCGCACACGGAGTCCTCCGTGCACATGTTACAGTTTATGCCGTCCCAGCCCGTTTTGCACTCGCACGACGAGTTGAAGGCGGGGCCTGCACGGACGGGTCTGTTGGTGCCATCCGACAATGCGCCACACAGTGGCTCAGCACAGTCGTTGCCGCCAAAGCCAGCGACACAGTCGCACATGCCGGTGAATGGGTTGCATGTGGAGAACTGGGTACACTCGAAGTTGGGCAAGTTGCAGTTGAAGGCGGGGGGGCACTTGTCATCTGCTGGCTCTTTAGGCTTTCTCGGTGGGATGTTCAAGGAGGAGGAGAGGCTTTCGATAAGGATTGGGCTGAGGTCAACCACACCAGCGAGGCGATTTATTCCGTTTCGATACGCCTCAATTGGGTGTTCTACCGAGTAGTCAGCCTGGGTGTCACTTTCTGCGGCGGCCACAGCTGGTGACAGCACCATGAGGGCGCCTCCCAAGACGGTGAGCCAACTTGGTCGCATGGTGGGGTGTTTCGGGTGTGTTTAGAGCTGTTTGTGTGTATAAGGAATGCCAAATATTTTGAGTAGCTATATTTTGAGTGGCAATATTTTGAGTAGCAATACTTTGAGCAATACTTTGAGAAATACTTTGAGCAATACTTTGAGTAGCAATACTTTGAGCAATACTTTGAGTGGCAATACTTTGAGTAGCAATACTTTGAGTAGCAATACTTTGAGTGGCAATACTTTGAGTAGCGAATATTTCGAGTAGCCGATATCTCGAGTTGTGGTTTTTCAGTCGCTTGTTATATGGGATGCCTGTTGTATGGAATGCCTGTTGTATGGGGCGCCTGTTGTATGGAATGCCTGTTGTATGGAATGCCTGTTGTATGGGGCGTCTGTTGTATGGAATGCCTGTTGTATGGAATGCCTGTTGTATGGGGCGTCTGTTGTATGGAATGCCTGTTGTATGGGGCGCCTGTTGTATGGGACGCAAAGAGGCTCCAACAAGTTTTGAAGAAAAAATAGACAAAATGGTTTTGGAAAAATAAGAAACGGTTGTAGCACACGTTGAAATGCCTTGGCAGATATACTCCCTAACTCTCACAATGGTAGACACCGCTAACACCCTTTCTCCAACAGATGGAGTGTCCCCTCAATCAATTGGGAGGGTAGCAAGGAGGAGCAAGTAGGAGAGTTGAAGTGGTCAACAGGAGCGCAAGCAAGAAAAAAGAAGTTGCCAATTTACAAGTACGTATAACTATCCATAAGCATGGAAACAAATTAAAGGAGAGGCTTTCTCTTATTCAACACCCTCTCGGCTCTCTACCCGTACGTTCAAGCCAATATTGCTCACCACGTTGGCTCCTCTCCGCAGGTTACACCCTTGCCGCTTACAGCTGGCTACCAAACAGTGCCCACCAGCTGCCACCAGCCACTGCCCCCCAACCGCTGCCTTCCTTGCTGCCTATCAATCCACGATTGTTCTGCTATCTACCTAAGGTGTGCCTACTAGAAGAGCATCCCCTCTCCCCGATATGCATCCTTATCCTGTGTGGTGTGTGTGGCGGTGTGTGGCGAGCTGCTCCATTAAGTAGCATTGGTGGGAGCAGCAAGCGATAAAGGGAAGCATTGCTGTCAGTTAGGCACGGGTGAGTGAGGATAAAGAGAGGGAAGAGAGAGGGAAGAGAGAGGGAAGACGAGAGGGAAGACGAGAAGATGCATTAAGGGAAGTGTTGGGTGAGTGGAGAAAGACAAGGAGGGGTACATGGAGGCAGAGGGGCAACGAGAGACAAAGAGGTGAGCAGGGTGTAGCGATCAGGCGGTCTCCAACCATTAGCTTGGCTAACAGATTGCCAGCATGTGCTGGACAATAACTACAGGTCAAATATTATAGATAGCAAGCGGTATTGACAAGCGGCGTAGACAATCATTAACAAGCAGCGCACCCAATCATTAACAAGCAGCGCACCCAATCATTAACAAGCAGCGTAGACAAGCATTAACAAGCAGCGTAGACAAGCATTAACAAGCAGCGCACCCAATCATTAACAAGCAGCGTAGACAAGCATTAACAAGCAGCGTAGACAAGCATTAACAAGCAGCGTAGACAAGCATTAACAAGCAGCGTAGACAAAGATTAACAAGCAGCGCACCCAAGCATTAACAAGCAGCGCACCCAATCATTAACAAGCAGCGCACCCAATCATTAACAAGCAGCGTAGACAAGCATTAACAAGCAGCGTAGACAAGCATTAACAAGCAGCGTAGACAAACAGCGTAGACAAACAGCATACACAGACCGTGCTAGCAGTTGCAGACAAGGGTACAAAACAACCAGGCAAGGCAAGTATCCAATATAACAGTGCATCGCCACTCGCATCACCTCCTTCTTGTCTCTGCAACACCATAAATCACCTCTTCGGAAAGCTCTGTTTTAGTGAACCTTTGAAGAAACAATTTTCAAAGGCATCTCCAGAACATTGATATATTCACACTCACTAAACAACTAATTGTACGATATAATAGCCTAAACGTTTAACCAATATATATATAAAACTATATAAAAATCATCACAAATAAATCAAAAAATAAATTCAACCTCTTGTGTCACAAGTTATTATATTGTACTGCAACACCAGTATGGTGAAACATAACAGCGGAAAAAGTGTAACAGAAACATCACGAGGTGGTGAAGTAAACCGGCACACTAAAACGCGCACTTACGCTACATGGAGACAAGACAAATGTGCAGGTGGCAACTGCAAGTGGCAGTTGCATGTAAGTGAACACACGATGAGATACGGTTGGCATGAATGTATGGTGGGCAACAGGGCGGGAATTTTTTTCACCATGAGTAACCGAGTCGATCATAGGGCTATATGACTAGTTGGAGTGAATGGAGATTTAAGACAATGTCAAAAAAGCTTCAAAAAAACAATCCACCTCGTCACTTAACGTTGTATTAGACTTCACTTCTGATATCCCGGAATCTCAAACTCCTTGGCAAACGCTTGTCCAGGTAACACTGGTGCCACCTCAAAAATATCCTCCTTCAACTTCCCACTTATCCCATCCCTCCGTAACTTATGATCCTTATATATGACATACTCCAACCCCTCATTCCCTCTCGCAACCCCTTCACCTACTGACAACACCTTGAACAGCTTGGGGTGGAACTCAACACCATCGCCTTCCCTTTTCTTCGCACTCATACGCTGTGCTTCCTCGATCTTAAACTTCTCCTCCGTCGCCACCGTGTGGTTGCGCTCTGCAAGTGCATCCGTCACCTTCTGCCAGAGCCTCCTGCTCTCAAACTCACCCTGCTCAGCAATTGGCCTCACCTTGGGCGCCAGCTTGGTGGTGTCCTTTGAGCAGTCAAAGAATACACTCTTTTTACCTGTCTTTAAGTTCTTGATGTCCATAACCTCGTTCCATTTGCCTGAAATCTCGTACAACACCTCCCCTGTTTTCGTGTTCTTGATCGTTCCCCCAATCACGTTGTACGATCCACTAATAAACCCTTTGGTTTTGAACTCAATGTCGGCTTCAAAATTGTTGGACGGACACCTCACCAGCATGTGATCACCCAGCTCAAACTTGAGCTTGCCAAATAGAATACCTCGCGCGTACATGTTGGGCTGTGTCAGCGTGTAGTATTCAGTGTTGGGAATACCACTGTCTTGGGTGCTTGTGTGACTTGGACGAGATGGCACAGCTCCCGATGAAGCGTCATTGATGGTGGAAACTGCGTCTGCAAAATCGTCATCCTCTTCATCGTCAGCCTCCTTTGTTGTCTCGTGCTTGGTGATGACCCTCTTACCATCCACAATATCCAAAAATGTGAGCTTTGTCAAACCCTCCATCATTGCCGCTGTGGAATTCCCCAAAAACCTCGACTTTGGCACCACAATACCATCCACACGGATATTTTCATCTGGGATCATGTAAAAGTAAGACGACTTTGGTGGGTGATGAGATGTTTGTTCTGCTATGTAGTATGCCTGATTTCCATTGGGGAGATCCCAGTAACAGGTGAAGTACTCCCCTAAAATTGGGTTCAGAGGCTTCTTGACAGCTTTGGGTGCAATGTGCCAACACGACATGTACCATTTCACTATCAGCACAAACCTTTGGAGGGGGTCCTCTGTGCCGTGTGCTTGAAGCAAAATATCTGGGTGCTGAAGCTGGTTGGTGATACGTTCCAGCATTGATTTACGTTCAAGGATAAACGTCGGCAGAGTAATACGCGACAAGTCACATCCCGGACGTAGTTGGGCAATAATCCCCATCAGAATATTTTGCCCTTCATTGTCAACTTCATCGATATCGTCAAGCGAATCGCCATCAACATTTTTCGCTGAATATCAGTTAGTATAAACCTGGAATGCACAAGCTTCGAATGTGTAAGCATTCAAGACGACAGAGAACGCCAAGATGGTTCACTAAGTGAGGATGCCGCATGGGAGAGAGAAAAAAACTGTGTCTAGCGTCTTGTACGAACATGTGACAGTGTGTATGTGCCAGTGTTTGTGTGCCAGCGTGTATGTGCCAGTGTTTGTGTGCCAGTGTTTGTGTGCCAGCGTGTATGTGCCAGTGTTTGTGTGCCAGTGTTTGTGTGCCAGTGTGTATTGATGTGTTCAAGCAGCGGGGGTGCGTGGTGCCAGCTGCTTGTATCTCACCAGCCGTGTACTTACTGCTGTATTCGTAAACCCGCGACATCGCGCAAGCGCTAACACGCTCCTCAGAGAAAGAGACAGGGAATGGCAACAAGCGACAGAAAATTATCGGTTCACGGCATGTGACGAAGAAACCAGCGGGCTCCAAAGTGAGCAACAAGGCGTACTGTGTCTGTCCGTGCGTCTGCGTCTCTCTTGGAGTGCCTGGTTGTAATGCACATTCAAGTCTTAGTGTGAATCCAATGAGCACGCCCTCCTAAACGCGCTCTCTTAAGCCGGCCAGTCAGGCTGCTCTGCACTGATAAAACTCATTCTCTCTTAGCATTCTCGCCTATTCCTGTATGCGGTCTCTGAGTATCAGCAATATGGATATGGGGATTGTAAACTGCTATAAACATTCAGACAAACCACTAACGTTTTTTAAACAAATGTATATGTCGTTTGTATAGGTAGAGAGCAAGCATAATATGTGACATTTTCCTACGGATGTGTAGTAAATATAGGTGATGTTTTTGCACGTTTCTCAATACTTCTGATATGTTTCACTTGCTTTGCCGTGGTGCTCCTTAACGACCAATCCACTACTCGGTCTTCTCGTTGTCATTCTCTAAACTTTCACTATACAGTATAATACTTACTTGGCTTCAACTTTGAAGTTAATGACGGCATGATTGGTAAAACAGCAAATGGAGGAATGCGCAATCAGGCAATGATTGATAGGTGCAATGTGTATGTACAACTGTGTATGTACAGCTTTATGTGTAACAAATGACAAGCAACCGTATACTGTATAATGCAAATGATCAATGGATAACAATAACAACACACAATGCAATTGACAGTGTGTGATTGGCCAATTGGAGATAAATCGATCAATAGACAAACACGGGGTTTACAACGATAACGCCCCTTGAAAAAGTATATATGCTGAGCACCCTGAACACTAACGGCAAATGAAGCCTACAGAGCGGATGCCGACACTGATGGAGAGCAATGCGCAAGACACTATTGGGATGCCTAAGAAAAAGGTGGTTCTAACAGGGTAACCGTTGCCTAACAGGATCCCGTTGGAGTTTTGCAAAAAAAAATCAAGTGCTGACCGGCTTTTTGAAAATGTAATTCGCACCCGAACAATAAATGGAAATAGCTGAATCACCGTTAGTTCTCTGGTGTACCCAATTGAGGTGACTAATAGTGAATGGAGGAAGCGGGTCACTCAGGGCAAGGCCAGGGGTGAATGAACCCAATGGGCAGCAGGAGACGATGGGAGGGTGTAGCAAGAGCGCAGGAGGGTTCAGCTGGAGCGCGCAAGGGAGGGAAGACCATGCAGTCGCCAGGCGATGGTGATGCACTCGTGGCGCACGGGGAACTGTATGGAAAACGGACACTAGAGCCACAGCTACACGCTGGATGCAAAGGACATAACGGAAACAACAAAGCACAACAGGGCAAGTATATAGTGATCTAATGGGAATGAATAAGAAGAGAGAACAAAGCAATGCTCACTACAGGCATAGAACAGTGGGCCGGGTTGGAGCCGGTAACCCCTTACCGGGGAGGTTGCTAGGCCGAGGCGGTAGAATACCACATATAGTGAAGGCAACGCAGTCTGTGTTGCTCAGCGAGTTCCTTAGCGGGGGTGCATGAGCACATGCCGCATTCAGCGGAAAGCGTTGAGAGATGAGAGTTTGGTGTGTATGCAGCAACGGAGATAAGATGGGATAGATGGGATTTTGCGGGAGGCTCATTTTTTTGGCAGCAGTCGCTGGGTCTGGATCAGTTGTATAGACAAATTTAATTGCCAGGAAATTGGTGAATAATCCAAATATTCTACAGTCAATTTGGGCAATGTGAATTGATCTCGATCAGGTGTGCACGGGGTGCCATTTTGAGGACGCATCTGTACGCCAAAAGCAGCATATTCCCCGAGTGCTTTGCTCGGCTCGGGTGAATACAAATAGCCGAAGAAAGGAGTCGCCTAACGGTTTACGGATCTAGCCAAAAAGCAGGGGATTTTATGCTTACACTATCTGGTAGAGTTTGTTATTCAGTTTGGCGAGACTAGCATTTTTATAATAAGAACGTTGCTATGTGAAATATTATAAAAACAAAATAGTATATATTAGGATATCCGTATGTAAGGGGCGCATGTACAGATAACTCCCCCGAACGTGGGGTATCCTGAACGCACCAGAACCTGAGGCCCTGCCACAGCTACTGATCAGCCAGTGATCTATAATATTTGCCACCACTTTCATGTATTAACTAACCGCTTAAATTACTTATCTCCATTACCCTCACCCTTGTTCCTCTTCTCTCCCTTATCATTGTTCCTACTCCTCTTCTTGCTCTTCTCCTTCTTCGGCCTTTGCTCTCCCTCCACATACACATCATTGGGGAGATCGTAGAGCTTGATATGTCTGATACTAACGGAGAACTTTTCAGCATCGTACTGAGGCCACGCACAGCACAAAGTGTTGAATTCTGCACAGGGGTATTGGATATCCATTTTTTTGGTTCCAATGAGGTGGATATTGAGACCGATATAAAGCTTAGTTAAGTGGATTGGAATGGAAGAAGTATCAGCACTGGCGTCAGAAGTAGCAGGGTCAGCTGCTGATGTGCCTTCATCAGGCTTAGCAACATCAGTAGGATCAGCCGCTGTTTCTCCATTGGTACCTTCGCCATTGGCGGTGCCTTCTCCATTGGTGCCTTCTCCATTAACGGCGCCTTCTCCATTGTTGCCTTCTCCATTAGCCGTAGCCTCTCCATTGGCAGCCTCTCCATTAGTCTTTTCGCCACTTTTGGTCTCATTATTTTCATTATCCACTTTTTCCTCACCCCCCACTTCAACCAGCGTCTTTTCAAACTCCTCTCCCTGCAGCGTACCATAAAGCTCCCTCACCTTTTCAGCCTCTTCATCGTTCCTACACAGAAAGCTCTTTGAAAACCCCTTCACATACGGATGCGCTAAGGTTATTCCCTCAGTAACCTCCAGCTTCTGCACCAACAACCTCAGCTTACTCTCGATCATACCGCACCAGTTGAGGTGCTCCTCAGAAGTGCCCCTTGTCGCCACCACTACGGTCAAATAAAACTTGTACCTATGGAAAAAGTCGTGCCTCTCAAACAAATCTGCCCATTTCTTGCGACCCATGCTGATCTCCATCATCATCTGCGTGCCCCTCTTCAACTCCTCCATGATAACCTTTTGGGTAGACATAGAAATGTTGTGCGTTGCGCACATTGACGGGTACGCGGGGGTAATAACGGGCATGCGGTGCAAACGGTCGGTGGGGTAAATTCGGGGGTTCCACACACGCACCTGCAAGGGCCCGTCCTCTATAGGCTTGAGAAGCACCGGCTGTGGCCACTTCCACTGTGTCAAGATGTTGAAAAACTTGGCCACAATCACCGCGCTCACCGCATTGGGATATAACTGGCAGATACGTGCAACGAGCATCGCCCACGCAACACCGCCAGGAAACCCATACTTGTTGGCGTAGATGGCGCGCCTCTGTGCCCACAGCTTGATGGTGCGGAGCGCATGACGAAAGACAGTTTTCTTCGGGATCAACTCCAATATCTCATCGGTAACACGCGTTCCGTTCAAAGCTCTGAGGTCTCTCTCGTCGAGGTTTCTCAACAGGTTCTTGTCATTCAGCTGTAGATCAAGCGGCACGTGTGGGATATCAAGCCGTGCACACAAGAGATCTATATCCACACCGTCAAATATAATTTTTATGATAGGCACATAGGCGTCGGGCACCGTCTGGATCTCATCGAGCTCCTTTTGTTTTCTCAAGATTTCGCCAAAAACGTTGAAGAAATCTTCCCTCATCACATGCTTTGGCACAACAACAAGCGTGTCAATATCGCTCCCGGGGCCATACACTCCCAGCCGGTAGGAGCCAAAGGTGAAGATTTTGCCACCCGCGTCACGCGCCATCCCCTCAGACATGTTTTTGCGTCTACTCACCTCGTACACAAACTCGAGTGTGAGACGCTGCAGGGTTTCCAAGACGCGTACTCTTTTCCTTGTTTCCGCCTCTGCCTCGAACGAGTTCTGATTACGTAACTCATGGATCATCTGGTCGTTCAAGGCATTCTCTTCTGGTGTAGGTCCAGCCAACGAAATTGGGGGCGTTACGCCATACTGTTTAGACATCGTGGAGAGGATTATTTATATGGTCCTGTCAGTTGGCAGTAAAGTATATCTGTCTCCAATTTACTGTATGCGCTATTCTGTATCCAGTGTATTGTATCAACTGTATCTAACGTGTTGTCTCAATTATCTGCTTGTTGTGTTTGCCTCGTATTAGGATCGTTTCCCTCGTATAGAATGTTGCCTGCTTGTCACCTATTATCCACTTATGATAGTATTTAAACTTCTCGGCTAAGTCTGCACGCTGTGATTTGTCTTTGTGCTTTTGTTGTGCTTGTCTGCAATTATTGGTTGTCTGCTATTATTGGTTGTCTGCTATTATTGGTTGCCAGCACTTTTCGCTTGTCCGCACTTTTTCTTGTTTGCAGTTGTCCCTTGTCTGTGGCCGTCTGCAGTTGCTGTTACTTTTCCGTTACTGAGTTCCTTGTGTGCATTAGTAGCGTGTAGGTACAAAACAAACTTATTATTGATTGCAACAGGCACTGTATGTCTAAATGGGCAATGCCAATACCGTGATATATTTGACGCTGCTATAGAGCCCTCCTTTGTTGAGGTCAATCACTATACGCGGAAGTGTACGCGGGCACCTTACTTTTAATTCTTCCCACCTAAAAGAATCAAGTGAACAATATGCTGCATGATAGTGCCAATAGATCAATGATATCAACAACCAACCAATTGTTGTATATAAGTGCTCCAATATACTTTCATGGGTTTACCCGTCATTGGAAACAACCCACCCCTCCCCACCGTAGTAGTCGCGGGCTGAAAAGTTGTGCACGGACGAATAATTGGGTAATGCACAACAAGTTGTCCCACCGCCAGCTACAATTGTCCGTCCGCATTGACGTGTGCATTGCTTAGTTTTAAGTTTCGCATGTAGCCTATTATATGTCTTAATATATCCCCGGCAATAAATACTTTCCGATACATATTTTCAGCTCTTTCCTGTGGATACTTTTATTTGATTTGGCCCGTAGCTCGAGTACTCTATATTATTGAACCCCCGAGGCGTTTTACCTGTTATCTGCATTCTACCTAGCCAATTACTATGTTTTTATAATTCTATTCTGTAGCCTAATCCCATTAATATACATAAACCCATACGAAACTTCATTCAAATTCAACCGCATAGTACCTAACACTGGATCCGTCATATAGCTGTCGCTCGCCCTTACTAAAATGTCCCCGTAATGCCCCAAGTGTCAGGGATATAAATCCACTCACAATGGGTGCTGTATACAGCCAAATAGGGTAACCGGTTAAATTGTATATGAACAGCACATCGTTTCCGGTTTCATCTCCTGACAGGAGTTGTAGTAAAAGAGCCGCTGCGAAAACCGCGCCTATCCCAATGGAAATAGCCTTGTTTTTATTTGCAACGGTTTCTATAATGCAGGCAAAAGATAAAACGCAAAAAGGGGCAAGCTGCCCTAACAAACATAAAACACCATTTTCGATCATTACTGCCAAAGTGCCATTTTGTGATAATTCATCGAATTGATTGGATTGTCCTTGCGTAATGAGCATTACACCGTCCAGTGCAACTGCATTGGCCGTGGGAATAGGGGAAATTGCCATTAGCGCAGCCAACACCGGTGCATGGTAGCGTCCATTGAAGAGAGATGTGGGGGACCCAGGCGGCGACATTGGCTGTGATATTGCCATGCCAGATCCAAACGAATCTGCATATACAAAATTGGCCTCTCTCTGATAGTTGGCCTCTCCCTGGTAGTTGCTGTACCCGTTGTATGTATTCACCATATTGTTGTCCTTGAAGGTGTCATTGACTTTGGAGGAGGCACAGCCTCCTCCAGAAATAAGTGTTTCTTCAACCACACCTAATGTTTCTGCACCAATCACAATAAGATTTGCTGGAATTGCACTTGCGTTTCTTGTGGTTACACCGATGTATGCATACAAACAGGTCAACATTATAAACAAGGCACCAAAAATGTACCTGGATCGCACACTTGGAGCATGTGACACAATCAGAATATTTACAAGATATGCAGCATGTGATAACGCATACCAGTAAGCGGGGTTACTCAATATTGATCTAATCACATCTTCTCTAGCCACTGGATCTGTGCTGTTACTTATGAGGTAATGTGGTGTAAATGGTGATTCTGCATCAGTTGTGTCTGTCAGATTCGGATGGTGTTTTTTCCATATACTCAACGCTTGGATTAATGGTGGTAAAATGGCCGTGCAGTTAACACCAACCATCACGTAGTTTTTCCACTGGGCATTCATCATTCCAGTTAAACCTGTTGAAAATGAAAAAGTATGCGTAGGGTCGTCAATGGGTTACTGGGCTGACCGGATTGGAAATCATTGCCAATCAGATAACCGGTCACACTGTCAGTGAAGAGGAGATGGCTATTAGGAAAAAGAGACTTCTAAAATGACAGCATGATCAACTAGAAAAAAAGCATTAATCTTGCGACTCTCTTTTATTATTCAAAATTTTCGCGTTCAAGATTCCAATCCCCCCGCTAGCGGAGGCTGTCATTCCGCCATTCCGTCATTCCGTGATTGTGTCAGCTGATAAGAGATAATGCACGCGAGCAGAGATAAGCGGTAGGAGTCCTAAATAGGAAGGTGGACTTGGTGTGAGTATTCTACTTCTATAGGGAGGTTGGCCACTCACATGCACAAAAGCAATACGGATTCTTTTATTTTATTATTACCCTAACTGACATACGACTTGTAAATATATTTTATCTCAAACCGTTGGTCAGCCTCTTGTTCTGTAGCAGCTTGGGGTTTGACAGCTCTCACGCGAGATGCCCTTGCGACACCACAATCCCATTTATGAGTGACATTCTCATGGGCAGTAGAGGACAGTCTCAGTGGGCCAAACCGGCCAAAACAATGGGTGAGCTGATGTCCCCATTTCCGGTTCGGATATTTGTTATCTCCGAGCACATAGCTCGTATTACATGGGCGATTCGTAATCTATACATAAAAATCATATAGCAAGAAAAGAGAAAACAAGAGAATATTAGTGAATTTCAAATCAAAACGAAATGTCATCTTATAGTTGGGCATCTGTCTTTTCCACCCTCTCCCCCCTTGTATCCTACCCGATTATCTCCTCTGGGGAACGTCGAAGGAGCATGCGGGCTTGGCGAGTCACGACGCATTAGATAGGAGATAAGGGAGGAGTTACCCCCAAGAAGAGAAGTACAAAGATAGGAGAATAACTGCGGGGTGCCTTTGTCCAGAACCAAATAACGAGGGCTATTAGAACATGAACGAAGGGAGTTGGCTATGAAAGTTTGGTGGAGTTAATGTGTGGGCGATTATGTCTGTTGGAAGAACGGAAAAAAAAAAGGAAGGTTGTGTACCGGGGTGTTTGGATGTGTACATCTACTTCAGGGAATGATTAATCAATCTGTCATATACCTATTAATACTGTTCGATTAAGGAAATCGCACAACCAAACCATGTGTGAACTGTTTATCAATTAGCACCAAACATGGGATAACCAAGCCACAGAGGAAATTTGCCCATGACCCTTTAGATTATGCAAGCGGCCCCATGCAACAGAAGAAGTTTCTGATCAACCTTGGTAGCCTTGAGGGGTTACAGCCGTGGGGGTATTCGGCATAGGCATACTCTGATTATATAATCTATAGCAGCGATTGTATGTAGTGGGAAGCGTTGGCAGTGATGCTATCTTATCTTTGAATGTCTCCGGGTAATGATACCAATTAAACTTGCTGTTACGGGGTCACTGATGAGTAAAGGCAGCATCGATATGTGAAGGTGGCATTGATAGGCACAGGGAGAAACGATAGCCAAGGATAGCATCGATGGACATCTCTCTCCTATGTGGGCCCAGGCCCTATCACTCAGTGCCTCTGCAGCCCCTATCACTCAGTGCCTCTGCAGCCCCTATCACTCAGTGCCTCTGCAGCCCCCACCGCCCCCACCGTCCATTGCTGCTGCTGCCCCTAAATGGTGTGTCTGTGTTGCATAGCCCTATTCCATACACCCTTACGTGCTCTGACAGCTCCATCCCTACAGAGTTCCACACACCCAGAGCATTGCTCCCCTCTATAGGACACTCTGCCAACTGCTACGTGCATTTTGTTTTTGTGTTTGTTGTCTTTTGGCCAGCGTGTTAGCCGCCCACGCCGCCACCCCTCTTGTCCTATGGGGCCCCTGGTGGCTACGCCAACTGGGAGGAGGCAGGACGGATCGCTACGGAAAGAGAGAGAACAAGGGGAACCTCACAGAGTGTCTGAGAATCTCAGCAATTGTGAGGAAAGAGTGAAGGAATGGATCAATCAGCGATTGGTGAGAATATTAGGCCCATATAGTGTAGTGGAGAGAAACAGGTGTAGATAATACATTGGATATCATACATTGTATAGAATATATTGTACAGGTTGCACCACATAGAATACAGTGTGTATAGTGTATTTTCGATACACGCTTATACTATATAAGGTGTATTTCTTTTTCGTTGATAGTCATTTGAATAACCCATTGACATAGCTCATATAGCGGAGGCTACTGACGAAGTTAACACAGCAACCACCCCCAAATAACTTCATCCACACACCAACCATCGAACACCCAAACCGGATTTACGCAATCACAAACAACCAAATAATCTCAATTCACCTTCCCCACAATGGATGAAACGCTCATTGCGACTATTAACAAACTCCAGGATGCACTCGCGCCACTCGGCGGCGGCTCACAATCCCCAGTCGACCTGCCTCAGATAACGGTTGTTGGATCACAGTCGTCTGGTAAATCGTCAGTGCTGGAAAACATCGTGGGACGTGACTTCCTGCCCAGAGGAACAGGAATTGTCACCAGACGCCCACTTGTGCTGCAACTGGTTAACCGCCGTGCCTCTTCCTCCAGCGCTGCCAACTCTCTCATCGACATCAAAACAACTGACACAGACGGCCACAAGAGCGAGAACAACGCCGACGAGTGGGGTGAGTTCCTGCACTTGCCCAACAAAAAGTTTTTCAACTTTGAGGATATCCGCAAGGAGATTGTTAGGGAGACGGATGCCAAGACGGGAACGAACCTTGGTATCTCAGCAGTGCCAATCAACCTGCGTATCTACTCGCCGCATGTGCTCACTCTGACGCTTGTGGACCTGCCGGGGCTGACTAAAGTGCCTGTTGGGGACCAGCCCAAAGATATCGAGAAGCAGATCCGCGAGATGATTCTCAAGTTCATTTCCAAGCCCAACGCAATCATCCTGTCTGTCAACGCCGCCAACACGGACCTGGCCAACTCTGACGGCCTGAAACTGGCGCGTGAAGTTGACCCAGAGGGCACGCGTACCATCGGTGTGCTCACAAAGGTGGACCTGATGGATCAAGGAACAGATGTGATTGACATTCTGGCGGGCCGTGTGATCCCTCTCAGATACGGATATGTGCCTGTGATCAACAGAGGGCAAAAGGACATTGAGTCACGCAAAACGATCCGGGATGCGCTGAGCGACGAGCGCCGTTTCTTTGAGAACCACACAAGCTACCGCAGCAAGGCACACTACTGCGGCACGCCTTACTTGGCCAAGAAGCTCAACAGCATCTTGTTGCACCACATCAAGTCAACGCTTCCAGATATCAAGATGCGTATTGAGTCCGCTTTGAAAAAATACCAGCAGGAGTTGCAGTCGTTGGGCCCTGAAATCGCCGACTCCCCAAGCAGTATCGTGTTGTCTGTTATCACGGACTTTTGCAAGGACTACACGGGTATCCTGAACGGACAGGCAAAGGACATCTCGTCGCTTGAGCTTTCCGGAGGAGCGCGTATTTCGTTTGTGTTTCACGAGATCTTCAAAAACGGAGTCAACGCGCTGGATCCCTTTGACCAAATCCAGGATGCAGACATCCGTACCATCATGTACAATTCGAGCGGTTCGTCACCCTCCTTGTTTGTCGGCACACAGGCGTTTGAGGTGCTTGTGAAGCAGCAGATCCACCGGTTTGAGGAACCCTCGCTCAGATGTATCACCCTTATCTTTGACGAGCTTGTCCGGATACTCTCGCAGATTTTAGCGCAAACGGAGTATGCAAGGTATCCCGGTCTCAAAGAGCAAATCTCGCAGATCTTCATCCAATTCCTCAGGGAGGCGCTTATCCCTACTAACGCGTTTGTTTTGGATATCATTTCTGCAGAGGAGACGTACATCAACACAGCACACCCCGATCTGCTCAAGGGGTCTCAGGCCCTGGCAATCGTGCAGGAGAGACTGCATCCACGTGCTCCGGTTATCGACCCCAAGACCGGAAAACCCCAGAATGGTGCAGCATCTGCGCATGCAGCAGGCGCGTCACCTTCGCCCTCAATTGGTGGCGATGATGACAAGTCATCTACGTTTTTCGGCGGGTTCTTCACCAGCAAGAACAAGAAGAGATTGGCAGCGATGGAGCCGCCCCCGGCTGTTTTGCGTGCCAGTGGGTCGATGTCGGACAAGGAAACACAGGAGACGGAGGTGATTAAGCTGTTGATTTCTTCTTATTTTAATATAGTTAAGAGAACCGTGGCGGACGTGGTGCCCAAGTCTATTATGCTGAAGTTGATTGAGTTTTCAAAGACGGAGATCCAGAAGGTGCTTTTGGAGAAGTTGTACGGCAACCGTGATTTGGACTCTCTTGTTCGTGAAAATGACATCACTACGGCTAGGCGTAAGGAGTGTATTAAGATGGTGGAGGTGTTGAGAAATGCTAGTGAGATTGTTAGTAGTGTTTAGATACATTCTTGGAGACGTGTTTAGATACATGCTTGGAGACGTGTTTAGATACATGCTTGGTGACGTGCTTGAGAGACGTGCTTGAGAGACGTGCTTGAGAGACGTGTTTAGAGACGTGCTTGGAGACGTGCTTGGAGACGTGCTTGGAGACGTGCTTGAGGTAGTTATTAGTGGATAGATAGATGATAATGAATAGATTGAGGTATCAGTGGATAATGTTACTGAATAATTGAGGTGATAATTGGGGTGCTAATTGAGGTGCTAATTGAGGTATGATAATTGAGAAATAACTAAGATAAACATATAACCGAGATTGAGATAGTTACCGATTTCATACTTGTGGTGTGGTGCGCCGTAACTAGTATACACAAACGCGAGAATATGCATTTATCTTGGGAGACATCCAAATGACTAATACTGGTTATAGGATTACCGGTTATATTATTGTCATATATTTAATACACAATAGATCATGCGCATATATGGAGTAAGACAGCAACTATATAAGCTAATTATTATATCGATCAGGTAAATCTGAGCCGGTTACTTTATTAATATGATAATTGTTGGATGATAGCCGGATTGGTTGCTATATGGGTTTTATCTGCACTGCATCATGTACAATATGGCTGACGTGGGTATTGTCTTCCCTTCTTCAGTTGCTTGTTCAGTTGCTTGTTCAGTTGCTTGTTCACTAGATGCTCGATTCTGCTTGGCGTACAATATGACATGCACAAAACTAGGCTACTGCACAAAACTAGGCCACTGCACAAAACTAGGCCACTGCACAAAACGAGGCCACTGCACAAAACTAGGCTACTGCATCATAAATAACGCTTGATGGGCCCTACATGCCATTTCAACACCATTGTATGCAATGCCAATTATTCATACACACCTCTCCTATCGGGACTAAGTCGTAGTCTCATAATATGAAAATTTTCATATATATATATATGTATTTATTTATTTAAAGCAAAGACACTCATAGATATTACAAACATTATACTCTCAACAGCCTATAAGGTGTATGACACTATGCTCACAGGTCGTGTACCACTTAGAGCACTTAACCCTAAATGGAGATTACCCAATTCGGATATACAACATTGGTTAAAATCTCTTTCTGTGTATGTCTACAACACCTCAATTATTCATACACACCTCTCTATTACCCCAATAACAATTACCAGCCATCATTATTGCATTACCATCACCCTAAAGTCCCACCGCCGCCACTGTCCATCCCCATTAGCCGGGTGTAACCAAGATGACAGATGAAATGGACCTCGACGCTCCAGGTGAGTATTAAACCAGCCAATTCCCGCATTGCCCTTCAAATTTACTAATATTGTAGGACGATTTGATGAAACTTCGATCGCCTTGGACTCAGAGATACCCCCACATATAAGGAATACGAATACGACGGCCGTTGGAGAGTCCGTACATACCAAAGAGGGAAAGACGATTATCAAATGTAAGTATACTTAGAGTGTAGAGTGCGCGGGTTGTAAAGCAGGGCGGCGAGATTGTATTATAAGTAGTGTAAATGAAAACCAATTATGAAGTTGTCACACATAAGTTCTTTCGTATCATGATCTATGCATCCTATAATATATAGAATATGTCATAAATTACCTAGCCTTGCAACGCACTATATACTAACGCTTATAGCAATCGAGGAATACATAATCATAGTGACAAACGTTCACGAAGAGACGAAAGAAGAGGACATGCTGGACTTTTTCAGCGAGTTTGGAACGGTGAAATCGCTCCATTTGAACCTCGATAGGCAATCGGGCTACGTAAAGGGGTATGCACTGATTGGATATAAAGATTTGGAGAGTTGCAAGAGGGCAATTGAAGGTGTGGAAGAGGATGGTGACCTTCTGGGCAACAGGTTAGAGGCAGACTTTGCTTTTGTAGAGACTGAATTGGATAGGGGAGGCAGGAATCTGAGAGAGAGAGGAAGGGATCAAAGTCCAGGAAGGGATTAATGCAAGTCTATGGCGTATTAAGTATACATAGTAATGTTCAAATCTATGGATAATTAGGTATAGATAGTAATGTATGGTGTATTTTCCGAGGAATGTCCATTTTATTAGGCAGATAACTAAGAATAAAAGCCACCGTTTACGCCTCCTGTAACAACCTCTCCATCTCTTCTCTATTGAAACTGCCATCTTCCCTCTCCAATTCCTTTACAACTCTCGCCGGAACTCCCATAACCAAAGTGTATGGAGGGACATCCTTGCTAACCAAGCAGCCAGCAGCAAGTACGGCCCCCTCACCAACTGTAACCCCCGGTAAGACAGTCACGTTAGAACCAATCCAAACTTTATCTTTGATTTCTATTGGCTTTGCCAGCTCGATGCCTGCGTTTCTTATCTCACAGTCAGTTGGATGGGTTGCTGTGGTGAGAGTGACGTTTGGGCCAAGCATAACGGAATTGCCAATTTTGATTATTGACGAGTCGAGGATAGTGAGGCTTGTTGTTAGTCATGTTGTAAGGTAATGTGGTCAGGTGATCACAGATTACGTAGCCTGATACTCACTTGCAATTGGAATAGAAATTATCGCCAACAAACGTATTAACACCATAATCGCAGAAGAATGGAGTCTCAACGTAGGAGTTCTCTCCGAAATGGCCAAAAATGCCCTTCATATGCTTCTCCCTGGCTCCGAAATATTCACCCAAGCTTGGATAATCAGATACTCTCAATTCTCCAGCATCCTTTATAAGGTCAGTTGATTTCATACGGAGGTATAAAAAGTTGTCCAAATATGGATTATACCTGTGAGTGTTAGTAGTTGGTAATTGAGGGGTAGAGTTGGACAGGTCACGTGACACACGTGACTTACCCATCCACGCGACCTGCCTCCCCACGTGACCCGCGTGAGTTCCTGATACCCCGTTTGGTATTTGCCACATGATCTGGCTAATCCCCAACGTACTTACAACATTCCACTGATCATTTTCTCATATTCGTCTCCCTTCAATTGTTCAACACCCCTTAGGTTCTCATATGCAAAAGCAATTAGCTGCTTATCCCTGCATGTTGAAATCCCCTGAGAATTCAAGAATTCTAACGAAGTTTTTCCCATTTCCAACAATCTGTAATATTAAATGAACCTGTTAATAAACCTGCTCTGTTTAATATTATTCTTCTCTTCGTCAAGATTGCTCCGAGTTTCCCTCCTTTTATAACTGCTTGGACCCAACGTGTGTGCTCTTGGCATGCATACAATATTTCCTATTTGGGAAACTAAGGCGGCCAACGCACGAAATGTTTTTTCCGCCATGATTATATTTTTTTTGTTAGAATAACGGGCAACAAAACCACTTCCAAATATATATTATATATTTACCATCATCATTAGATTGTAGCACCCCCAGTCAGGTGACCACCCAGGCCACGTGAGGCCACGTGACAGAAATCTTGATTGCCCAATTGGGAATACTGGTAAAGAAAAACGCTATAACGCTATTTATAGAAAGTTTACGATTCAGAATTGGGATGTAGTTGTAATAAGTAGCAGGTATGAAAGGTTTTATGAATTGTGGCTCTCATCTCAGAATCGCGGGCCTCAAACGGCGAAAGATCGGGACTCCGAACTATTTTTAGAGGTGCTTCGGAGATGCTAAATACCCAACTCTCCACAGTACCGTTAATTATCAATTTCAAATTTGCACTACACACTCATGATGGTGATGAACCAGTCCTGATGTTGTTGGTGGTGTCTATTGATGGTTTTACGGGGTAAATCTATGAAGTCACGTGACCGAATGACCGAAAGGTGACCGAAAGGTATAATAAAGTATATTAAAGTATAGTATGAGTGTAAAGTGGCTTAGGTGTCCTGAAGTTTCATGAACTGTAGTGAAAATGTATATATTATAAGATATCCGCTTTCCAAAAAGTTAAACTTCTAATGATGTCCTCAACTACCATAATCAGAATTTGACAGGCCTCACAAGTATATCTCGGTCTATTGGGCCAATTGACCAAAGGAAAGTGCTGAGACACATCTTCAGAAAGAAGAGTGGCTATAAAGACGTCTTATATAATAAAAACGGCTTATCTACTACATAACGCCTGATCCTCAGAGAGTACGAGCCTCCAGAAGAGGACCTACTTAAAAAAGACCAGCTTCCAAAAGAACACCCGGTCCTCAAAGAGAACCTGTTTCCAAAATAAGTTCATTGTAGGGCTTGGAAAAGAGAGGAGGCGGATACTCTGCGTCATCTACTGACTCCATATTAATCCAAGTGCTCTCCGTATACTTCTGAGCCTCCTTGCAAAACTCAATAGTGTCCAATTGGTCAAATGACTCCCCCCTCTCGTACTTCTCCATGAGAAACTGCCTGTGCTTCTTCAAATTTGCCTCCAGCCTCTTGAACCGAAACTCAACCCACTCAGGCCAATACTCGTCATGAATGGCACGTGGCACAACACCCGGTCTGGCTGAGAGTGCGACGGAATTGTCGAAAATAGCCTCCTCTTTGGGACACATGGCGGACGCCATGGAGATCCTCTCGCTATTGGAGATGGGTTTAGTGGCCAGATGTCTAATCACGCGTCCTTGCAATAAAGTACAATAGCCTGTTTTTGGATCTGGTACCCTCACGACGGTCTCGTCGCCCGCTCTAATTGCCGTTTCTCCTCCAACCATCCCTTCTTCGGCACTCAGCATGATCACACAGGCAAACGGAGAGCTGTCGTAATGCCACCCCAACACCGCGCCGATATCCTCGCCGTTGGCATTTTCTGCGTCCCTCTTTTGCAGCAGTGCCTCTTTATCCTCGATGATCTGCTCTGCATCTTCCGACCCTTCTGGGATCTTGAGGGACACATTTGTGTGGGCAGTCTCGCTGTTGTACATCAAAGAGAGATCAACTCCGGCGAATTTCGAAAGGATTTCCAAGGTTTTGGGGTGATTCAACACAGCTCTTGTGAAGGGAGCGTGTTTATGGGTGAATCCGCCAATCTGGAAGTCACGTGGTGTGTTTTTCTTGGCCAAATAGGGCAATCTGCCGTACTCTTTGAGGATTTCGGGCTGGAATGCCTCCCATTTCATAATGTCAGTGGCTTCCTTGCTCAACAAGGGGAAAGGATACGTACACGCAAAGTTGCATGTTGGGGCCACGTGTGTTTTTTCCAGTTTTATGTCGTCGAGGGTCAGAACAGTTGTCTTTTCATAGTCTTGTGGGGTGAAGATGAGGTGTTTTTCGGGATCAAAGGGTGTGGAGGGGTCAAATCCGGGCTGCGACTCAATCTCCTTGAGGAGAAGAGCAACCTCTGTGTTGATTATTGGAGTGGGAATGTCATAGGAATGATTTCCAGTAAGTATTTCCTCGGTGAGCATCGAGAGAGTTGATAAAAACGCTACCACGGGGGATTCGGAGAATGATTTCTAAAACGATTTCTGATATAATATAAAATTCAAATATATAGCATCGCTAATACACATCCTATTACATAGGCTACTACGTTTATTATTCATCTGTCTGTTTAGGTCATTTATATACCACTAGTGATAAGCCCATTGGTTATATCGATAAGCCCACAGCATCCCAAGGGCACCTCTGCGATAGTATAAAAATTCCGACCGGAGCGCAATTGGACAAATTTTTTGGTTATCATCCCCACATTATTCTACATTACTCTTTATGCCATCGGGGCAGCACATGTATGGACGAGTCGCCAATTGCCCAGCTCGTTAGAGATCGCATCTCTTTTAGTGTTAAAGATAAGCTTATAGCGGTTGTTATGCGCTAGCGCTAATGCGTCAGTACCCCTTTTTAGTGGCACGCGATGCATCTGATGCAGTTACCCAATCGAGTAAGAGATAGCGGAATGGGGCAGGTTAGCCAAGAACAAAAGACGCTATAAAAAATAGTTTGCGGAAATATTGAGTATTTCATCACATGCACTCTTAAGAGAATACCCTTGCTCTAAGAAACCCTCTATTTCGGGATACTTCATCTAGAAGCAGCTTTATCCATCACACACATAAAGGGTAGTGCATAAGTTTACGCAACCTCGCATGTCTGCACATACCTTTGCATGTCCGAACTCATAGAGGGCGGTTCTCTGAAGTGCAGACCCTCTTGTACCTGAAGGATCTTTTTTCTTTGAAATTCCATATTCTGGGCACTTTGTTCTACCGGTGATGCACTTCTACCGGTGATGCACCGCCACACACACTCTCTTGCTCTCTTGTTCTCTCTTTTTCTCTTGTTCTCTCTTGTTCTCTCTTTTTCTCTCTTGTTCCTACGTAGTCTTTGATCTTCAATATACTGCGAGATATCCACCTCCTCCCTGAAATGTGCACCCCTTAATTGTCTTTGAATTTCCTCTTCTTCTCTCACTTAGATACTCGCAACTCCTCCCTCGCTCGATCTAATTTTTTTTGAATAATTAAACTATATTCTCATATATACACGAAAGCAATAAGTCAAAAATAATCGCCGTGAGTTGAACAATAGCCAATTGATATAACCAAAACAGCATCCAGCCCAGTTAATCATCCAATATAATCTCACTTGGCTTCAACAATCCTCCAACCCTCATCGCCTTCTCCTTCTCCTCTCTCTGCTTCTCAAGCAGACCCTCCTCTCTATCCTCTGCAAACAGATAATCAGTGGCATCGCCACCAAACTCCTTGATCTGCACGAGGAAATCTCTCAATGTGCCTCTAAACTTATTCTGGTTATCCCACTGCCCCATCAAAGCGTCCAAGAAATTGGAAACCTGCTCTTGCTGGAGGTGAGGGAACGCACTGATCAGCATGTTCCCAATGTACTGCTTCAGGTAAGCTGGGTTCGAGGTGCCCTGGGGCGCTTCGCCAGCCGAGTAAAGAGGCTCCTTGATGGTGTTTTGCACAACCAACTCCACCAGCTTCGCAAGCAACTGCGCCTGCAGCCTGAACCCAGCCTTGTGGTCGCTGTCTGTAAGCACGTAAAAGGTATCAGACAAAATTGGAAAGTAGAACGAGGAGTAGAACGCCTGGCCAAACGACGAGTCTCCAAGCCCCTCGATGTTCTGGAGCAGCTCGATGCACAGCGTCAACCCTGTTGTCTCAACCTCTCTGTTGTTGTGCTTGAATGCCCAAAGAATGGCATCGACAAACGATCTGAATGCTCCACCTGGCAATTGGCACAGGGAATCAAACCCTTTGACGTTGATATCCCTGAGAAGCTTGTAGAATTCCACACGGTGTTCTGGGTATTCTGTGAGGTCATTGCTTATCATCTCCACCGTTGGCGTGAACACAGCCTCCAGCACACTAACAAGCTGGGGCTGGATTTTATCGCCCACCTTTTCAACAAGAGTGGAAAGACATCTAAGTACCTCTGCATCACGCGCATCTGCCACAGACGTGGAGTAATCGCTGAGCACCGCCCCAAGCAGCTGTGGGACAAGGTCACGCACGATCTCATCGCCATCGGTTGCCTTTGAGATGTACGTCTCTATTAGCCTTAGTACCTCCTTCTTGATGGTGCGCAAACCTCTCACCTTGGGCGTCTTTGTGGCAATGACCCCGCTCTCGCTCACCGCGTCAGAAATCATCTTGGAAACTGCCGCATACAGCGCCAGCATATCACCATAGATAACACCCAACTGGGGGTGGAATGGCTGTCCCAATGCCCCACAAACTGCAACGTTGGTCTTGAGGATGTTGGCAATGATGCGCACCACGTCTCCATCCGCAAGCAGGTTGGGGTCCTCTCTGCTCTGGCTCACAACGGTGTTCCACGCGGTGTTGGGGAGCGCCATCAGGTTGCGCAGCAGCATCTCACGCGACGCAACAGAGTTCTGCGCTCCAACAATGATCGCACACGCCTCGTAGAACGTGTGCATCTGCTGTGGCGCCAGATCTGCAGTGATCTCCTGTATGTTGCGTATGATCTCGTCGATAAACGGCTCGGCCTCGTCCGCCTGCTGCACCACAAAGTGGCGCTTGCACTTTTGGGTGATTTTGATGAAGGTGTCACATGCCATATCCTGCACACCCTCATGCGTCTCGTGCATAAACTCAAAGAGCTTGTTCACCACCGTCTTCAAAAACTTCCAGTGCGCTTTAAGGAAACGGGGGTATTGGCCCACAATGTACATAATGTTGGAAGCCACAACCGCCTTGTTGTCCTTACCACGCTTCATCTCTGTGAGTGCAAGCAGGTCTTTGATCACCGTCACCAAAAACTTCTTTTCCATCTCCTCATTCATCGTACCGGAAATGGATCCAATGGCCCAGCACAGCGTGTTAATGTTGTGCCACGACCACTCGCTCCCATCGATTTGCCTGCCAAGCTTATCCGAGAGGATCGCCTCTGTGTCCAACACGTCCAAATGCGTCAGATAAACAAGCACCGCCCTCATGCTCTTGTACAGCTGGATGGTATCGCTCTCCTTGACAAACTCGCGCACAATCTCACCCTCGTCATTCTCTACAACCAGCACCTCTTCGGGCCTCACCATCTTTTCCACCATAACAACCCTCAGGTTTGAAAGCACGCTCTCGTAGCGATGCTTGCGAAGTGGCAACTTCTTTAGGAGCTCCGGGTTGGGTGCACCTCCTCCGGTAGCCATGTTTCCCAAGACAGAAGAGTACTGCAGCTGGTTCATGGCCGAAAGCTCTGGCAGCTGCTGGATCTCCGTAAAGAGGCTTGTCACCAACGTGCTCCAGTAATCGAGGCACGTTTTGAACAGCTCTCTTTCCTCTATCTTTGAGAGTCTCAGCAGCAGCTGATGGGCCAACAGTGCGAGGTCGGTTGCGCCCCCGTTTGCGTCGTTGCCTGCATTTGGCGGCGCGCTATTTTCAATTAGCGCTAAGTGGTTGCCCAAAAAGGTTACAAGGTACAATGCAACGTCATTCAAAAAGTCTTGGTCGCGTGAAGTGGCATTCTCGTACAGCTTGGCAAGGTCCACGTCAGGACCCAAACTTGCATACAACGCCTCTAGCGCGTATTGGAACGACACCACGATTTTGCCACCGTACTGCGCAATCCCAGAGGAGCTCGATACCCCGCTGCTAGTGCCCGGGGCTGCAGAGTTGCCGGAAATACCCAACTGGGCAACCTCAATTAAGCACTTGAGGGCACCACTCTGCAGCTCTGGAACGCCCAGGAATTTCCGGCTCAGTATATCCAGCATATCCGTCTCAAATATATATCCTTGTGGGATCCATGGGATGTACCTGAGCAGTGACCCAAGTGTGGAGACCAACAGCGATGCCTTGTTTGCCCTCTCCAACACCTCGTAGCACAGCTTGAAGATCTCTCCAAACTCAGATGCCATTTTCGTCTTTAGATATTTCTGCTTGGCCTGAGTCATCTGCTCCGCAGAGTAGTCAAAAATCTCTTCAGCGAGGAGCTTGAGTATCACCATGTTGTTCTCGCACACGTTGAATCCGGCCCGGCTCGATGCCACAATCTCCGGGATAAACGTTGGCCAGTTATCCGGCCATTCCTGCTTTATAATCTGCACCAGCGTCAGGTCACACTTGTTGATCAGCGCGCGGTTTCCGGCAAACTGCACCTCGTCCTCGCACATGCTGATGATCATGTTGGCTATAAAGTTGCGTATGCCAAGACGCTGGTCATCTGGCAGCACCTTCCAGCGTGTCTGGATCAGCTTGTCCAAAATGGAAAGCGCAATGTATTTAGACTGCGAGTTTGCAGATAGCTGCAGGATTTGGTCTGCTTTAGTCCATGACTCGGGATGGTTTTGGAACTGCGTCAGTATATTCTGCGCTGTCTTCTGTGGCTCTCCTGATCCGGAGTAGAAAGTCTGCACCACATTATCCAAAAGGGAAATGTCCAAATCTTTTGAAAAATCAAGTATTTGTTCCATCTTTGCTAATAGGGGTGTTTGTCTTGTCCAATGGGTGTTTGTCTTGCCCAATGGGTGTCTGTTAGGGTTAATGTGTGTTCCTTAACACGGTAATCTCACCAACAACAAGTATATGATGTATATGATATCAGTTTAATATTAAGAAAATATCAGTGTAATATATCGATGTCTAGTCAATGGTATAGTGCTGGTTAGTTAGTGTTTATGTAATCTTCGATCTTGGATGAAGCTTCCTTTAATCCCAATTGGGTAACTTGTGTCGGATGCGGTTATCAATGGCTATATCACAAGACAAACCTTGTTTGTATGCTGTATAATCCAAGAAATAAAAGCCCCGACGCCTAATGGCAATTGCTCAATTCGTAAGGCTCGCTCTCTACCTGCGTAAAATCCTTCTTGTCCACAGACTATAAATGTGAACTGCAATTGCCAGTTGCGCGGACTCCGGTTAAATGAAATGGGTTCAGAGCTTCTATGTGGCTATAATAGCAACCACCTCTAATGGGCAGCGGGTGAACTGATGGCCTAAAAAGTGCACAAAATTCCGCGCTAGTGGATACGAGTCGGATAAACTCGCGTGTGTCTCTATGTGTGCAAGGGTGAAATCCTGTCAGGATAATCAATTCGATCAAACTAATTCAATACACAACTTTAAGTCGTTCAATTAAACAACTTGCACAAACAAAGTTGCAATTCAGTGTGATTTTTCCTTGTTCTCTGCCTAAATCTCCCTCAGAACCCCCCCATCCTTTTAAGGCCACCCGCACTTTGTTTTTTCCTCCTCTGCATGTGTTGTGTTTGTGTGTTTGTTGGCAGACGGATTGGGTATTGGGCGGTGCACTACCTGTAAGTGCACGACATTGAAGATCTGCTATATATGGGTGTGCTTATGAGATAGATATATGGAATGTATTGAATATGTAGAATATGCAGAATATGTAGCACATGTAACTATGAAATGTTTCAATTAGTAGAGAATGCAAATTTTTATTTTATGTAAAACCACCCAAAACCCAGTTAATGCTTCCCTTCCCTCACTTCCCTTACAGTTAGGGCTTTGAGGAAGCCTCCGGTATAGGCGGAGCCAACCGTAATGCAGACGTAAAACCAAAAGTGTTCGGGGCAGTTGTAATGTGTTTCATATATAGTCCGTATGCAATCAGGGGGCAAAAGAGCCCCAAATCTCACAAAATTGCCCAGTTGGGATGTATTGCCTAATTTGGAAAGTCTTCCCATTTAGGGAATTCTCCCAATTAGGAAGTACTTCCTAATCAGGAAACTATAAGACTCTTTCAAAAATCAAACAAAAGATATACTCATATATACTGAAATTGATCATAATGCCATTATAAACACCCGCATTGCATCAAACTATCGAGCTTACCTCATAATCATAGCTTAAACAACAGATTACCCTGTTCAACCTTCTTATCCTTCTTTTCCTCATCCCTTCTCCTATTTATATCAACGTCTAACCCATCCACACGCACTTTCTCACCGTCAAATTTGTCATTAACCTCTTTTCTGCCTAAACTATCACCCCTAATGGCTGCCTCGTCAAACACACACGCGCCTTCTTTGCCCTGCTTCCACCTGTCAACCCAGTAAATGGCAGTGCCAACCTCGTCGAAATGCACTCCGCCCTTCATCTTTCTAAACTTTCCAATTTTCTTCGCTATGCTCTTGAGGAGAACTGAGATGTCGTTGGTAGGGTAACCGAGGTGGTCCTTATAGAGCGCGCCGGTCGGATCCTGTCTGTTCAATAGATACAACAAGTAGTCGGCCACAACCACCGGATCCAGTTTATTCTGTTTAACAGTTCCCACAAGCGCCAAGGTGAGCATCGTATGGGCAGAGTCAACTTGGGGCAGGAATACCCCTGGCGTGTCGTACAGCAGCAGTTCCGGTTTGGTAGAGACTCGGATGATTTCCGAGGTGGAGCGCGTCACACCAGGTTGCCCGCCTGTCCGGGCCACATTCTTGCGGCTCGCGCCACCCTGGAGCCCAATTTTACGCAACGTATTCACCAGAGTGCTCTTGCCCACATTCGGCATTCCGGACACAACCATCCTCAATCCAAGCGGAGGCGGTGGGTACATTTGTTCGTAGCGTTCTTTCGCCTTAGCCAGAATCTTCTTCATGTCCGCACTGCTTCGGCAGTCTATGAACATGAACGGCTCATCTTTATGCCATTTCTTTAGCAGTTTCACGTCTATCGAGCTCAAATCTTTCTTGGAATACAGCACAATCTTGGGCTTTCCAACCAGAGGACGGTCCAGGAGCACATTCCGGGTACTTAGAGGCGCCCTGGAGTCTCGCACTTCCAGAACGAGGTCGATTTGGGGTGCTAACTGCGTCAATTTTGTAAGAGTCATGGCGTGGTGGCCTTTGAAATCAGCGAGGGGGACCCTATAAATGGGGAATGAGGGACGGGGTATAAAAACCATTGGGTGTTTCCTTGGGAGGAAGGATATGCGGAATGGGGGAGTAATGGGGGATTAATGGGGGAGTGGGAGAGTAATGGAAGATTTCAGTGCCAAATAGTGCGGTTGTAATAGTTCTGACAGCTTCTCCGAATTCAGACCACAAATATGCATATATATCATACACTTTAAAAGGATAAATGGAAATATCTATGTATATTCATGTATAAATGCGGGGCGGAGGTGAGTTCCGGGGATGAAAAATTATGCATCTGATTATTCCGAGGGTGTTGCTCCATATGTAAATCCTCCATTTTACCCTCGGAATGTCCCTACTCGTCGATTTCCAAATCGGGGTACTCATCTAATAAGTACACGACCTGAAAAATTTCAGCAATCGACAACCCCACTTTTTAGCGATGTTCAAAAGAACCACAAAGAACCAAAGGTATTCACGTCTAAAGCCAGCCAAATATACTATCCAAATATATTGTTATGCCACTTGTTATCTTTAGTGGCTTTCCTTCATCAGGGAAATCCACCTGGGCGCAGGAGCTCGCGGTGTCATTGGTGGAGCGCATTTCCGGTCTAAACCGAGGGGATCCGGGATACAACTTGAAAGTGGTTCTACACAGTGATGAGAGCCTAGGGATAACCCGTGAAAGCTACAGGGAATCGAGGACGGAAAAATCTGCTAGGGGTATCCAAATGTCGGCTGTGAAGAGGGATCTATCAAAGAATACCATAGTCATATTGGACTCTCCAGCCTACATCAAGGGGTTCCGGTACCAATTGCACTGTGAAGCCAAGAACTGCCCAACCACGCAGTGTACCATTCATGTAATGGCACCCTCGGAAGTGTGTTTTAGGTGGAACGATTTGAAATCAGACAGTGGTGGTGAGAAATGGGATCCGGAGGTGTTGAAGCAGATGATTTTAAGGTACGAGGAGCCGGATTCCAACAACAGGTGGGACTCGCCTTTAGTTCCGGTGTCATTCGAGGACCCCGAATTGCCGCTAGACGAGATTTGGGCGCTTTTGGTACTTCAGAAGGCCCCTAAACCCAACAATGCCACGGTATTGAAACCGGCCACAACCACAGATTTCCTTCAACAACTGGATACTTTGACGAGCGAGGTGGTTTCCCGGATTGTCCAGCACCAGCAAATTGAAGCTGTGGGTGGAAATGCCCTCATCGAGAAGAATCTGTACGTGAGGATGCCTTCCAATAGCGTCTCAATAGCACACTTGCAGAGGGTTAGAAGGGCGTTTGTGGCTATGAATAGGATGCGAAGCATAGATACCGATAGGATTGTTCCTCTATTTGTTGAATATTTGAATGGCAGTCTTTCTAGTTAGGGGAAGTATGAGAGCAGCACAGTGGGTGTTTACAGCAGGTCACATGACTAATAAACTACTCTTATCACTATTAAATTACTCTTAGCGCTAAACAAGTGAATAGTGGTAATGAATAGTCATAATGAATAGTCATAAGTGAATGGTCATAATAAATCATCATAAATCCTCAGTCTATTCATTACATATTTCGTTATATTCAAAATTACATTCAAAATATCCCCTTTTTTTCTTAGTGAAGCCTACCTCTCAATAAGCCTTCTCAGCTCATAATAAAACATCCCCTCTTTATCTACAATGTCCAAACATTTTTCGATTACTGCTCTTAACGACTTGTCAGTCAAGTCTATGCCATTTACCTTTAGTTCGGACACTCTGGTGGTCAAAAACTCAACTATCTGCTTCTCGTCGCGCCTTAAATATAGCAGTGTAAGAACATAATTCCACGGCAATGCCCAATATTGCTTGCCATTAATAGAAAGCGCGGCGTCAATTACCTTATAAAACCTTTTCCAGTCGTTTGCGTTTGCGTATATAGAGAGAAACAGGAGGAGCACCGTTTGATTGCCCGATTGGGAAGTATTACCGTTTTGGGAAATCGCAGAAAAATCAAACTTCTGTAGGCTCAACAGCTCAAATATCGTATTCACACGGGGGTTGAAGTGGAAGATCCTTTTGGAGGCTTTGGGGTCACCCGTTTCGGAAACAATTAGGCTAGTTGCCTCTGTGACGCACTTCGGAGTTGCGAACTCCGAATCTCGCAATTCCGACATTGAGCTTAAAACGTACGGGATCACCTCGTCCAGCGCAGGCTCCACTTCAGGATAACAGTGTGCTAGCAAAGAAGCTATCTGGTTTAATGCTCTATCGGTCTTTGAGTGGAATTGCTTAATGTTATGGGATGTTGGCTTAGAGTGGTCCCAGTCTGAGGAGGAGGTCACGTGACCTCTAAGCTCGGGCGACTCAACCACGAGTGTGAACAAATCCACCAAGTCACGTGCCTCAAGGGTTTCGCCACTTGCCTGCATTGAGAGATATCCCTGGATTACCTGTGAAAATGGGAAAGTCACGTGACTCACCTTGTGGAGGTGAGCATAGAACTTGTTGCGGGTCTCCCACAGATCGCGAGAAGGGTAACCCTGCGATACAGCGCACGCAGCGAATACGGCATTGAAGAAGATTTCCAACTGTTTAAGCGTCTGGCGGCCGTTTGCAGGTGTGGTGTCACCGGAGGAGAGTGTTTTGTTGTAGACTGAGGTCACGTGATTCAGGTGTGCACCAACCAATTCACGAAGGTTGTCGCTCTGATCACGTGACTGATCCCGTGATTGTGACTCTACCAGCTCTCTCAAACCCACGTAGTCGCCCCTTTCTAGCATTGCCAGCGTCAAGTGACTCATTGAGCGGTGTGCAACAGTGTGGAACCTCCTTACACCGCTGAAAATGTCGTCGTCCCTATTCAAACAACGTGACCTCGTCTCATACCTGGCCTTCTGCGACTCGCGTGTCTCCCACAACACCTCCAAGTTCACCTCCACACGCCTCTCCTCCATCATCAGGTGCACGTAGATGCCGTCCACTTTGGTATCCAGCATTATCCAAGTATTGGAAGGGGCGCCGTAGTCGTTGTTGGCATATGAGGAGGTCTTTCTGGCGCGTTTCCGCAGCCTCCGCTGGGCCGCGACGACGGTGCTGCTGCGCACCAGACCCTCTAAAACTGGGATCTCGTCAAGGTCGTGCTTCACGTAATTCCCAAGCTCAACACTCGCTTTTTGCAGGTGTTTCGGGCTCTTTCCAGTTCCAATCACCATGAAATTACCCAGAAATGATGACCCACTCGAGATTTCGTGGAGATTCTCCGAACCTGAGGGTTCCTCCCTCCTATACTGGGAATCCAGAACTTGTGAATATTTGGCGGTGTTCAAATCGTGTGAGATCGTTTCATTGTGCCCCCTCACATCGAACACGCATATGTCTGTAATTCCCAGCCTTTTCACTATATATTCAACTATTTTTTTCAGAGATTCCGGTGCACCAGGGGGGATTTCAGGCATGGGTGCTTCTTTTGGGCTGTGACCTCCGGTTATCTCCGGCGACTCCGACGGCCTCAGATACCATGGTAAGTCGTTCTGAATGGAACGAAACGTTGTGAAATGACATGCACCGGTGGATCCCGAATTGCTCTTTATCGGCCATTGCCTTATTGTAGTGTTGAAAGACCCGGAGGTTTGCGCGGGGGAGAAAGCGGGTGCGGGGGCGCCAAGAGACAACCTGGTGAGCCTTTCAAGTGGCCCAACGGGGTAAGTTATCCTTCTCAATCTCGATAGCATCATTAAAGAGACAGACATGTCGAAGGTGTAGCTGTTTTTGAGGAGTATATCCATATATATGGAAATAGAGGAGGTGGAGTACATTTTTTTGTATGTATTACAGTCACGGTGAAAAATGGCAGCATTTGTTGATTATGTAATGTAATTAGTGTGATGATGTAATTTGATCAATATGATGATGTAATCTATAACTCTGAAGGGAATCATTAATAATAAACTGATAATCCTAATTAAACAATGCTGATTATAATGTTGAATCCTTCTCAATTTATATCACTTCTTCCTAACATTCTTCCACTTAAAGGTAGCCCTGCCACTAGCATCTATAACCTTCTTTTTCTCACCCTTTTTCATGAGATTCCTCTGCAATTCCATTCTATCTTGGATCCCTTTCAATTTCTCCGCCCTCTCCATCCTTTGTTGTAGTGCTTTGAACTTTTTCACCCTCTTGGCATCCAAGTGCTGTTTCTCGTACCCTGAGGGAGCCTCCGGTGGAGTGTGATCGGAGTTCCGAGATTCGGACTTGCCAACTCCGATATCACGCACCAACTGCCCAATCCTCAACCGATTCTCACGCTTCTCCAATAACCGCTCATCCGTGTCAAAAAACTTGGACGCACTGAACTCCACTTTGTCCTTATGGGTGTCTACAAAAACGGTGTGATTCCCACTACTCTCAAACAGCAAGGTGTTCTTTTCCTTTTCAATTTTGCGCAGGTCGCGTGTTCTCATGGTGTTGACGTAATTGGAATCCTGCGTCTTTAGCAATAACACCTCCTCGTTCGAAAGCGTCTCATTACCTCTGTCGGTGACCAAGATTCCCCTCTCATCAGTCTTACGCCTCGTCATCGCATGGTAGTACTCGTCGGGGTTTCTCTCCGAAACCTTACTTTTCAGTGCCTTGAGTGCATTCTGCTTCTTGTGGTAGTCTTCTGCACGTAGCTTGTAGTCCTTTTTCTTTTCCAAGAGGCCCCATCTCTTTCGATTCTGGGGTTGGGACCTCTCCCTATGCTGTTTCTTTTGCACGTTGTGAACTAGGCGTGCCATCTTGCAGTGACTTTGACGTTGACTTTGTGTGTTATGAGAGCCGTCGCGATTTATGCTTGTTTGGACTGAGCAACTACTCACTATCGTGGTTGCTATACTATTCACCTCACTCTTTAGCTGTTCGTGTGTGGGGTTCCCTTAGGTGGAATGCGTTGGTAGTCAGTATGGTAAAACCCAAATGGAACTAAACAGATTGTAGAAGAAGAAGGAAAGAGTTCCAGTATGTGGTTTCTCTCACACTAAATATTCATTGAAATCACTATTTAAATGGTCCCCTATATAGATAACAGAAATAAATATTTTTTGAGTAGTACACGGGTGAAAAATTATGGATCTTGCAGCGATGTGCAGAAGGTGGTCTAAGGGCGGGTAACAGTGTTGTACGCGCACCGAGTTGTGTGTGGGGGGGGTGCGCGCAAGGTGGCAACGTCGCCTCTGGTGGGTGTGTGGGTGTGTGGGTGTGTCGTTTGGAGAGACTGATGTGTTGCTGGTTGTGTGGGTGTGTGTGGGGGGCTCTGTGGGCGTGTGGGTGTGTGTGGGTGTGGGGGGCTCTGTGGGTGTGGGGGTCTCTGTGGGTGTGGGGGGCTCTGGGTGTGGGGGTCTCTGGGTGTGTGGGTCTCTGTGGGTATGTAGGAGACCTGAGGCGTGGGGGACACTCGCTATCTCATTCTCCTGCCCCACAGTATATTAAACAACACCTCCTCATCAACACTCCTCAATAACCTAGATTCAAAGTTGAATCAATAACTGTACATTATATCATGACGTGGACGATAGGAGAATCGATCGTTGCTGCGCAGCAGGGCGGGTTCACCTTTGATAACGACCTGTACACTGCACTATGGATGGCTCTGGTTGGGGCCAAACATATAATAATATCGAGTGAGAATGTTTTGATAACACGACGGGAGGTGGAAATGGTGAGTTAGGTGCCTACGCGTTTATGCTTGTATTATGCGTGTGTGTCCTCGTATTCGTATATACTAACCGGTAGATCACCAAAACCATATGGCAATTGTCCGTCTTAGGCATTGAATGTACTGAAATGACATCGTACGATGAGATCCAGCGTCAATTGGAGTCATTTGCAGAGAGTAGCGAATCTAACACCGTCAAGCTGATTACCTTTATTGGATTGGAACTGACGGCACGTAGTGTCCAAGCGAGGCTATTTGACTATTTGAGCGAGAGGGGTGATGGTGTATTGATAGCCCCCATAGTGGAGAATGTCGATGGGTCAGAAGTTGAACTGGATAGTTCTTTAAATGAGGTTATGTGGTTTCGCCAGGTTCATGTTGGGGAGACACTTCCCGATGGGGTGTTTCCTTCAAGATTAGAACCGGAAACACCATACCGGGAAGTGTTTCCTTTAAAACTAACACTATTGCGATCGCTTTTGCCAACTATAAAGATGATCCCAGAAGTTAAACGGTATATACACGACATTATCATATTCACGAGGTTCCATAGGATGGTCACTGGAGGCGTACGGACCAAAGTTGCATGGGAAATGGAGGAGTTTGCGAGGGTTATGGCGGTTCTCAACGGGTATAACTACGTAATTCCATCTATGATCAAGACGAGTGCTCGCAAATTGCTGCCGTTAAAGATAAATGTGTGTGTAGATGGTGAAAATGAGCCAACGTTACAGTACGGAGGTGATGTTACGTTGATAAGGGAGGTTATAGGGAAATGGAATGCCGATTTAATAGTTGAGGATGTACTGAGCAACGTTCAGCCTCCAGTTTAGTAACTAGATGAGTATATGACTTATAGCTATATGAGCCGTATAGAGGGCAATATTGATGTAACAGTATAAGTATTGTAGACATTACAATCCGGTGACAATCCGGTGTATAATCAATAGATAAACCGGAAACACCCCCTATCGGGAAGTTTCCTTCAAGAGTTGAACCGGAAACGCTTCCCTACAGGGGAGTGTTTCCTAGACAGACAGTTCCCAAACATTGATAACACCATCAGACCCCGCGGAAACAACCTTCTCACCCCACCAACTCACCCCATTCACCCCATCCTTATGGGCATTCAACGCCTTGATATTCTTACCCGGCTTGGAAACACTATAGATGATAACCGAAGTGTCCAAAGAGGCAGACACAACACGCTCGTTGTCCTCGTTCCAGGCCAAACCGTTGATGGTGGCCGTCTGGAATGCCCACCTTGATGTCTTGACGGTCAACTGCGTCACGTCATACAACACAACCTTGCCAGAAGAGTCGCCAGCCGCTAGGAATTCGCCATTTGGCGAGAACTTGAGGTGGGTTGGTTTAGCCGTGAGAGGAGGAAGCGCCTTGCCAGTAGCCTGCAAAGGTTCCAGCGAGTAGAGCTCCACTTTATTGGCAGTTGCGTTTCCGACAGCCACTAAATCTTGATGGATATCGATACAAGTGGCCGCAAATGGTAGTTTTACTCTACTAGTCTCTACTGGGACGCTGTTTTGCAGGGTGTAGCAAGTCAGATACTCTTCAGATGCCACCACAACCACCTTCTGACGCTCGGAAACCGCAATAGCCTTTGGCTGCTGGGGCAACAAAACGCTGCCGACAAACCGGTGGCCTTCGATTACCCGTAAAACATCATCCCATCCGGCGGAAACCACTTGGGATCCCAAAACAGACAGCCCAACAACCAGGTTGGTGTGGCCAGAACCGGTTACCGGCACGGCAGTCCCGTTTGGATCCCATGCCAAAACACGGCCATCTGCACTGCCAGAGTAAAGTGGCCCTTCTCTACAAGCTACAACATCTGTTACGCTCTTTTGGTTGCCGTAGACAACCCTGAGAGGTGTCTCACCGCCCTCATTCTCGTCAAAATAGTACAAGTTGCCTTCAAACGTGAGGCCTACAACATATTTCAAAGTACACACAACGCCTACAAACTGATTCTCCAGCTTTCTCTCCAGCCTCCAGGTGGCCAGGATGTCACCTGACTCAACGTCCCACTTCTTCAGGGTCCCATCCGCTGAGGCCGTGACGAAACAGTTGCCTGAACCGGAAAGTGTCCAAGAAAGGGCAAAGATTCCGCCGTCGTGGCCTTCCCTTCCGCCGATAAACTTGATGAACTCACCTGTTTTTCCATCGTAGACAACAATCTTACGGTCCGTTCCAACGCTTACGGCGTAAACACCGTCATTGGAGTACTTTACGTCTTTGACAAAGTTGGTGTGGAAGCCTCTGACGCTCGCGTTGAACCTAAAGGGAGGTCCGTGATAGTAGACGAGGCCGGAATCGTCGGAAACGGTTACTGCTCTATACGGTCTATTGGGTTTAATGGCCACGGCGTTCACCTGGGCAGAATGACCAGAAACCTCCCCAACGGTATTACCGGAATCAGCGGTGAAACAGTGGCCGTACCTCTCCTTGCCGTTGCCAACTGCAATGATCCGTTGAGAGTCGGCGTCCCAGGCGATATCGTTAATACGTCCATTGATTACAGAATATTCACCTTTTACAGTAAAACCGGAAACAGTTTCCGTACTCGTACTCGTACTCGTATTCGCACAGTCCCACACCTTGACGTTTCCAGCTTCGTCTCCAGAGGCCACATAGAAGCCAGAGGGGGAGAACCTTGCAACCGTTGTTGAGTACGAATGGGCTTTAAATTGAACGGAGAGTTCGGGGGAAGCTATGGAACGAAGGATAATCGACTTTCCAGAGGCGTACGCAATTCGATCAGATTTAGGGTCATATGAAAGGTGCGTGGTGATGGCCCGTGAAGTTGTTGGAAGGGGGCCCAATAAGGTGACTAGTGGTGTTAGCTTTTTTGGATAATTGATATACAATAACTGATATGACATAGATATAACAATAGTTTAGATTTCACTCCATCACTTGGCTCCACAGTAAACTACTGGAGACGCGGCTGTTACTGAAGATGCGGCTGTCTGTGTACTCACGTTTTGAAATTGGCATTTTGAAAATAAAGTTGTGATGTTCAATTGGGGTTGGCCAGTTGAAAGTTTGATTTCGATATTCTTTTTCACCGCAAGGAATTGGGAATTCAATTGGGATAATCGGCCAAGCCTGGCGTTCCCAAGGGGCTGAGCGCCGATGGAGCTGCAGCCCCATGCAGCCCCAGCCTCTAATATGACAGCCCCAAAGATATATGAGCCCAAGATTATTTATATATTTATATTTAGATGTATAATAATTGTATATTTATATATTTGGATGTATGAAAATAGTTGAGTTAATATTAATAATGGTTATTCGGATAGTTCACGATCTTTTAAGGTTTGATAGGACATTTAAAAGTTGATGCGAAATGGTTGCAATGCATTATTGAGTTTAGTGTGGATTTAGGGTGGGTTTAGTGCGAATTGATGCATGAAGGGGGACTAAAGTGGACTAAAACTACGCTAAAACTGTGCTAAAAGTAGACTAAAAATATGCTAAAATATGCCAAAAGTAGACTAAAAAAACTATAATAAATGGAAATGATTTATATTATACAATCAGACAACTGTCAATAGAGCTTTCTCTATTAATCGATCGCCATTTAAAAGCTTAGCATTAAAATCTCGCTATCATTTGATTGATTGATTCAATCATATCTAATAGATTAATACCTAATATAATAAAATTCCATACCTAATATCTCATATCTAATACATTAATATCCAAGATCTCAATCTCAAGAACCCAATCTAACATTAAATATCTAATACTTTAATATATCACTTAAATCCGGCACATCGTCCATTCTCTCACCCCCCTCGTCCATTTCATCTCTGGCATTCCCTCTACGCCTTTCCTTTGCCTCATATCGATTATCCAATATCCTTGACAATTGACGTTCCACCTCTTGTAGTTCACCCTTTGGTCCCAACAAATCAGGACAAACCATATTGATCTTTTGCCCATTAACCATCTTGATATTTCCCTCAAATACCCTCTCGATTACTCTATCAACTCCATTAGGTGACTCCAGTCTATTTTGGGTGAGAACGTATTGGCACACTGAGTCGTAGTTTCCTTCCAAGGCTTGTAGGCTGAGCTCTTTGATGATGGTTTGCATTATGTGAATGGATGGTGAGCGTTGGTTTAGTAGGAGCGTGTTTATCCTGCGAAATGGGTTGACTGAGGCCAATGCTGAGGCCAATGCGTCAGCATTGGCTGAAGTCGATGCTTCATGATTCACTTCATCCACTTTAGCCCTCACTTTATCATTGGATTCATTGGCTTCATTGGCTTCAGCTGGAATAGGCAAACTAGACGCTTTCTCATAGTCTCCTGTATGGAAACCGACACTGAAATCATCGTCAACACTCCCACAATTGCCATCCAAATCCATCGCCAAAACCAGCTTATCCATCGTATCCACCATTTCCTGACTAGGGACCGTTGGCTCCAGCCGCTCGTATTTGGGGTCTTTTTCACCCAAGATCCCAGAGAGTTTATTGAAGTTGGGCATCTTTATATCCTCAGCAAATGGTAGTCTAACCAGACTAAACGCGTATACTTTCGAGTCAGCATCTTTGCTATTCCTGTCAGCATACACTTTCGACTCAGCATCCAGTTTACGTTTAAGGCCCCCGCCTCCCATTTCTCTCTCTTCTCCTCTCTCTTTATGTACAGCATCTTGCTTATCACGAAAAACTTCCTGCTCAAAGGGACCTTCCTGGTTATCAAGAAGAACAGGAATCAAAACCCCCATGTTAACCTCTGCGTTGATCCTCTGCACAAACCTCACAATTGCGCAGCTCTTGGCTTCCAATAACGCCCTACACAATAGATTAAACAGATCCTTCTCTGCCAGGTTGGAAGAACCCCAGGAGCCCAACGACCCTTCTGGCCCACTCACAATCAGAATACTCTCACTTCCAAGGTACCAGGGAAAAAGAGACGTTTTCTTTATGAACCCTCTAATATCAATTGATGGAAACGTTGGAAACTTGATGAGCCGTTCGAGCGTCTGCGTCAGGGGAACGGTGCTCTCTCCGTACTTGTAAACCTTCATCAATGAGGGCTCAACAACGGTTCTGTCCTCACCTCCCACCTGTTCTACTTGATATTCTCTAAACTGCTTAACACTATAAAACTTGGCCCCTCCTTCTCCTCCTTCGCCTCCCTCCCCTTCCAAACTGCCTTCCTCCGCCCCTTCGGCCACCAGCTTTCCACGTGACATCTTCTCCACCTTCACTCCAGGGTACCCCTCCACCTTCATCACCAGTGAAAGAGAATCGGTAATCCTGTCGTATATACCCCCTCCAAACATTGTATTGGAGACATCTATGGAGTTCACATCACACCCCAGCCGGAGCTCACCAGCAAAGATACGCACAGGCTTATATCTCCTAGGAGGCTCCAATCTCCAGTCTCTGGCGTACTTGAGGGCCTTCTCTATAGAGATGAATATCGACTTTTCAGTACGGGGATTGGGAAACGAGCAAACAGGGTTGGGTTTTGCGAGTTCTCTACAAACAACACGCCAATTTTTGATATTAACACCTCGAACTCTTTCCTCCTCTTCACTAGGTGCTTCAGGTGCTTCAGGTGCTTCTCCTTTGCAGTCCACCAACACCAGCATAATATTGTGCTGTCTCAACAACTGTGCAATTCCCTGCAACAATTCCCTATAAAAGTCACTTGCCGTGTAATAGTTCGACAATAGGAAAATCGAAATCTTTTCTCTACCCGGAGAGGCTGCCCTACGCTGCTTCGGAAGCGTATCGTGAATTACCTGAATGGCCACCAGCAGGGCTCTCGAGAGGTCAGCCTCTTCTTCAACGTTTATGGGGTTATGGTTTACAGAAATAGCGCTATTGAAGAGTTTCAAGGTTGAATAATTGGGTTGCTGGAAGGGTAGCACAACTGAGCAGTTGCGAAAGTCGCCGGGATGCTCAAGAGCAGAGGGGTTATTGGTTTCTAGCTGTCAGTTTGGTCCAATTACTTTGAATGAGAAACCAACTTACCAGTGGAGTGGACGGCCAATGCGGCCACTTGGTCATTTTTCTTTCCTCTGATTATCTATGGGTGTTAGTGGGATGAAATTGTATTCAATTGGAGTGGAGGGGTCTCACCTTTTGGACGATAATGTCATATGCGTATCGCTTCGCATGGTCCAGGTACCCTTGCATTAGTGGGCTCTGGTCGAAAACAAAGAGGGTTAACTCTTTATCTGACATTATGGGAGCTTATGGGAGCTTATGGGAGCTTATGAGAGCTTATGGGAGCTTATGGGACGTCACGTAGACTGAATGTGAGTGAATGAGAATAACTGAGAATGCCCCAGCCAAAAGCATAATAGAACGCTGAGAAGATCAACTGAAGATCAATTAAAGATCAATTAAAGATCAATTAAAGCTAAAAGATCAATTGAATCACAATTGAAGACATCTCTATAGAATAAATAATCCAGTATCGTTCTCTCCAGCGTCGTTTATCTCCACGATCCGGTTATTCTCCACGATCCGGTTATCCACCACATACAACGTGCATGATGCAGGCGGTGCGCAACTTTAGCGTACTTATGAAACTTTATAATTACACTAGCGACTGATTGTTCATACACTGGCTTTGGTAAATGAGTGAAAAAATATAAAACATATTAGACGATTGAATAGAATTATTGAAAATATTATGTTTATATATATCTGAACAACTGTGGTGTCACCTTGGCCAATTAGCACGTAATCAGTTATGTAATAATTATGAATTGTGTAATCAGTTATGTAATGAATTATAGATGATCTCCTAAGTCTCCTAAGTCTCTCACCACGCACCTCACGCCCAAGCATCTTGACGCGTCTCCTATTTTAGTATGCATGTACGGTTATGTAAGGTGGGCAGCAGCAGGCAGCTCATCGCGTGCCGGAATGGGAACTAATTGTAGAGGAAGTGAATATTGTCCGAGAAAGTGAATGTTGACCGAGAGAGTGAATATTGACCGAGACATGTAAACTCGTGTCTCTCTAATATCTTCTAATTCCCTTTTACCAAACAGAGTCACCTGGTTGGTTTTGGCTCCTACACTCCTGACTTGCTCCTCATACTGGCGCGCCTCTTCACGCAGAGCACTAAGGCAGACAGCACTAAGGCAGAGACGCATATTCAACACTAGTGCATGAGCACCTACATTAGACTGGTTTTCCGTTTCCGGTATTTCAACCCACTTATCTGTTTTTCAATTCACCCACCATGGCCCATTACCATTATTGATCACTGGTTATAATCTCATCATGTATAAATCGATTCTGGCAAAGCTCAAGGAGGAGATCAAGGCGTGGGAATACAGCTTTGCCGCTAGTCACAATGGCAATAAGCCAACATATACCGATATCGATGCCAACCCTGATATCCAGCGAAAGTATAAAGAGTATCGAATGTATAAGAAGAGGGCGCAAGAAGGTGCTTCTGCACAGAAAACTGCTTCCACACCCACCAAACGACGGCACATAGATAACGAGGGGAGTAGAAGTGGAGAAGGGAAAGAGATTGAAGAAGATGAAGAGAGCGAAGAAGGTGAAGGTGAAATCACTGGATTGGGCCCCACTCCTCAATTGGCAGGAAGAGTATTAGGGCTATTTGAGATCAGCTTTTCTCCCAAAAGAAAATCACCTCTTAAAAAGCAACCGCAGCAGGAATATGAAGCTCTTTTCAAAACCCCCAGCAAGAAAACAGGCCGCAAACTGTCCTTTACACCTAAAGCACAGAATAATAATGATGCTGTGGCTCCAAACACCGTAAATCCACATGTAGTTTCTCCGCAAATGGCGTCTGAAGTGTCAGAAACTCCTCTTTATCTAAGACACCAGAGCCAAATAGCCCATAGACTAACAAGCACTCTGCCGTCTCCTAAACCGGGGTGGGAAACTGAAGAAGAGGAGATACACCAAACGCCGGGAAACCGTAGACAGCTAAGCAATGAGATAGCTAAAGAGATAAGCAGTCATGATAAAACTCCCACCAAAAATGACAATCCTCATGACGCTTCTGGTGGTTCTCCCTTTTGGGCCACCGAGCCATCGCCAATTCTATCATTCAGCCAGCGAACCAAGCGGAAATCGCTCTTTGAAATGAAGAGCGAGGTGTTGGAGTTTCAAAGAGAAAATCTCACAATACAGGGGATTGCAGAGGATGAAGAAATACAGAGACTTATAGAGGCGGAGAGGTTGGGTGAAGAGACAGAATTGCCAAGTGGCGAAGAGGTGGCTAAATGGAGAAAGAGAGGAACACAGAAGAGGACCACCAGGAGGGTTAAAATACGAGCGCGGGGAAATGGGAATGGAGAAGACGAGAGGGATGAGTTTGCCGGTGTTGATTTGAGAGAGAAGATGGCACAGTTGAGGGGAGAAGCTGATGAAAGTGGTGAAGATGAAAGTGGTGAAGATGAAAGTGGTGACGAAAGTGGTGACGAAAGTGGGGAGGACAGCCACCGAGATCCAGTGAAGCCTAGCGTTGATAATGGCAAGTTTAAGCCCATCACCAATAACTTTGTCAAGATGAAAATCCACTATAAGAATAGGGGCAAGTTCAAGCGGAGGCGGTAGGCGTGTCATTAGATGATTAAATAAATTTGTACTAATCCTGTCCACCTACTTAGTATGCCCTTCTACTGTAGCTTACTATTATGCCTATTATGCCTATTATGCCTGTCCACTATCGCTGTCTACTATGCCTATCCATTATGCCTATCACAACTATTTATTATGCCTATCATAACTAGTATGCCTATCACAACTATTGTGCCCACTTTCTATAATAAAAACTTCTCATCTGTTATGCCAACAACTCCAACATACCAGAAATCCGCTGCGCCTCCACCGCCTTTTCAATCTCAACCTTCAACCTCCTCTCCAGCGCAACCACCAACTCCTCCAAAATCGCACTCGTCTCGATCAGATGGCCATACATTTCAAACACAACCCCGAGATAATCCGCAACGATACTGACACTACGGACATCCTCGAGCGCCTTGAGACACCACGCCAAAAGCGGCTCCAAAGACGCCTCGTCCCGCTCTGCCAATGCCACTCTGATTTTACCCCTCGACTTGAGCTGCTCCAAGGCAGTAACACAACTGTCCCGTGACACCCCAGAAACCAACGCGCTATCCAAAGCGTCGGCCCATCTGAAAGCGTTGATGTCCTTTTCGAATTGCTTCAGCTTTTTAGACGCCGTGGCGGAACTCTTTTCCTTCACCACCGAGTGCTCGGCTTCTCCATGGTAATCGGCACCGCGCATCATCCTGGCAAAGGCATTGCTCTTGATCTCTTTAACGCCCTGCTTGACACGGGGCTCAGACTTGCGTGTACGGATAGTCAGCAGGCCAGACGTGAGGCCCACCACCAGATGCTTATGGTCAGGTGACACGCCAGCGGCGAGAACACCAGCGCCAAACTTCCACCCAAACTTGACGCCCCAGGTGGGGGAAGAGGAGTCAAACACCTTAACGTGTCCATCAAGGGATCCGGCAAGGACTCCCCTCTCGCCCGCATCTGCGAGGCACGTGACCGCTTTGGTGAAGTTGGTGAGCGACCTACCCAGTTTACCGGCCGCAAGGTCCCATACTTTGATATGGTTGCCTGCGGCAGCTACAAGCGAGGATGAGTTGGACGCCAGCACGTCCTCTACGGGGTCGCTGTGGGCAAAGTCCAGGATGGGGTCGCCTCCTGCTCTGGAGTCAAACACCCGCACGTGACCGTCGTAGCAGCCCGTGGCTACCAGCCCGGCGGTATCGGGGATAAAACACGCACTACGGATATAATCGGAATGGTGGCTAAACGTTACAAGCGGCGTTTGCGAATTGCTGATATCGTAGAGCTTAGTTAGGCGGTCATCTCCTGCAGTGACTACGTGCGTGGCATTTGTTGGAGAAAACTTGGTCACATGAACAGGATGTGAAGAGGCATTGATCGTTACAAGCAAGGTTCTGGGCTGTATGGCATCGAAAATCTGAACCAATCCGGTAGCATCTCCCGCCACAAGCAGCTTACCGTCGTGGCGGAACTCTCCACAGTACACTACATCCTTGAACCTTGAAAAGTTCTTCACCACGTTGCGCGTCTTTGACGAAAAGACCTGGACCCGTGCGCTACTTGTGACTGCGAAATCGTGTGGTTTCTGTGGGTTGAAGTGTATGTGAGTTACCGCGTTGTGTTCTTTCACCAGCTGGGTGTTGATGAAGCCTCTCCAATACCTCTGTTCGGGTGTAGTTTGCCCAGGGAGGGTTGGGTTACGTGCCTGAAGCACTCTTTGCTGGGATGATGACATGATAGCGATAAACGGAGTGGTTTACGTGGTGTATCCGTATAGTGTATCCGTATAGTATCCGTATAGTATCCGTATAGTGTATCCGTAGAGTAGATACGTTATGTGGTGTATACGTTATGTATAGGCGGTGTATAGAATGTCTGCTGGAACGGTACTTTTCGTTCCAGTTTCAGGTGTAACGGTGTAGCGTTGAATTGCTCAGTATCAAATTATCAAAACAAAACTTGTCCAAAGTGCCAGTTCCCCTACAAGCTGATATATTCATCCATACCCCATAGTAAATTAACTATGGGAGTGAAATTTTCAAATATATTTTTTTAGACGTTTGCGTGTTACACGACACAATGTGCATACATAGTTAGCATGATGTAATCTTGTGTTGATTGATTAGATAATCAGTGGAAAGAGCTGATGTAATTCAAACATAGAATTGATTATGTAAGTAATTAGAGGGCGCTGATAAAGTAGATTATAAAGGGTAAGCGGTGGAGGGAAGGAAACCTCTCCTCTGCTTCTTATTATGGTGGGTCATCTAGTGGGTTATCTAGTGGGTTATCTAGCGGGTTACATGGGTTTACCTAGTTGGTTACATGGGTTTACCTAGTTGGTTATCTAGTGGGTTATCTAGCGGGTTATATGGGTTTGCCTAGTGGGTTACATGGGTTTGCCTAGCGGGTTATCTAGTGGGTTATCTAGCGGGTTACATGGGTTTACCTAGCGGGTTACATGGGTTTACCTAATTAAATACAAACAGGGGGGTAGGTGTTCCTAATTAAATATAAATATCTATCTATCATAACATCGCTGATCGACGGATTAAAGATCTGGATAACATAGAAGTGGCTTTATCACCTCTGGTAACAGCCAGCCAACTTGCTCAGGAAATTAGAGGTGAAACACGTAATGGCTGATGTAATCATATATCGAGAGATGACCAAATAATCACTCGCATGAGATTTGCTAATGGATGATCTAAGCATATATATAAGCATAGATAAGCATATATATATATATATGGCCTCGGGCACTAATAGGGAGAGGTGATAAAAACAAAAAAGAGAGAAAATAATGATAAGCAGCATGCATTGATATTGTTGACAACCCATAGATGTAGATTTTCCATGTCGATTGTGCTTGTAACCCGTCTTTATGCTCGTATGGCACATCCTCATACGGCAATGCTCATATGGCACACGTAGGGTCCATGTGATAAAAGTGGTTCTCTTCAAGCAGCCTTTCAGCCTTATCAGCAATGCCACACAATCAGGCCAAACAATAGGCCACCTTCTCAAACAAGAACCGAAATCGGAGCATCCATACTGGCCATTCCACAGTGTTCTCTAGATCCATTTCTGCGTGAGCTGCCTGCCCAATACATCTACTAGTAGACTCAAAGTCCCACCTCCAACTGGGCTTCAGCCGGGCCAGAGATATTGGCTGTCTCGTGAGCTCCTTCCTTTTCTGGACACACAGAGCTCTCATCATGCGCATCCGTGAAAAAGAAGATGCACTTCGTCTGATTGGTGGAGAGGATGCACTTCTAAAGATAGCCTGGCTCAATGGCTCAATGGCTCAATGGCTCAAGGGAACAGAGATAGCCTAGAGCCTGCTGTAGGCATATTTCCAAGGAAATAAATCCCGTTCTACTCCGTTCTTCTCACATCAAGTGAACTCTTTTACAGAGTTCAACTATACTGGATCGGCCTTGCTCAATATGAGAGAATGCCCATCCCCACCAAGTCCTGCGTTTGCAGCACTCCCTCAGCCCCTATTAGTCCAAGGTTTTTTCGCCCATTGTAAGGCTGCATGCCAACAAGAGAGGACATACGCTAAAGGCCCAAATACAGTGGCCAAAAGGCATTAATTTTCGGCCGCTCTCCAGTTATGTAATCAGAGTCATTACGTCTCTTGAAAAGTTTGGCCTTTCCTGCGGCGGGGGCTGGAATATCACAAGATTATGGTGCCATTCCCAACTACGGAGACCAAAGCAAATGTGGTTTTTTGATGGGAAACAGATTTCCTAATCCTCTCGCCGTCCACCGGCCTCTTATTTTTCAACACTATTTATCTTTTGCCTCAACAAATGAACGAATGATTCCTGCCATTCCTTGCCGTCAATCCCTGTTTCTACCCCTGAGCGACTTTTGCTTCCAACGCGCGCCAAGACCAGCCTAGGCCAGCCAAGACCAGTGACTGCTTCGTGACGTACAGCGGCATGCGCATCCGGAGGCGGTTACCGAATATGTGAGTGGTAGTACATGCAACCACACTGCAAATCATGCATAAAAGCTGCATGCAGAATGCTTGATTCCGCATCTCTTGATCTGGACCTACGGCTGCAACGACTAATGAGATGTGTGGGTACCCGGTGCACACAATAAACGTGAGCCATTAAAGACGAGCAATTTGTCAATACGGTTGTAATTTCTCCAACTCCATTCATTTGTGATATCAAATATCAGGTTCACTGTGTGATCAGGTTCACTGTGTGATCAGGTTCACTGTGTGATCAGGTTCACTGTGGAAGTGACCACCAGTAGATGCAGCAGGGGACTGGAGACGAGTTTTGGTGGTGGAGCACAGCCATGGTAATGGAACGCACCCCCAATGATACTTTTGTTTTCAATAACGCGTACTCGTTTACTTTCCAGCCTCAGTTTCTAGTTGCATTGTTTCTTTTATGCAAGTACTGTATGTGGATTTCCCGGATAGCATCGGTTGCAACTGACGAAATCCGGCTTGCAGCTGCCATGCATCACTCTGCATATCTGTGCATCACGCGATGGTCCTCCCGCCTCTCTGCCGCTCCCAAGACACGGCTGGACGGTAGAGAATTCAAATATAACCGAGATTAATCACTCCTTCTCCCTCTTATTTTACAAAACTGGTCACACGACCAACTTTTGAGAAGCAAAAGACCGGAAACCGTTGACACATCGAGCAACATGATATATGCGTCAATGTGCATTACATTAGATATTGAATAGACTCTGGTGGAGTTCTTTGAGGTGGATGGTTTTGGAGGCTTGCAGTCAAATTCTTTAAGACAATTCGTCAAGATAATCCGTAAGAGCTGGTGTTACAGGTTACACATATCCACCTCTACTCTGAAGCCAACTCTAATAGCCAACTCTGAAGCCAAATCTGATAACCAACTCTGATAGCTTAACTCCATTATCATTAACCCAATACAATTAACCATTACAATTAACCATTACAATCAATTACCAAGTGGTAGCTGATTATAAGAAACACCTGGTATTGAGTAACCACCCTTGAACATATCCTCCAGATCCTCATAGTATACATCACCGTACTCCGCATGAACAGGTGTAACGCTTATAGCACACATCTCAGTCACCATACGGTCAGACGGTAAACTCTGCAGTCTGGCATCTGAGTGCACCATTCCTGTGCTATGAGATTCTTCATAGAGAGAAGAAACTTCAATCGCACCCGTCTCCTTATCCACATCAACCACAGGCATCATCGAACCCCCGTTAAACGATTTAGAATGTACAAAATGGGGGTCAGCACACCCAACCTGGCTGCTCCTTCCCACGAGGGGAAAATTGACGTTGAGTCCCACACCGGGTGGTAGGATTCTCGGTGTGAAACTCTCGTTTTCCACGTCATCATGCGATTTCTCCTCCGTGTGGTGTTTTGTGCCGGTTTGATCAACGTACCTGGAACGTGAAGAGACAAAACCGGCGTGTGTACCCAATTGGGTGGAATTCGAGTTTGCTTCTAGCATATCGATCAACCTGACAAGCTTGTTGGCATAGATGTTTGCGGGAAGCCACGGGTCGTTCTTCCTCGCTAGCTGCTCCCTCTCGTCTTCGAGCACGTCGATGAAGAAAGTGTGTTTCGATTCGACGGTATTTACAGATATCACCGGGATGTTCCGCAGAGCACACAACTTGAGAACACTATACGACCCGCTGGAAACCTGTTCCAAGGGGCCAATGGCGGAGTGCTCGTTGGGGCCCGAAACTACAAGGTCGATTGGCATATTATTATAAAAGTGAGGCACTATAAAATCCAACCCGAATGCAGCTGCGCCCAATGCTGACCCATCGATGTACCAAATGTCTTCCGAGACTGGATCCCTTCCATACACAGGGTCTCCGTATCTCACGTAGTAGTTGAACTCGGCAGCAGTTGCCCTTTCGACCTTGCTGCCCTGATTCAAGTACATCCTTGCACCGGCCACCTTCATATCGGACAGAGGAGCCACAACAATCACGTTGTGGCCATCAGCCCGCAAGGTGGAGTATGTTGTTCGTATGTTTTCTGTGACCCACGAGTCGTCATTTGTAAGTAGAATGTTCAGGCAATGGCATTTGGTGAAGAGAGTCACCAAAAAAAGTGACAGTGTGGAGAATATCATTGTAGGAAACTTTGAACTAATCCTTGCGAGTGGAGTCAGTTGCGGGATGTGTTTGGATATGCGTTTTGGACGTTGTATTTCCGATAATGTGCTTGGGTAATGTGTCTGGGTAATGTGTTTGGGTAATGTGTCTGGGTAATGTGTTTGGGTAATGTGTCCGGATAAGACAGCTGACGAACTTGATTTCCGTCCTTCCCTTCTACGAGCGACAGCTCTATACTTATATGATACCAAACAAGTACTTATAGCTTGAATATATTTCAGAGATCGGCGTCTATTCAGTAATATATATTGGAGTCACATCACGCCGAGTATAACGGTCCGATTGCTTTCACGTTATACACCATGATCGTATATACGTCATGTAGGTGGTTTAGCCGCCTGCCTTAGTGCAATCTTTAGGGTCAGAGGCATGCGTGAGCCCGCAGCGCATGTGGTCCGTGCTATGTTAGACTACACCGGAAACTGCCTGAATCGGAAGCGCATGAGATACAGGTGCAGCGAACTAACGAATATGCGCTGAAGAATCCCACTGCATGATGCAGCAGCAAACCGCCTTGCCACGTGCGGCCAACGGTTCATACAGCAGCAGTGGGCAGGCAGGCATGCAGGCGCCACGGCACCTTCCTATTCAGCATTTCCGCCAGCTTATCCGCTGACCAATCTCACCCGTTGCCATACGTTTTAGGTTCCTGTAACCGGTATATAACGTGGGGTCATTTAGAAAATTACCCACCAAGGGCCAATCAGCGGGCCAATCAACTCTACCTTACCCCTTCGAGGAGGACCCTTGCCGATCATATACGTGCTTCTCATTGGGAAGTGTTAAACTTTGTTACACCATCTCGATTGCGGGTGATATATCGGGAAATTATCGGGATATTTATTCTATACTGCATGTACGGTTACCCATCGTGGGACACCAGCGGTGGCACCAGCCGGTAACACCATGACACCAGCCTGTAGCGGAAACGACAGCTGGTAACACCAGCCGGTAACGCCATAACATCAGCCTGTAGCGGAAACACCAGCCGGTAACATCAGCTGGTATCACCATAACATCAGCCTGTAGCGGAAACACCAGCCGGTAACATCAGCCTGTAGCGGAAACAACAGCTGGCAACATCAGCCGGTATCACCAGCCTGTAGCGCATCATGTTTTCGTCAACTGGTCTATTAATTGGGGAATTTATCTGGTGCCCAAGCCCCCTGTGAACTCCAAAAGAATGAAAATATAAAAGCTAAAATCAAAACAGCAATGGACTCCTAATGCCTCTTAAATGTCTAATACTCCTGTAGCTGCCTGAAACTCATCTCATACTTGATCCAATTGCTCAAGCAGTTCTGCGACGCAAGCACCTCGTTGGCAAACACACCCGCACTACACCCTTTGCACTTGTCGCTATTGGGACAGTTTGTGTATGACTCAAACTGGTAGCCAATGTCCCTGAACCAGTGGATCTTCTCCCTGTCCTCAAACAGGCTGAGGCCGATGGAGTGCACCTGACCGTCGCTCCAAGCCTCGTAGAAGAAGCCTCCCTGGTTATCCATGCTGGTGACCCAACTCGTGTATGCTGTGTCTCTGAAGAAGTCCATGTTTGCGATCTCAAAGTCAGGGGAGAAATGGCACGTCGAGTACCCGTTCGCCCTGGCGGTTATCTCCGGGTTCTGTTGGCTCTCCGTCAACCACTTGAAGGCACCGTTGGGGTTCACGTGCTGGGAGTAATCGAGCACATGCTCCAACGTCTTTGGCCACAGCGTCTCAACCGTCGAAGGCTCATCGTACAGCGACAGCACAAACCCATACGTCTTGTGGCTCGTCTCCATATACTTGAACACATCGTAGTCAATGTCGCAGAAGTACCGGCTGCCCGGCTCCACCTTCCAGTACCACTTGTAGCCGCTTAGCCCCTCCAAACGGTGCAGGAACACCGCGTTCAGCCTGTTCACCTTCTGCACGGTCTCTGCCGCTGAGCTGTGAATACCCTTCTCTTCAAGCGCCTTGATTCCGGCAGCCGCGCGCCCACGGTCGATGTGCTCGGGAGTCTCCCAAGCCGCGCTCGGCACAACCTCAAAGTGGCACTCGCCAGAGGCGTGTCTCCTGACAGCGTCCTTGAACTCTTGGGTAAACTCACCCACGCCGACAAACGTGAAGGGGTAGTGGAAGTGGCGGTTAAAGGACTCCTCAATGCTCCTGAGGGAGTAGATAACCTCTTGCAACTCGTGGCTGACGACAACCATCAGCAGCGTGGCACTGGCTTTCACGTACTTCTGCTTGGCCAGTTTCTTATTAACCGCCTGAAGGCTGCCTTTGAGGCTCCCATGGTTGTACACCAGGTCGGAGTAACGCGGCTCAGTGATCTTCTTCTGGAAAACCTCCTCGTACAGGTCAACGTTGTCTTCCAGCACCTGCTCACTCGTGCGGTTCTCGTTCAGATCGGGATGGAGCAGCCCAAGGAGCTCCGAGGTTCCCAGTGCCACCTTGGCCGAAGCGGATCTGCTCGAGCCAAAAATCGCACCGCCAATTTTCCCGTTGATAATTATGCCATGGCCGTCGCCTCCGGCGTTGCTCGTGTCGGAAATATGGGGCACGTTTGACGCAACGGCCTGTGGAGAGTCCCTGCCGCTGGACATCACTTGGATCAACACCAATAAAGCCAGCACGGCACCAACCAGCACCTTGAAGCGGACCGGTTGAGTCGCCATTCTTTAAATAAACCTGAACGATTGCACCGGTGAAGAGAAAATGCTATGAAAAATATGTGGGTATGATATGGTTCTGGGAATCGCGTTTGGCAAGTGTCCTTTTTTAAGAGGTGTTTTGGTATCGCGATGCGGAAGCCTTTTAATGGTGGTGAACGGAATGGTGTGGTGAACGGAATGAGGTTTCGAAACTACAGTTTCCTCTCAACTCTCAAACAGACCAAGTTTCTAAACGAGCGAATAACCGTCTATGATTAATATTTATCTTCTTATCGAAAGATACAGACAGTACACAGGATCCAAAAAAATATCAAGGCTCCCTTTTGCTGGTGTTTCTTTCCACTCAAAAAAACACACTGTAAAACCACCCTCCTAAACCCTCCTAAACCCTCCCAAGCCAGACCGAAACTGCCTGCCAAACTGCCTGCCTGGGATATTATGCGTGTCAGCATACATTGTTGTTGCCGCGCATGCAGAAAAACCAGCATTCCGCCAAAAGTGTTTAGCACATTTTGACGTGTGCCGAGCACGCTAAAACAGCACCAGGCAGCAAACACAGCACCAGGCAGCATAGCGCACGACGCAGTAGGTGTGCCTTTTTTTTTTTTCGGCAGAGGCATGCCTCTTTCGGCTAGGGAAGAGTATCTATCGCATCCCCTTTTGGTGGCTGCACAGACTTGTCCCTTAGAGGGGAATGTAAGGTGAGGAAGCAAAAGGTTAGGGCAAAAGGTTAGGGCACGAGTTTCATAATAGGGGAGGAAAACATTAGGTATGTTTCCATGTATGTGTGTATGTATGTATATATCTATGTATGTATGTATGTATGTATGTATATATATCTATGTATGTATATATATGTAAATATATATATGTAAATTATAGTTTAGCAAGCAGTTGTATTTATTACAAACACACCTCTTAGAGATCCTTTCGAAATAATCGGCAACGGGGAGGCCGGTGGCGGCTTGACACACGTGGAGACGGAAATCATGTGTGTTCTCTGGGATCTGGAGATTTGATACCTGATGCCTTATGCATGAACACTAGACGAGCTTCTGGTGCTCATGCCGTTTCCGGTCTTTGGTTTGGTGAGCGCTGTATTTTCTGCATGCATAAAAGAGATAGCGCTAACGTCTCCCGTGACATGCACGTCTACAGGACATTTAAGAAATACGGCGCTAGCGGGCACTGGTTGCATCCTCCACGTGAACTGGCCTCAACCTATAGGACATTGCCTTTCCAAGTTTTATGTTTATCCTAAAGGTATCTCAATATGTATACGATTCTCAGTCTCTCAACCTCCTCAAAGAAACGGCTGTACAATAATTACGATTCCAAGCCTCCTCGAGCCGCCAGTGCAGTCATTGCAACCGCACTTCATCTTTTGCCGGATATGCACCTCTACACCCTGAAAAATCGGAACAACGAGCACCCCAAGACCCTCGAACCACTTTCAGAATACGAGATGCGTTGTAAGATCTTCTTTTACCCTTGATGTCGTGTTGTGGATCGCCGTGTAGTCCGTTGTGTGTCTGTTTACCAATCTCCACCATGTTACTGGTGGAATATTGGTGGTGGAGAGTGCATTACGTGGTATCGTACAACATGTGATAGTTCTGATCGTGGAAACGGTTTCTACGCTAGTAAAGCAGATACAATTCAAGTCTCTTGGACACTCTCAAGGATAGCCTTGCGGGGTCTTGAGATGTGCACTGATTATCCTATGCGACACAAAATGGGCGGTGAATCCTCTTTTTCCGTTTCTAAATTGTAGACAAACAGTTTTTACATAGATGTAGGACCAAGGATCATGTCACACGATCGTATTGTAGGGTGGGAAGATGAAATTTGCTGAGAATCAACCTGTCATTGCTGCTTGACACTAGACAGAGAAGACCATCAACGTTTCCTTTAAACTGCATTCTCAAAGACACTAAAATCGTCTTGACAAGTTGCTTAGATCGACACGAGTTCCTGTCGAGAATCTAAGCAATCGAAATGACATCCCCGCAAGAGGCTACATACACTACAACTTGGTAGGTTTCCCTGGTAGATTTCTATTGACGAAAAAGAAAAGATGATCAAAGCCTAGCATAATCGTTAAGTCAAATAGAGACAGCTGCTGCAAATCATATGGATCGTCAGCGACTCTACTTTCCTGCCAAAGATGTGGTGGTGTTCTTGGTGTAGTTGGATTCTACTGAAAGCAGATAATGCTAAAAGGAGCACCACCATGAGAGATGTAGAGAGAGTGGAATAGTTTCCGGCATTCCGCCGAGGGCGGCAACAAGCAGCAACGAGGCGAGTTTCCATAACAAAGTTTCCTAGCTGGGTTTCCCAGTTGGGTTTGGAAATCTAGTTACAAGCTAATGGGTTTCCGACACAGACTACATATAACCCACACACCGCTTACTCTCGTGCATCATGCTAGATCTCATGTAGGATCCACTATCCCTTAGATAGCGTATATGAACCGCGCTAAAAGTTGGAATGGTGACCAAAAGCTAGTGGATTCTTTGGATTGTGTGGGTTTTTCAATCGACATAGGAGGGAGATGTAGATCTTTGAGAAATGAAAGATGAACGCTCAAAAGCCAACCCCGCTCCGACTCTGGCCAGACTCTCATATATCCTGGTCATATGATAACCACGCGTAATACAAGCTTGGGGGGAGTCTCTGCAAGCTGCACATAGACCCACTAGACCGGATATGCTCCAATACCAACTTGCTCAGAGTCAGGATATGCCCATCACCAACTTTTCATGAAACCCAGAGACCATTCGAGGTGGCTGTACAACCTGAAAGCTGGTTTTGGTCCTCTTGATGATGTTGTTGTGAGAGTAAGCGGATTGGCTCGCTTCGCTTCCGCCGAGAAGTGTAGTCAGTCATCCATTGCTTAAGAGCTTTGAAACCGGAAGGAAACCCATCTACATCAACTTGCATCTTGCAGCCGGTGGTGCATATCAATATGTAATACGGCTTTCTCTTGCACTTTGCAATAATTAGCTAGCAGCCACTGTACTGTGCACCTTTGCCCCGCAATCACTGTTCTGTGGTGTTTTTGGAATATATGAACTCTATGCGAGTTTCCAATGGTTCCACAACGGGAGTTTTCAGCGATGTTTCGGTTACTCTTTCGGTTACCTCTTTTGACTACCGGATATGCATTATCCAATCCTACTTGCAGTAGTGGAATTATAATGACGGAATCTCAAATTCTAACTAATTACCGCGGAGATCGCCAGGCCCAGACAAACCTGTTTGTCTCACAAAGTGCTGGACAATCCAAAAATAAAACCAAAAAAGAAACAGAAAAGAAAATGCACATCCTAATTAATTCCAGAATAAGCGGCAAAAGGCGCGTCACACTATAAGGAGCGATAGGGCGCGTCACACAATGAGATGTGTCACATCACATGCTAAATGCCCTCCTTGTTTGTCTCTAAATATCCCCTTGTTTATCTCCCCTTGTTCATCTCCCCTTGTTCATCTCCCCTTGTCCATCTCCCCCTCGTTCTCCTCCTTGCTCTCCACCTCATTCTCCCCCTTGTTCTCCCCCTTGTTCTCCCCATTGTCCTCCCCATTGTCCTCCCCCTTGTTCACCTCTTCTTCCCCCTGATCGGAAATCTCTGAAATTAAACCATTTCCAAACACGGCACCATCCAATGGCAACGTATTTTCAAGCTCCTCTACAACATCCTTATCTTTGAGAGCAGCCAGCTCAGCCTCCTCCTCGAGCTTCTCCTTCTTTCTGATCTTTGCCTCCTCGATTTCCTTAGCGATTCTCACCGCTGACGTTTCCAGAAATTCCAACTCCTCTTCTATGAACTTGCCACAAACAGCAGCCGTGTCCTTTCCTTCAAAGAACTTGAGCTTAGCACCCTTCTTACACAGGTAGTGGTCCATTGTCTGCCATATCGAGAGCTCCAGGTCATAACCGTAGTGGTCCAAGTCCTCTCCAATGTTGCGAATCCGGTTTCCATTCAGATCAAACACTGACCTCTTGTCAATAATGTCAAATGGATCCATCTTGGGGTCATGCACATGCATGAACATCACCTTGGAATTATCGGGTGTGAAGTAGTGCCTGTACATTGAGAGGTAGTCGTAGTGGAACACCTCCTCTTCCGGGATCGGCACTCCAGCCTCCACCTTCGTCTCGTACGCCTTGATGACGCTGTTCATCTCCTCAATCCGGCCCGTCAACAGCTCGTAGTCCCTCATTGGGTCGTACTGCACAATGGTGGAATGCTCCCAGCCAGACCACTTGTACCATCCAAACGCACGATCTGGCTCCTTCCACACCTGGTAAAAGGGAATGTCGTAGTAGTGCGCAGCCATCACAAACGTCTCCTTGTCTCCCTCGCCCGCTCCTCCTTGCGATAGAAGCGTGTAGTAGCCGCCGGGGCCGTTCATGTTGTAGTAGAGTGATAGCAAGAGGGACTGGAAGGCAATTGCCTTGTTAACCAGAAGCTCTCCGCTTTCAGAAGACCAGTCACGAAGAGCCCCCTGCCGGTTATGGTAGGGTATATCCGATGCCGGGTTCTTCACCTCTCCCTTGTAGTACTTGGGGTCTGTGAACTCGTCGTTGAGGTACCTCACCCAGTCGTCTCCAATCGGGATACCGGCAACCTGGTAAAAGAGGGGAGAAGTCGTACGTCTCCAGAAATCCGGCCACGTCACCATCGGGTACTTCTTGTACAGCTCAGACTCAAAGATCGGGTCCGGATTCGCGACCGGATACGAGTCCGCATCCAGCAAGAAGGCATTCTCAAACGAACAACTCAAAAGGGCAAACGACTTGTACTGGTATCCGGAAATGCTGAACTTATCCATCGTATCCTTCCCAAACACTTTGTAGAGCTCAACACAACGCGCATTCAAAGAGGGGAGGATCTGCTCACACAGCTCAAACTCATAGTCATCCTTACCGGGAAGGATCACCTCCACAGGGAGGGTTGAGCCGGTTTTCCGTAGCGCATGGATCCCAATAAGGGCAAACCAACTAAACCGCACACCACCAACAATGACGTATCCGTTACCCTTATAGAATTTTCCGGGCAATTTATCCGGCAGCTGAGAAACCACCGCTGCGTGCTTCTCAGTCATGTCGTCGATGAAATGCTGTCTGAAGGAAAAGAGGCCCTTGAGTATCTCGTCACTGATGAATTCGTCGTGGTTGGAAAAACAGTATATATTGTCCATGCGGCCCCCCTCTCTCTCCGGGATCGGATACGACATTCTATTCTCCTCCATAAGGCTAAACACAGAGTAGAAGAAGCTCTGGAAATCATCGTTTCCCACAAGAATGTCACTGTCACCCTGAGCCTCTTGCACGCTCTCCTGCATCTGCTGCTGAGAAGAGGAGTGCTTTGAGTCGCCATCATGTTTGCCCAACCCGCCATTGAAATACGAGTTGCCATAACTATGTTCAGGATCAGTTAGGGAGGGAATCGACTTCGATAGCGTGCTGGGGTAGATGCCGCGTGAGAGAGAAATGGACTGGGTGAAGTTCATCCCCAGTGAGATGCAAATCACATAGAGGGTGACTGCCAGAAAGAAGGAGAATACCAGTAGCGGAAGCGAAGATTTACGTTTGGCAACAACCCCGTGCAACCTCGTGGTGGCAGCGTGGATCATCTTGGAGGGTGAAGACACCATCTTGGTATACTCTGGCTGTTGTGAGTGAAGGCTGGTGCTGCAACCTGGAGTCCAATGTTGCTATGTGGAGCGATGCTGCTTTGTGGAGCGATGCTGCTAGAATATAGAGGAAGATTCGTGTAATTTAGAATTCTCGGTGTGTGGTATGGTGTATTGTTGGTAAAGGCGAGAGAAATTGTTTCCGGTCATATGAACACCATGAAGCCTCAATGGGTGTTGCGCGTTGGAATGGCAACGGCTAGCGGGAGTACTAAAGTGTGCTCCACGAACGGCCAAGTACAGGGATTTATATTTACAAAATCAATGATTATCTTTTGAAAAGATCTGCAACACCGCCGCGTATATATGAGTTCACCATGGGACCCAACTACAACGGGACCGGAGAGGGCGGGTTTCAGGCGGACCTCAAAGGTTCTCATCGGATCATGCATGAGCCTCACACCGGAAAGAAAAACAGAAAGCAGGACTGCCAGTCTTGCATTCAGCTTAGCGAAAAGACCGCATGCAGTAGAGGGGCACAGAAATGCATGAATGTGGTATATGCATATTTGGTGCATATTTGTTGCATATATAATGCTAGGCAGGAGAAAATGGAATTGAACGGAAAAGAGGCGTGCTTGGGCAACGTGAGGACGGCGTGCAGGTGATAACAGCCGAGTTGGTTATGGGATTGCACACTCCCATATACGTGATAAGGTGATAAGCGTTGGTATATGCCTGGAGAGCCTAGCAGGCCCGTAGTGATTTGGATGGCGAGCCTAGCAGATATATGGTTTGTAAGGCGAGCCTAGCAGGCACGTAGTGGCTTGTAAGGCATAGTGTTCATAGTGTGCTTTTCATAGTGAATACACTATAGGTAATGCGTTTTCGCATGGCATGCTTTCGATGATGTGGCGTGCGGTGAGGGTTTTTGGAACGCGCCAGCCATGTGGCGTGTTGCTGAACGGATGGGCACGTTATTGTCCCGCAGCATGCGCAGCAAGGACGGGTACCAATGCAGTAACGGTTTAGCAGCTTCACCACCTGAATGGGGCGGGATTTAAAGAAACAGAATACCCCGCCACACCAATACACCAGCACTTTCATATGCCGGCGGTACAAATAGGCCAATAATGCTGTAGTGTATATTAAATGGGTGTTTAAGCAACAGAAACTTTGTATGTGATGTTGAATGGAAGGTGATGAACAAATGAGGGATGGTCAATGGAGACTCCTACATGCACGGCTATGTATGATGGGCTATTAGCGTCAAATCGTTAGGCTAACCCACAGAATTAGAGTTTGGGTGCATATCGTATCAAAACTATTTTTATGATACGAGAAAAATTCTATTAATAAACATGGCCAGAATATACATACTGACCAAATTGTAACGAAAAGAATAGCAGGAACGTGGTATAGCCAAGCAAGAAAAATAAATAATAGTAATAACATATTAGAAGCAAGATGACAAAATTGGTACATCGCTTTCTTTTCACTCCTCATCTTTCTTGGCTGCCTTCTCTTTAGCCAATTTCTTCATCCGAAGCTGATCTGTAATATACTCTCCCGAGCTCCTCAGATATTCAAGCTCCTCTTTAATAAAGTCACCACACAAAACACTGAGATCCTTCTGATCAAAGTACATAATCTCAGACCGTTTCACACACAGGTAATCGTTGATCGTCTCCCAGATCAACAACTCCAGGTCGTACGGATACCTGTCGAGGTCCTCTCCGATGTTTCTGAGCCTCTTGCCATCCTCACCAAACACAGCCTTCTTCTGAATGACATCGAGTGGGTCCATCTTTGGATCGTGGACATGCAAAAACATCACTTTGGAGTTGTCAAACGTAAAGTGGTCTCTATACATCTTTGAGTAGTCGTACTTGAACACCTCACTCTCCGGGATCTCCACCCCGCTCTCCACCTTTTCTTCGTATGCCTTCATCTGCGCGTCCAACTCCTTGATTCTCGCCTGGAGAACCTCGTAGTCGTTTAGAGGGTCAAACTGCACAATCGTGGAGTGCTCAAACCGGCCAAAGGGCCCCCACCATCCAAAGGCACGCTCGCACTTCTTGAACACCTGGTACCATGGGATGTTGTAGTAATTAGCAGCAGCCACAAACGTCTCCTTATCGCCTTCGCCGGCACCGCCCTGCGAAAGGAGTGGATAGTAACCGGCAGGGCCGTTGAAGTTATAGTAGAGCGAGAGCAAGAGGGCCTGGAAGCACACGTTCTTATTGACGAGAAGCTCACCACTCTCAGATGACCAGTCACGCAGAGCACCCTCTCTGTCGTGGAATGGAACACTCGAATATACATTTGTTTCCGGCTCCTTTGCATAGTACTTGGGGTCTGTGAACTCGTCGTTGAGGTAGCGTGTCCACTTGTCGCCAATGTTAATACCGGCAATGTCGTAGTACTCAACGGAGGTGGTGCGTCTCCAGAAATCTGGCCATGTGATCATAGGGTACTTGTTGAACAGGCCAGACTCAAAAATAGGGTCCGGATTCATCACAGGGTACGAGTCGCTATCCAAGAGGAAGGCATTCTCGAATGAGCTACTCAGCAACGCAAATGACTTGTATTGATAACCGGATATCTCAAAAGAGCCCATGATTTCCGTTCCAAACACTTTGGGGAGCTCGACGCAACGCGCATTCAACGAAGGAAGGATATTCTCACACAGCTCAAACTCATAGTCCTTTTCGCCAGGAAGGATCACCTCAACAGGGAGGGTCGAGCCCGTCTTCCGTAGAGCATGGATGCCAATGAGGGCAAACCAGCTATACTTGCCACCTCCAACAACGACATAACCGTTTCCGGAATAGAATTTATGCGGTGCCTCACTGGGCAAATCCGCTACCGTCCTGGTGTGTTTCTCCTTCATGTCGGCCAGAAACTCCTCTTTGAAGTGAAGGAAATCATGCAGTCTCTCCTCGCTCAGCATATCTCCAGCGGATTCATAGAAGAGCACATTGTCAAACTTCTCGCCCGCCCTCTCAGGTACGGGGAACGACATTTTGTTCTTTTTCATCATTGAAAACACATCATAGAAAAAACTTTGAAACCGGCTGTCTCCATTGAGGATATTTATGGGCTGTTCCGGCTCTTGCTGGCTCGAAGGGTCAGCGGATTCGCTGGACTCTTCAGAGAATGAGGAAGAATTGTGTGACGATGATGATGATGAAGACGACGGCAAAGGGTCTGATACCTTCCCTAAGGGAGTGCGAATGCTGCTCAAAGTGTCCTTTGCCTTATTGTACATCTCAATATGCGCACCACTCCATGACGAGAGGAATATGAGTTGGAGGCACACGGCAGCGAGTATAATACACAACACCAGAGGGCGTACCTTCCTCTTGCCAATAAACGATAGTCCCAGCATTTCAACCACACGTCTTTCTGTTGATTGTGCTGGTGGTATGTGTTGGTGGTATTTGGTAATGTTGAACGAGTTCAGTCCAAGTGGTTGACCAAATAGGTGACAGCGGATCAGAAGTATCTGTGCAAACGGTACGTATACACCTCTTTACCAGGCGTGCTGTGTCGGGCCAAAGCTGTTCAAGTTGTTCAAGTCGTGCAAGTGGTGAGGTGGTTGCCCTGAGCACTCAAGAAGGAATCAAAGTCTAGAGGTATCTACGCGTACACGCGAGACTCAAGATGGGTTTGAAGTAAAAAGATCGGTTATCTTTAATCAAAACAAACACAGGCAGCAGTTCGAGGCAGCCAAAATACCCAAAATACCCCAAATAACCAGATATACCAGTAAAGCCTCCTTCCAAGGGCCCTCGAATAGCCAAGAGCAGTCATAAAAAAAGGTACGCTTTCCTCAGCTCTGCATCGTACGCTGCGGGAGAGTTTTCTTAGTGTCTCTGCTGCAGGTGTGTTGCCTAGTAATGTGCCCTTAGTGCTAAAAAGCGTTGAGCTAATTTTAGTTAGCGGCAGCATTTTCGAGCGCGACACCTTTCTGGAGTTGGTGTAGTGCGTGGTTGGCATGGTTTGCGTGGTGTGTGTGGCGGTGTGCATAGCATGCGTGGTGTGCTTAGAATGAGCGGTGTAGGAGGTGTGTGTGGCGGTGTGCATAGCATGCGTGGTGTGCTTAGAATGAGCGTTGTACGTGGTGTGCGTCTTGGTTTCTTACTCCCCCTGAAAGGCATGGCTAGAGATAATTCCTCGTGCATGTCACAGATTGGTTACAAGGGTTTCCGGTCTGGCGGAATGCACGTTGCTGCGGCCAAGGCCCGATATAGAGCTGTTGGTGCATTAGTGTGAAATTGCACTAATTATTGATCATTGCAATCCAGGAGATGCAATGAATAACGGAAACTCTCTGCATTCACCCTTTATCACTCCCATGGATTAGTCCCTTACATGGGAGATTCCCAACTGTTGCTCATAATAGCAGCGCAATTCCCAAATGCGGTGTTCAGTATAGCAGGAGAGCCTGAAAGACAGCGGGAAGCTTTTATGTTCGTGTGCCGTGAAAGGATGGAAGACTCTTGCAGATACCAGGGCCAGCAGGATCGTCACCCAGATACCAGAAGATATAAGTGGAAGTGGGTCCAGTAAGTGGGTCCAGTAAGTGGGTCCAGCAAGTGTGTCCGGTAAGAAGGTTCGGTCTATTTAAGTAAGCAGGCCCCTCTCTGTAAGGTCCTCTATAAGGTCCTCTCTGTAAGCATTCCCACACTTGGCTTTCACATATCCTCTCTTAGTGCTACAACACACCACACCATGGGTACCCCCGAAAAGCCGTTGGCCCAAGCGCTGTCGGAGGTCGATCTCAGGCGGCTCTCAACAGCAGACTACAGCGATAAGGGGAAGCAAATTCTGAGAAGGTACAAGACAACCATCATAGCCACAGTCTTGCTGTTGGTGTTGTACCTCATCCCACGGCACTCCAGCATTGTCCCCGATGTGAGCCCATCGTGGGGTTATATGTTAACGGCTCACAACTCTACGGTTCTGGTACGAGCCCCCTCGATGAATAAGAAGAGCATGGCAACCATTGAACAGCGCCTTGAGTTTTACTTCCCCTACGAGCCTCAAGACCCTATAGAGAACAATATATGGCAGCTTTGGAAGGTGAAGATGGACCATGTGGATTTCCCAGAGGACCTCAAGGATGACGTTGAGAGGTGGAGAAAGGTGAACGAAGAGCACAACCATAACCTCGTCACGATGGACGAGGCCAGGCAGATGGTATCGGAGTACTTCAACGGGTATGTGCCTGAAGTGCACGAGGCGCTGGAGTCTCTACCCTCTGAGCGTCTCCAATTTGAGTTTCTTAAATACCTCATCGTATTCGTATCTGGAGGCCTCTACACCGACATCGACACCAAATGTATTAAACCTCTCAAACACTGGTATGAGTCACGACTCTTACAGCCCAGGCTGACTGTGGGCGTGTTTACCGACTACAACAATGCCAACTGGGAGAAGCTCTACAACCGTCGGCTGGAATTTACCAACATGACATTCAGGGCCAAAGCCCACCATCCATTCCTGAGAAAGTTGATCGCCCGCATTGTTCACATCTGCAATGTTGAAGCTGCAACGATCAAATCAATAGACTGGAGCGCGGTGTTTCAGGATGTTGATGCCAACGGCGAGCCACTGGTGCAATTCACAGGCGCATCTATCTTCACTGACACTTTCTTTGAGTATTTGAATTCCCTGGAGAAGCAGTTCCTACTGAGGGCAGCCAAGAAGGTGGGGCCAAAGAAGATATATGGTCCCCCAGTTGATCCTTCGGTTCACTTCTCCTACAAGGACTTTACCGGATTGGAGTTCCCCTCACAGGTGAACGAGAATGTGATTCTCCCCGCAGCCTCGTTTAGAGGGCCCTCGATCAAGAATGGCGCATTGGGGGATACTGCGGATGAGTATGATGACAACAATAAGAAGGTTGAAGGAGATTTGAAGCTTTACTACGTACACCCTTTGCAGCGTGAGTTCTGGAATTCACCCAGATCACAGAGTGAGAGCAAACTGCTTGCTGCCGTTGGAGGTGAGGTTGAAGAGGGTGAAGGCCAGGTTGCTGATTTTGTTCCATCGAATGCTCCATAGGCACTTGATCTTGCATCGAGTGATTATCGTGTGTTGATTTGTATCATTTATTTAATATTGTTCTTAGGTTTTTGTTGCAATCTCTGGAGTTTACAAAGAGAGATACCCATATAGTGCATAGCTCCGTGGCAGAGAGGTTTATATGAGGCATTGGCATATTCTTTTTATTTATGTCAACTATGACACTTATTGTTCTGGCAGCTGTAAATTGTATATCGTAGGTGCAAGTCTAGTAAGTGAATATCTAGTGGAGATTACTGGAAATATAATGGAGATTACTGAAAATACAGTGGAAATTACTGAAAATACAGTGGAAATTAAGAGAAAGCACGGCAGTTGGCAATATATATGTAAAACACAAGGGGAAATGTAAAACACAAAAAGAGAAAGTGGCGATAGGCGGGATCGGGTAGGTGTGGGAGGGAGGTTCTTTGTAGGATGCTCTGTGTGGGATGCTCTGTGTGGGATGCTCTGTGGGAAGGATGCTCGATTGTGTAAGGAACAAGAGGTGTGCACGACGGGGCTATGCGCATAGTGGGCTATTTGCATGTGACGGGGGCGATGTGTTGGCAATCACTATGATGGTGCACTTGTATCACACATTTACACCAATGGCCACTAACACTCACCTCAAACCAGCACCCACACCAATGGCCACTCACCTCAAACCCAAACCAATGTCACTCACCTCAAACCCACACCAATGGCCACTCACCTCAAACCCACACCAATACCACTCACCTCAAACCCACACCAACCGCACACCACAGCCACGTCTCCTATATTTCGTCCATCGCCGTGTCAGAGCGTTGCATTATACAGCTAGCGCTGGATCACCTTCAAGGCGCATCGCCTGGAAATCGTAAAGCACACAGCGTAGACATCGTAAGGCACAGCGTAGAAATCCTAAGGCGCAACCCTAAGAGCAACCCTGAGAGCAGCCCTAAGAGCAGCCCTGAGCAAACCAACCAATGCATAGACCCCAAGCCACAGAGCAGGGCTTACACTCTACACCCGTAGATAACGAGTGGCATCGATAACATGTGGCAGCCAGCTCCCTCAACAGAGCGGCGCGCCTAAAGCAATAATCGAAATACAGCCGCTGCTGCCAGATGCTGCTTCCGCAATGGGAGGGAGTGAGATGAGGGACTGGTGGGATAAGGGAGAGGGAGGACTCGGAGCCCCTCTGCCTCCCCTCTGCCAAATTCACATTGTTTGTCGGACGCATATCTCACTTTCATCCCATTGACATAGCATGCATGCCTCCGCATGAGAATGCATAACTTCGTGTCCCTGAATGCAGGAATGTCGACATCGGTTATAGAGCGGACTGCTTTCGCAGCATTGATCCCTCAGCGTCGGCTCAGGCATTGCCAAATGCAACTAGCACCGAGGCAGTATTGGGAGACTCTGTGGTTGTAGCAACTCTCTACAAGCACTCTCACCGCGACTCGGCACTTGTCATGTGGCTTTTTAACCATGACAGGATGCGGGAAAAAGACTAATGTGCGATGGAGACAACCTCTCTTGGCAAGACGTGTGCGTCTCTTGGGTTGTTCGCATGGGCTGGTGGGTACATGCTGCACCTCCACTCTGGCTAGGAAAAAACATTCTGCACAAATATCCCGGATAGCTCGCCATAACGGCGCAAAGTCCGGTTATCAGAACGGTATGCAGTGTATAGTAGGCTGTGTCTTATTGAATACATGCATGGCTCAACTGTAATTTCACTGCGTTTCCGTTCTTCCTCCTCCTTATACCGGATACCCTCACACATTTCGCGTGCCCCTCCTCCTCCTCCTGCTACTCTATTCTTCCAAACCTTACTCTGCCTCATTCTTTGCCCCGAGAGCAACACATATATGCGCCAACCTGAAACTGTTGTTTTGACAACCTGTTCCTGGCGGCCTTTCTTTGACGGCTTAGTATTGCTTAGCTACGTAGTTCGGCGTCTGTAGTTATTGTTTGCTGCTTTTTCTCTCTCTATCACACGTTCTTTCACAACCTCCAACGTATAACGCCCTTTGCTTTTCGTTCTTCTTCAGGTTGACCACCGAATAGCGTGGTTAGACGTTTTGGTATTTTCAGTTAAGGGATTCATTCACCCTTATCTTCACGGGCCTCACATACGACAATTGCTGCTTTCCATAACAGTCAGCCTCTATAGAGCACACACACACACACACACACACACACACACACACCTTTACGGGATATCACTCACGGCCACTCTTTCGTGATGCCGAAGCTCCCAGAGACAACCGATAGCCCCAAGGACCTTGTCGAAAAGACAATCTCTAGGCTGAACAGATCTCGTCTAAAGCGCTATGTTGTTGCTGCAATGCTAGTCGGGCTCTTTTTCTCAATACCCACTTACTTTGGAGAAGCATCCTCTGGGGCAGCGTCTGTTTCAACTGGGGGATGGAGTGGGATAGTGGGAATTGACACTCCCCAGAAGAATGGCCTCAATGTAGAAGCCACACGCTCAAGACTCGAGCATTTCTTTCCCTACGATTCCACTCCCGACACCATTGAAAAGAACATCTGGCAAACCTGGAAGTTGAGACAGGATGACCCATCGTTCCCGGCAACCGAGTGGTCTACTGGGTGGAAGAACAACAACCCTACATACAAATACAACATGTTAGCAGACGCTGATCTTTACGAGATTATAGAGAGGAACTTCAAAAACACAGTCCCCGAGGTGTTGGAGGCATTCAATCTGCTTCCGGAACAGATTCTCAAGGCTGACTTTTCTCGTTACCTGATTGTGTTCCTCAAAGGTGGTTTATATAGCGACTTGGACACAGAGGGAATGAAGCCCATAGATTCCTGGTACGGGGTGAACTCAGACACAGGGTTCATCATTGGTGTTGAGGAGGATATCAACGAGGAAGACTGGGAGAGGTACATGCCAAGGCGTATTCAGTTTCTACAGTGGTCATTTATGGGTCGGGCTCATCACCCCATTTTGCGCAATGTGATTGCAAAGATTGTTGAGATTACGTTTGCAGCACGCGACAGAGGTCACCTTAAGGCGTACTATAAGGATTTCAAAGGTGTTGACAAATGTACATCGGTTGACATCATTGAATGGACCGGCCCTGTCATGTATACAGATGTGATTTACGAATACCTCAACTCGATTCCTTCTCCAACCATCATCGATGTTGACCCATCGAGGAGATTTAAGTACGAGGAGATTCATGGACCAGAGGTAGACCCGAGCCAGTTGATCAACCACAAGTTTCTTGCAGGCTTAAACGCCCCTGTTGTGGTTGGAGACGTTACAATCTTGCCGCATTTTGCCTGGAGGTATGACCCCGATAATGGACCATATAGTTATATCCACCACCATTTCGGCGGTTCATGGAAGAGCAACGACAAGAGATCGCAATCAGACGATGACACAGCAATCATTTTGGACAAGAGATGTAGTTCTCATTAAGATATTCAGGTTTATATTTATTTATGTGGTATTTTGGGATCCGGGCGCGACTCAATTCGGTGTCTTTGGCTATTGACATCACGGGATCAATAAAGAGATCCTAAACCGGAAATCATACCTTTAACTCTTGATATTCAGCCAAGCTCCATCGAGGTCCTCATTCAAGGTCTTTAGTCCAGGTCTTTGATTATCCCTTTTAAATATAGATTGGCGGGCAAGGAATAGTAATAAATTTCATCAGCATGTAAACTGAAGAATGTCACCAAATATAGAATGGTCTAGCAGGGCTTAGAATTAACCTCAACAGACTAACGTAGAACACTAAACGATACCATTCCATCCCACCTGCATTAGTGCGATGCTCCTTGATGCACGGCCTGAATTTTCATCAGCAAAGACATGTATTTACAGATGCAGCAGAGGCGACACCCACACACCCTTGTGGGTGGGAGTGACGACGCGCCGTTTGTTGGTGGGAGTTACTGCTCCAAATATTGAGTGTTCATAGAGGCGTGAACAAGTACCCTAATATACAACCTTGAAACAGTGCATGCGACATCTGAAATCGCAACTATGGGGGCTCGGACATAGGTACTTTCGCTCCTAACAATAGCCTGAAAACTACCCGTTTATTGCCAGGTTGCATGACAGAGACGGAAATGAGAAACGGAACAGTGCAGCACCTCTGCGAGGTATCGGGCATACAGATAGTTGGCTGTGCAGGTGATGCGGAATGTGAGCCATGCGCTAGGTGGACACTCACTGACTTCACAGGTCCGTTCAGACTTGATGGCACACGATACCACGGGTGGCTTGTGGATGGGGAGGCTAAGGCTGGACTTGCTGGACAGCTCACTTTATACAGCAACTCGGCCCTGCAGTGTAACCGCAGAGTAACCGCAGTAGAATCGCAGTAGAACCGCTGTAGATACGCTGTTGTCAACGACCCATTCTGGCTGTGATACGCCGTCGTGTGGTGTTGCCCATATTTTTTGATGCACCATCTGCTGCCCATACGAACAAAGTTTAGGTGCATTTAACGGTGTTTCCGGTTGCGCATGCAAGAAGTTTCCACTACAGCACGTTTAGTGCCCTCATTTGCATATTGATTTTTTTTGGATATGCACTAATATGTATGGCCGTGCGTCATGCTGCAAGGTACGTCCTTAGTGGATCACCACGTGCTCCATAATCAATATAATTTCAGCATAGCCCCTCACTAAATTTATGTGCATGTTCAACTATAGTGTTTTTTATCCCTGGCGACGAATACTGAAACCAACCCGGGCAATAGGCAGGATTGCTATCAATGCGAGTCTTGCATTATGCAAGGGTTTTGGAGTTTGATTACGCTCCTTCAGGAACCTCCGATAACAAAGGCATACATACCCCTTTATGCTCCAAGCCTCTGGATATTGAATCCAAAAAGGCGATAACCAGACGCGACTGTTCACTACGGATGGCCAACAGTGGAGGTAGCCAGATCCCTGAGAACGTGCTAAAGTGTACACTAAGCCATGCGTATTGCATCCGCGGGCAATACAGAGGTGCTAGCGTATAACTAGAACGCAGAATAGCTTCCCAGTCCAAATTAGGCATAAGAGAAGTATCAATAGAGAATTGGCAATTAGGAGCCTCGAGACTGAGTCTTCATGCCGGGAATATCCATATCCAGAGAGGGAAATCTAAGAGTTGCACTTGCACTGTTGTGGTTTCCGGTCAAGGCGGAATGACGAATCTCTATCCAAATGACGTCCGCTTAGAGCGACGATAACGGTGGAGTCTTAGAGTAGCGGAAAACCCTGTGCTAACTAATTGGGGGTAATTGGAAGCTCTAACAGGCAGACCCCAACAAGTGCAACTACTTCTTTCTCGGAGCGGAGTCATTCTAAACTCGGAGTCACCTTCTACACGGAGTCACCTTCTACACGGAGTCAACTTCAACACGGAGTCAACTTCAACACGGAGTCAAATTCGAGTCGAGTCTTACTCTACATCATTAAACGTCATCTTAGCCTCCCTGAGATATACGTGTATCTTAAAGTCAAAGATAATCCTTGCATATCCTTTTTTCACAGTGGTGTCATATCCAAAGTAGTATGTCACAATAGAAATATAATCAAGTAGTGTAATATCATGGCAATTACACCAGCCAAATCTCTTATGAATCGATTGTAACAGGTAAATCACAACAATGGCATAATGGCACACCCACTGCCGTAGACTCATAGCAGCAGAATGATCATAGATGTACAATGATACAATCATTCTTACAGCTACCATCTGTAGACACCATATTGACAACTCAATTTTACAGTCAATGTAACAGCTATATTAGTAGACAGTGCTGTTATTGAGATAACTAAATGCACTACACTATCATACAAAAGCAGAAACCGGTTCCTATCCGACATTACAAATTCAAAATATAAAAAAACCCATTGAAAACAAGGTGTAACCACTTCACTCAACCCACACAAGAGGTGATGTTACAACTACGCCTAAATAAAGAGTATCCAAAAATAAGCAAGAATCAAGTGATCTCACTCAATCCACTATGACATAACGTCTAACAAGAACGATTTTCCTTGTCTAACAAGAACGATTTTCCTTGTCTAACAAGAACGATTTTCCTTGCCTAACAAGAACTTTTTCTTGTTTATCTTTTCCTCATCACTCGTCTCCTCGTCTCCTCATGTCGCATTTCCTCTGTTTACTTCCTTCGTCTACCAAGTGGGACAATACAGGCTATGCACCATAATGTAGTGTTACAGTATCTAGGGCTGCTGTTCTAGCAATATCTATGGGCAACTCAATAAATCTCAACTCAGAAGAATACCAACTCAGCAATGCTCGCAATAGTAGAAAAGACTCACTACGACACGCACCTCTTTAGGATCTCATTGACTAACGACAAAGGGTAAGCTGGGCCTAATCCATGACACTTCTCATTGCCTCTCAGCTCTGCCATCACTTTGCCAACATCGATATCGATGTCCTCATGTTCCTTAGCCAAGTCGTTGATATAATCCCATACTGCGGCAACGGTGAGTACCTTCTCCCCATTGCTGTCATAACTCCGGCTTGTTGGCGTGCCATCAGCAGAAGCATGTATCGAGCTGGGAGGCACCAAGGTGTTGATGAACTCAGTCTTCTGTGGGAAAGAGAACGTTGAGTTACCAGCAAGTGCATCTATGCCATATACCGAGTCGACAGTACCTCCCGGAGTTACAGAAGCCGCACCTGTCTTTTGTAATAGCTGGTTCTCCGTGCCCAAAATGATGTTCTGCTGCTTCAAATGCTCAATTTCTTTCTGCAGGCTCTCCTTCTCGCTCTCGCTGCGTGATAGCTTCATCGACAGCTCCTTCAACCTAATCTCCTTACGTTCTCTGAATGCGCGCTGCGCCGCTCTATTCTGAGCCTTACGACGCTGGTGAATATCGCCTTCATTGCCGCTGCCACTGCCAGCACCGCCAACACCGCCGCCAATGGCACCCGTTGTGGATCCCGCATGGTGACCTGAAGACCCTTCAGATACGTTGTCCATGTTGATATCTGTCGAGTGCGAATGGGGCTGCTGGCCATTGGCGATATCAAAAGCCTCCAGGTTATGTCCATTGAGTTCCTGGATTTCGTGCTTGATGAACTCATCCACTTTATCGCAGTCTTGTTGGGCAACCTCACAGTTATCTGTCTTATGTTGGAGTTGTTGCTGGGCCCCAGGCTTATTCTGAGGATTCCATCCATTAGGACTATATCCATTATTGGAAGGACTTGAGTCATGGTTGGATGACAATGACGAGTCAGGAATAGAAGAGGGAGCCTGCAGCGCCACACCACCGCCATTGGGGAACTGGCCCGTTACATCCTGCTTATGTGGCCGTTGTAACGAATCATCCCCGTATGGGAACCCTCCTGGGTTACCGCCTTCCACACCGTTGAACCCGAAATGGTTATTGAATGCTATATCGTGCTGTCCGGCCTGGTTATTTAGTGGGAGATAACTATCCCAGAAAACAGCCTCGGGAGCGTAGTTGACCGCTGTGTTATCACCGATATGAGCCATTTTAATACTGCGGGGAGCTATACAGTGGTATCTATGGCTTGTGCCTGATCGCCTTTTCTGGCCTCAAAATTTGAGCAAGCCTTTGAGACTCCTAGAGAAATGGCACTCCTGGTGAAATTATTGGGAGGACCTCGGAGTATCCTCTATTGCGGGAATCTATCGGAATATGAGAAATTGACAGCGTCTATTTTGCGCCTTGTTCAATGTGCCTTGTTCTTTGTGGACGCTACCTGTTATTGGTATGCCGTATTTGGCTATGCCTTTTTGGGAGCCTTTGTTTGTGTGCTTGTTTGCCTGCTTGCTTGTTTGCCTGCTTGCTTGTTTGCCTGTTTGCTTGTTTGTCCGCTCTTTGTGCACTCAAACAAAAACAGGCTAAAATAGTTAAATTAGCGCGCTGATAAATTACCAGTGCACACACAAATAAAGAGCCTTACAAGTCGTTGACGCTTGTGGCCTCTGATATTCGCAAATTGCTTTCTGGTGTATCACTAATAGCAAGAGTCAAATCCACCAGCCAATTAGCCTATCAAATCACCAAACGGGTATTGTTCCGTAGAGAGAGACACCGAAATCGACTAGAAAAACAATGCAAGACAAGTCAGAACGCTCTCTAAGAGGATCAAGCTATATTGATAGGTAGGTACTGACAATAGAAATAAATCAAGACAGATCTATTCGATATTCGCTGCTGTTTTTGAAGATTGCCGGTAGGAGGAGTGCTAATGTTCGTAGATACTTCAAACCTAATCGAAAAACTATATCACTTCTACTCCACTGTGCTAACAAGACATTTAATCGTATTCGCCTATTTTCACTCAGCCGTTGTGCAGCACAATTCTTTTTGCCTGTTGTGTCCGGCTTCTCCAACCCTTCCTTCCACACTAACCTCGCTACAATCACCGCAGTAACCGCTCGCTGGCAGTAATAGCCCGCTGATGGCATAATGGGCGGCGTGCTGTCGTCATTCATTTGGCACCTACAAAAGTGCCTCTTCTAACACCGCCTGTCATCATCCTACCGTTTCCGTGGTGATTGCTGAGTAATTTCATTTGGAGCGACCTATTACCCGGTTGTACTCCTCTCATGCTGAACCCGGCAAACGCTACGCTGCTGCTGCACATGCTGCCGCTACCGCTCTGGTTTTGGCTATCTGCACTGGCTATTTGCACTGGCCGCCTCCATGGCCGCCGGCTCTCTTTAGTTCTATGAGTTTCTCCGGGGTTTCCCATTCTCCCCCTATATATTATTCCTGCAAAGCCACACTTCGAGTTCAGGCGAATGATAAGACGGCCATAATATCCCCGCCTTGAAGGGCCATGCTGGTGAGAGGATTCTATATGGCCTGATTATTATACCATAGTCAGAACATCATTTTCAGGTTAACATAATAGAAAAGTTATAGTACACATCATAGCGAGCTCAATGAGCACCAAATGATGTGTGAGAAAGTCGTCAGCTAGAGAACCCCAACCACCGTATCACTCCATCACCTTTTGATTCTAAGCTTCCTTCCATGTGATTCTCTCATACTGTGTAACCTCTCCTACTTAGTATGCGGCCATATTACTGGTATTCCCACTACCAACTATCGGCAAAGAAGCCTCCACCAAGCAGTCGGTGCACAGTTCCCGGTGGCCGAAGACAGTGCTCCACACGGCCCCGTGGGGCCCGTTTGGTGTGTAGGACCTCCATTGGACCAAACCATGACGGGAAGAATAACTCCTCCATAGAATCATTAAACCCAGACACTCCACCAGAAGCAGAAATTCCAACAAATGTTGTAACACCGCAGATCTCTCCTAATAACCTGATAGATCCTTTCCCAGTTACCTGTGGATCGGACGGAACCATCTCATCCAACACTGTCTCACTTTTAAAAATTAATCTCATTCATTTCGGTTTCCCCCTATTTGATTTCATTTCATCTGGGATGCAATTCCCTCTCCATCTCTCCACGTCCATCATCTCAGGCTCTGGGTTTCGTCTCCTAGTCAACCCCGCGGATGTTGCTACACATGTTGCTACGTTGCTACGCATGCTTCTTCGTCTGTCTTCTGGGTTTCAGAATATTGTCAAATAATCCACATCCCCTGCATACAGATGAAATCTGTCAAAAAATGCTAAACTCCATTTTATTCACTTCCTCCTTAAGAACAATTAACCTCTCACCCCCAACTCCACCCTGCTGTGTATAAACCTAAGGTGGCTTAGTCGTATAAGCTGCGCATTAGCTAAGCCCAATTTATGCAGTCCATTCTCCTAGCAACGACTGTTAGCTTATAAGTATTCCCTTTAGCTCTTATATTAGTGGGAATCATCCCATAGTGGTGATCACAACCCATAACGTGTGACTATCAAAATATGCATTCATGCGATTGCCATGCATAAACGTTTAACACCTTGCATGTCCAAACGTTCGCCAGCATGCAGGAGAAGGTAGGTACTAGAAATGACAATAGCAGAACCGAGAGCGATTGCCAATCAATCCTATTGAAAGATGAACTGCATTAATACTTTCACATGTATGTCCCATCACATTCATTCTTTTTATTTGAGCAAAAATAAGGAAGGGTGTAGGGTGGTAAATTGAACTATGATGCTGCTTTGACAGCTCCTAATATGCTCGTGGGATCTGCATTGCGTTAATTGATGTGGTGTCGATCCATGTAATGGCGATCAATCCAAACACACTTAACAAAAGGCAACACCTCGCTACCATGCCATAGAAAACTTGCTCACTGACTTGCAGCGATGGTGTGAATTTCGCTTGGCTATTTCGCTTGTGTGGGTGACTCGCTTCTCGGCATCCTCAGCTGATCAGCTTCTAAATGCATTCTCCCTCTAACCCTGGCAGCATGATTGAGGCGGATCCTTGCTACAACTCCGGGGAATTGATGGACAATCCCTGCATTGACACTGCGTGCTATCCAATCTAAAAGAAGCAGTGGCAATAGCAAAAGCCCCTTCTTTTACGGGCCGCGACCGGCCATGGCTACGGGGGTTTACACATCCTATGATCGGCCATGCTGCTTTCAAAATTTATAGTATGTTGCAGTAAGCATCCTAATAAATGTGGCTGGGCTGGCATATCTCAATCCAATCAGAAATTCCAGGTGTAATTTAACTAGTGCAGTTTTATCCCATTTTTTCGTTGAGGGAAATCGTAAACTCTGATCAATCTGCGGGGGTGCGTTAACTAGTATCGGATCAGAGACACGAATAGATATATAAGTACCGTGGGATACCTCCCCTGTATTTTTCCAGGTGTCAACATTTTGACCTAGCCAGTTGTGTACTCATTTTCGGTCCTAGAGAATGAGTTTATCTGAAAATCTCATCATAGACGACTACTGTTAATCAGGGCTGGTGCTCTACCAGAGACACACAATAATAAGGAAAGCTTGCTCACGCTCGCTATTGGAAATGCAGAACAACACACCGCTGTCCCCTCTTACTCCTTTAGGAAGAAGAGAATCGGCCTACCAATATACTTCTTCTCCCACCTTACCGGAGAAGATCACCTCCAGTCTGACGCCTCCAACCTCTCCGAGAAGATCGCCGAGCTTCTCCAAGCATAATAAGAAGTTCCTTCGTCATTCAACTTTTTCAATTCTGTTGGTGATAACCCTCTTAGTGTGGATTTTCAATGTGAAAACTTCTACAAGTCATGAGCCCCGATTCTCGGGAATTCAGAAGTCTGCAATGCATTCTCCTAAGGAGGCAAAAGATGTTCAGCATAGAATTCAAGAGGCTACAGGATATATCCAACCCAAGATGGAGGATGCTGATGCGAATAGTGGCACCTTGATTGGTTCCATTAGTGGATCGACTGGTGCTTCTCTATCTAAGGTTTCCAAATTGGAGGATAAAACAGATGAGAAGACTGAGCTGGTGGAGACTGGCAAAGAGGATATTGGGAAGGTTGATACTTCGAAGAAAGTTGTTGATACGATTAATGAAATGAAGGTGAAATTATCCAAGATAGAGAAAAAACCCAGGGAGTATCAGGACAATTCCCTTCTTTTTACCGAAGAGACACAGGAGACCCATCGAAAGATCCATAGGGAGACAAACTTGGAGGATCCCAAGTCATCCATTGAATCTTTTGATCTCCTCACCAGTCAAAAAGATGGCCCTTATGATACGGAGGTAGTTTCCGATATAACAAAAGTGACTGAAGAGGAAGATGCAAAAGAAACTACAGAGTCAACTGTTGCTTCTGCTCCAACAGCAGATTTACTCAGTGACATGTCATATGCTTCTCCATCGGCTCTGTCGAGCGAGCCTGAACAGGCGGAAGATTTTGGCAAATTCACAGATCCCGAAATATCCAGGTACTTCTTGGATCTCCTGGACCAGATGAGTGCTGCCAAGCCTTCAGTTAGTTTGGATAAATATAAAGAGGGCACATCCGAAGTACACCCTTCGGATATCCTTGGTAGTGGATATGAAGAATCCGGTCCGGTGCTGACCAAGAACTTTTTGAGTGGGATCCTCCCACTTGATGAAGAATGTATAAATAGTATGAGAGATTCCCATCGTCGTATTGTCAATATGCTAACTGAAAAAATGTTTCCGAGCTCCACTTATAACGAGAGCAGTTCTGGAATAGTGCTTTTAGGAGGTGGGGAACGGTGGTGGCTCTCTCTACTCTCTACCCGTTTGATTCGCAAAAGAGGTGGAGATTTACCGATTGAAGTTATCTTTCTAGATAGGCAAGACTATGAAAAACGTCTCTGTGAAGAAGTGCTGCCCAGCTTGAACGCCAAATGTGTAAGAGTTGGAGAACAATTGATCGGGGAGAATTTGCTTACCGCAGCAGGTGAGGATGACGAGTTGTTAAGCTACTATAACTTCAAGGAGGAGCAATTTCGGTCCTTGGCAATTTTGGCATCTTCTTTTGAGAATATCCTGCTTTTGGAGCCAGAAAGCTTGCCTCTGATGCCTCTCACTCAAGATATCTTCACCACGGGCCCATTTCCCATGACTGGCTTGGTGCTGTGGCCAGGGTATTGGAAAAGGCTTACCCATCCCGCTTTCTATGATATTGCAGATATCACAGTTACTTCTCGCCGTGTTCGCCAGGGAGTTGAAGAGTACGCTGAATATCAACCGACAGAGGAAGAAGTACAGTTTGAGGTGCCTTTCCACGACTTGGAGGGAACCATCAATGGACCTACCGTCAAGTCGAGTCAAATGCTCATCTCTAAATCACAGCATGCCAGGACTATACTGCTTGCTTTGTACTATAGTACCCATGGAGCAGACTATTATTACCCGCTATTTGGTCAAAATAGGGTTGGGGACGTGTCAAATGAGGTATTTGTAGCGGCGGCTACCTTCTGGAACCTTCCGCACTACATTGTCAAAAGAGACCAGGTGCCAACCGGGTTCCTAGATGACAAGAGTAACTACCATGGCACAGCACTGACTCAGTTTAGCCATCTCTCTGATTTCCGCACTTATACAGATTATAATTCCAGGGTTTCTAATCCCGAGGTTGTTGAAGAGGGTGAAAAAGTGAGAGGAGTGGAGTCAACCAAGCCAAGTTTGGCGTCTCACTTTGAGGACGACCTCCTCCTTTCCAGGCCTATGCTACTGCACACGAGCCCCCTTCCGCCAGAGCCAAGAGGACTCATCAAGAGTGGAATATTGAATGGGAGAATTACGGGTGTAAAACTGTACGGATCTGCCAGTCTTGTACGACGTGACTTTGAATTTGACATGTGGAAACTTATGGATGAATACTTCTGCAGGGAAGGGATGGAGTTCAACTACTTGAAGAGTATCGATTCTGACAAGACGAATGGAAAGTTGGAGGAGGATGAGTGCAATATCATTAATCTTCGACTACAGTTTCTTCAGACCTTTTAGCTGCGAGAATGTTGACCTGTGTGGAATTTGTGTCTCTTGCTAATTTGTTGATGATTTCTCTGTTTACCTGTATTGTAATGGGGGGGGGGCAGCTTTTTGCGTCTTCTGTTTAACTTTTCACCATTCAGACTGGTGCCCTTTTTCCCTTCGGTGGGTGAGCCCACACACACCCATCCTGTCGAGTATACTTCAACCCGGTAGAGATTGATTACGATAACTAGTGTTCCTTTGCTGTTTTGTCTTTTCATGTTTTATCTTCTGCTGTCGCTGTACAGTTTTTTTTGGCTGTTTTGTTTTGGTTGTTGGGTTTGTTTGTTTTGTTTTGGTTGTTTTGTTCTGCTGTGTCTGATTTCTCTTTCCAATTTCTTCCTTCCCCCCCCCCCCCCTGCCACTCGCTGAAAATTCCTCCGATGCATATCATTACTATTTTTCATCATTTCAAAGTCTTTTTAAATATTCAACCAAGATCTACATGAAGACACAAAGAGATGCTGTTGTTATACCATGTCATTAAATACATTTTCACCTATTTACAGAGAATTATCATCAATTCATTATCAGTAATAAATCAATAATAGATCTTGATTGCGTCTTGAATCTTGACATAGCTTCCCCTGGCACCACTGACCGGTCCCTTCACCAAGATATAGCCCTTTTCAGCATTGACATCCATCACCTCAACGTTTTGAGTAGTGACATTTTCTCCTCCCATTCTACCAGCCATCTTCTTTCCCGGCAATGTACGGCCAGGAGTCTGGTTCTGACCAGTGGAACCGGCAGATCTGTGAGCCAACGACACACCGTGGGTAGCTTTCAAACCATGGAAGCCCCATCTCTTCATAACACCTGCAAATCCCTTTCCCTTGGAAATGCTCTTGAGATCTACGAACTTGCCCACTTCAAAGTGGTCTGCCAATATCTGAGTTCCAAGGGGAAGGAGACCGTCTCCGTTCTTGAGCTGAAACTCCACAACCTTCTCCTTTGGAGACACCTCTGCCCTGGCATAGTGTCCCAACATTGGTTTGGTCTGATTCTTTAGTTTCGCGCCATATCCGAGCTGTACAGCCCAATAACCATCTGCCTCAACTGTTTTCGTATGTGTCACCTCAACCTGGTTGATCTCTATCACCGTGCAGCCAACCCTATGGCCCTCTTTGGTGAAGAATGGCACCATTCCCCTTTTCACGCCCACCAGCCCACATCTGTTTGGAAGCCTCTTGCGAAGTCTGGAGGCCTCAGGTGACTTTCTAAGAATCTCAGGTGTTGTCTCGACAAATGGAATGGCACCGGGCGAAACCAACGATCCTTTATTCCTCAACAGTGATGGCATCTGGGCCATCTGGAAGCGGGAAGCAAAGCCCGTGCTGGGCTTACCCAACAATGATAGCACATAACTCATATCAAATCTGATGTCTTTTGGCTAACTTCTCTTACGGCTCATAGTATGACACCAGATGTACACTTGTTCATATATCCATTCTCTTTCCCCATTGTCTGTACGCTACGCTCTCTATTTTGGAGGTTGTCGTGTGTATTCCAAGAGGGGTGAAAAATTCCACTATGCAAGCGTGGGCACATTAGTGCAGTAGTGTAAAAGTCAATCACGGACTAACTTGTTGGTGCTGCAATTTACGCGGAATAACAAATACTTAGGCCGAATCAAGTTGGTAGATATAATATGCAATTACGAATAATATATATATATATTGCTAATATATGACTTGTGGAATATTTGATAATCCCTGGGATATATGCTTTAACCAATATTTAAAGGTTTGAATATTTAAAGTTTGGCAATGGGGAGGCACCGTAGCCACACACCAGCCACCCTCCTGTGTTCGAAATGATAGTTTGACCGTTGGCTGAGGTGGAAATGATTCCACCGGTCTAATTGGGTAATTCACTTGAATAATTAAGATAGCACCAAAGCCTAATGCCATCTCTAGTGAGTTGCATAAATTGTAGGAAAAGAAAGCACTGGTCGCATAGGGTATGCATTAGCGCTGTTTTGCGCATACCGCATTAAGTATAGAATAAGGCGAAGTGATCAGGACAAGCCAGACAAGGCAGACAAGGCAGACAAGAGAAGAAAAGAAAAGAAAAATAGACAAGTGTGAAAACGACAAAACCTGTGAATTAATTATTCGTGCAAAGCCATGGTTTTAGAGATTTTTATTCGTGTTAGGTATCTATTTTCGGTAAAATTTTATAAAATAACCTTAAAGCCACTCGGGATAAAATATTATTTTGTGCAATTCTTTATTCTACTTGGTTAAATTACTAAAAATTATAAAGCCACAAAATCAATTTTTTAACTATTGTATCATTACTATATATACAGGAAGTGTTAGTCCCTATGCTTCCATGTACCGCAAACTGCACAGTCGGCTGGTGGTAGCTAGTAGCCCCATCGCCCACAACAAAACAATCCAACCACACAAGGACAAACACCTACACATTCTCCCAATGCTTTCCAAGTACTCATTTACTCATTTAATCTTCTTATCCTTGAGCTTGATTGTCTCATCGTCAATATATATACCTTTGCCCTTATACGGCTCTGGAGGGTGCATCTTTCTTAAATTGGCAGCAAAGAGCCTAACCTGTTGCTTGTCAATTCCCTCAATAATAATCCTAGTGGGTGCAGGAGTACTAACGCTAATTCCACTTGGCACAGGCAAGCCCTGCATATTGCACTTTCCAATCTTCATCATTACCCATTTCTGACCATTCCTCTCCTCAACTTGGGCCCTGTAACCTGTACCCTGAAACCTTAGCATGGCCAGGTGACCGTCTGTGACACCGAGCACCGAATTATTGATCAGAGACCTAAATGTGCCCCACAAGGACTTCTGCAGCTTGTCCTTCTCCTTGGGCACGCTAACCCGGAGCCTATCGGGGAGTTTCTCCACCTGGATGAAGTCAGGGGCAACGAGGTCTAGAACACCTTTTGGTCCCTTGATTGTGATGAGCTGTGATAGCTTGAAGGAGTTCCTTCCCTTTTTGATCACTTTGGGGATGAGGAGGTTGTTGATTTCGCATGTGATTTCGGGAGAGATATACACCGGCGCACCACCAATGTGTGAGAGCACTCTCCCAGCGGTGGAAAATGCCCTCAGACCTAGCTTTGACTGAAACATGGGATATGAATATACAGAGTTGTTGCTTGAACTGCAAGGAATTCAGCGCGTTTGCCTTGTTCTCAAATTGTAATTTGAGGTTAAACGCTTGTCTGATTTGTTAACCCACCACCTGCACACCCTTGTCTACATACTGTTGGAGAGAGTGAAAAATGCCCAGCCTGAGTAAAAGCGTAGCCATATGAGTCGTTGTATAGGCAATGTAGTATGGGAGTGGGATAACCAAAAGGTCAAGCACAGTGGATATGACATCAGCACTTACATCATGCACACAGCCCTTGGCATATTTCTGCTGTTTCATTTTTTTTTGCTGTTTAAATGGCAATTTGTGCATGTAGTGCCATATTCCTCCCTCTGTGTATTGCAATATTGTTACCATCTCTCCGCGTACGTAGCATTATCCATGCCTCTCCCACTACATCTCTCCCACTACATCTCTCCCACAACATCCCCCCACACCCACAGGTATGCCTGCCTCTGTCTAGACACCCATCCACCAGGTATGTGTCCTCCACAATGTGAGTAGTGTACTCACCGCAGAAAAAAATATTTGTATGCATGCCACTACATCACGGTACGGCACTACTTACCACCTAGTGTAATAGTGCATTTTTACTCACTATATCAATTGCAATAAAATCATATATATGGATGACCGTGTCCACAGAAATATACATTTGTATAATATTCTAGGTATACTCATAAGCCCACTATCTTTGTGGATATATTAGTGACTAGCGATCAGTTTATTCAGATTAGTTTGGTAGTTCCTCACATACACTTTCTCCCAGTCAAAACATGGTGCGCAAGCTTAAACATCATGAGCAAAAGTTGCTCAAGAAGGTGGACTTTCTCGACTGGAAACAGGACCAGGGGCACAGAGACACACAGGTGATGAGAACCTACCATATACAGAACCGAGAAGACTACCACAAATATAACAAGATATGCGGGAGTATCCGTCAACTAGCACACAAACTATCGTTGTTACAGCCAAACGACCCATTCAGGATCAAACACGAGCAGCTTCTGCTGGAGAAATTATACGCAATGGGAATTCTTTCCACAAAGAGCAAAATATCCGATTTAGAAAACAAAGTCACTGTGAGCGCCTTGTGCCGTCGTAGAATTGGTGTTGTTATGTGTAGGCTCAAAATGGCAGAAACCGTTAGTGATGCCGTCACTTTTATAGAGCAGGGCCATGTAAGGGTGGGGCCAAATGTCATTACTGATCCTGCCTACTTGGTTACTAGAAATATGGAAGACTACTTGACATGGGTTGATAGCAGTAAGATCAAGAGGAACTTGTTGAAATACAGGAATAAGATCGATGATTATGATTTGGTGTGAGGGGGTATACGTATATGTATACACATCATTATATAATCGCATTGTATTAGAACTTTGGTGCTCTTGTGAGAAATATAAATAAATGTAAAAGTAACAGGTGAAATCGTCTGTAAGAAGTAAATGTATAAAGTGCGTTCAAAGAAAAAAACATAAAAACAAGAGCTTTCTCATATGTCATAAAAATCAAAACTCCAAAATATGCTACAAGATTTTTAAAGAAATAAAACACGTTGCTTTTTAACTGACTGCTCCACCTGTTACCAGGTAATATCGAGCATTCTGCTCACACATCCATCGTTCGAGGTAGTTGCGTCTACACATTTGCTCCTCCAACATACCTCCTTAGATCTTGTTGACTCCCGCTGGTGGGAATCAAATTCTCTGCTCCATGGGTAACAGAGGCCGGTGGCCTATGGTCATAGTTGTCGAACTGCGCACTGTACTCTGTAGCTGGCGACGCACCACCGCTGCCGCCACCATTTGCGGAAAGGGATGCAACAGATCCTGCTGGCCTGTAGGCTCTCGGCTTTGGGATCTCAACGGGGTTCACCATCACAATAGAGTGACGAATCTGATGTGGCAATGGAGGCGATGTGAGGTCGCGTCTTCCACCACCACTGGAAGCATTCTCGCCAAATGTGGTTTCGCTGCTCAGTTTTGGTGAGGTGTGTGACCAAACCTGTGAATTCGCCACTGGATCGAAAGCAACCGCCTGGCTCATTGCTGGAGAAGATGGCTGCCGCCCCGAATACTTCCTCTGAGGGTCAAACTCAGTAAACGTCTCCAAAGTGGAGTGTCTGTTCTTCAGCTCGTGTGGCGAGGGCAAATTTTCCAAGCGCTTCAGCGGCTTTGGCTTGGGACGGTTGCGTTTATCAAGAGGGTTATTGACATTATTGTTGACATATCTAGAACCAGAGATAGGGGCCTGCAATAAGTGTTGAAGCTGTTGGTGGGGGTACTGGGGATGCACGGGAACATCTGTAATAGCCGGCCTTTCTGTGTAAACAGAAGAAGCGTAAGATGCACGTACATCGTTACGGCCAAAGTTGTTGCTGTTGCTGCTATTGTTGTTCGCGTAATCTGTGGGGTTGATATTAGGTAGTGGAGGCAGAGAATCACCAGCAAAATCCTCAGCGGCAGGCTTGCCATCTCTACCATTCACCGATCTAAGTGAGTTCTCTCTGCTGAAATACACCTTATAGACAGATTTCATTCTTTTGATCTGCTCTTCCTCTTCAGCAGAGAGAGGTACCTGGTTAGCCACCTCGTCGTCGCTATCGGGTAAGTCTAGTGGATGTTCCTCAGTTGGAGTGGGGAGTGCAGCAGCGGCAGCACCGGAAGCCATAGCCGCGGGTGGATTAGAAATTGAAGCAGGCCGGCTGTTAGTCTCTTTGAAACTATCCGAACTCATCGATCGAGCTCTCTTCTCGCTCAATGGAGACGTTAAGGATCCCGACCTGTCTGGTGTTGGATATGGCGCCACAGAATTGGCAGTGGCCTTTGAAGTAGGCGAGACATCTCTACCTGTAGCAGCCTTGTTGTCTTCTCCACTGACGACAGACTTTTCATAGCCTGTCAAGACCCTTGAGGAAGCACCAGAGATATGTGACTCGTAGGGTCTCAAGTACGAGCCGTATCCTACGTTGGTGGCAGAATTTGTGTTCATTGAATGCAGATTGGGGTTGCTCATCGAGGCAGGGGAAGCAGTCCTGTAAGCTGGGTATTCGGATCCCATGGCTTTGGCGTATTGGTCCAGAGAGCGACCGCTGCCAATGTCCTGCTGATGAGGCAGGACAAATGACTCCACCATTGGGTCACCACCACGAGACGTTAAGGGTAACGACAACTCCGACTTGCTGTAGTTATTGTTCAATACATTGTTACTGTTGGCGCGGTTATAGAAAGGTCTGGTGTTGCTGCCATCCATTGGGTATCGTAGAGCACTCTGTGTCTCGAAGGGGTTTTCGCCCATGGGGAAATGATCCGTTGAATACTCATATTCTTTGGGGTAGTCTGGCAACACTGTGTTATCAGCGTTGAAATCAGGATCATCGTCTTCCAGGGCCTCCTTCTTGGATTTCTTATAGTTTTTCCACAGTACAATACCCAAGAATACAGCACAAAATACAACAGGCAGGACAACTGCCAGTGCAATGCCCGCACCTGTCATATTCTCAGGCTTCTGGCACAGCTGTGAGGACCCGCTGTCACACTTTCGGCGGAAAAGCATCATCTTTATATGATTCAAAGAGCGGGAATCTCGTCTTTGTGGCTTCTCTCGTCCTATAAGATCTCCTTTCCCAGATATCTTGATGTGTGCGATCCTGTTTAGCTTGTCTTTTGTGCACGGTTATATATTTATCCTGTAAACTCTTGTGTCCGGCTCGCCTTGTATGCGGGTTTCTGCGTCTGGCTTGTAAACTCTTGTTTTTCGCTAGTCTTTTGTGAAATGCGTGACCTCAAACCGGGGCACTGCGTCTAGTGCGCGTTAAATGAACGAATGCTAGCGCTAATGGTGTAAATGAACGAAACGAGACAAGCAGATGAGGGGCACACACTAAGGGAACACACGCCTTCTAACACAAACGAAATGGGGAGGGGCAAACGATATCAGATATTCGTTATAGAATATCTATAGCATAATAGCCATATAAGTGAAGATCCACGGAGTTTAAGAAGCAACGTGGTTGCGTGGCTCCGTGGCTGCGTGGCTGCGTGGCTGCGTATAACGAAGGAATTGATCTGATTTTGTACGAAAACAACGTACGGGCAAAATCGATAAAAAAACAAAGGAATGTATGCGATTATAATGAGAAGTGAAGGAACTATACTTTTACACCACCGCCAGTATATTAATTGCTTGTAGTGATCCCGTTGTATTTTTCTTGTCTACCCTAGACGTACCCCCGTCTGCCTTTCCAGTTGTGTTTTGGTTTCAGCTGGCTCGGTAAAAATCATCTTCCACTAGCGCAGTAAGAAAATTCCTGTTTGGGCATTTTCTCGTTGCCCAAGTAACGTGTGCCGTGCCGTGCGCATACAGTGCGCCCTTAGGAGGTGTCGCGCATAAGAGTGCACCCTTCTGTGTTACTTTTTGAGTAGCCGGGCGTGTTCTAGATCTTGAGATCCCAATGGGGATGTATCTATATAGAATATGTTAGGTGTAAATTTAGATATATTGCTACAGGAGGAAGACTAAACCAATCTAAGATGAGTGTCATAGATTATAGAAGCCAGGAAATAAATATTTATTGTAAAATATATAGTCTAATACTCATCCGGGAGTGATCACACCAAACGCATTGAGCTTGGCAGGCGCAGCAAACACAGGAAAGGACCACCACCACCCTCCTTCATAAGCAGTGTATGTAGCATGCGATATGGCTGATCAGTAGACTGGAGACTTGCGCGCAAGGGACGACAGTCGATGAACAGGAATCTTACCAAGTCTGATAATTGTCAGTATCTTAAGATTTACAGGGACAGAAGCATATCGACATCTCAGATAAGGGAACACCTAGTTGTATGTATATAATAAAACTACATCCTATGTTAGGTTAACAGTATTGTTCGCTTCTCGTAGACACATCCGGTAACTATGGCTACGGCCATCTCAGACAAGGATACCCCCACACTGGACTAAAAGGCATGTTGCCGGTTGCCGATAAATTATGGGAAACTGGTAGTGATATGGCAGTGAGCCCAGCCGGTGGGTCTGCCTTGCTTTGCTTAGATCTTCCCTGCTTAGATCTTCCCTGCTTAGATCTGCTCAACTTGATGGATGGTTGTTGCAAGGTGAAATTAGTTGTTTATTTGCATTCCCGGATTCGACCATCGCCGGAATTATTCTAATCCGAGAAAGGATAGAGAAGACAATAACGGGAACATGAAAAGAATGTACTACACCTGGATAAGCATCAATCTGAGATGAAAGTCACGTGAATAAAAGTGATGATAGAGCGCTGATAGTCCATCCCATTTCGGCACAATCATAGGAACGCAATCTGCGAAAAGCTGTGCAGATCACTGCACAGTTCTTTGATGTATATCAACGCAAACTGCCTATGTGTATATACATACGTATATCTACCCCAGGGGGATATCATCCTACAGGTATATGATAGATGAATTACAACGGTACAAATATATCAAACACTCTTCTTCACCCCAGTGCATGCTTCTCGAGAGTTTCTCTCCCCTCATCTCACCCTTCGGTGCTGGTGGGTGCTGCCAGTTAGTGCACGCATTACTGGCAACCTCCGCCACTTTATATCAATTACGCGTCATCTTAAAAGACTGACACACAAAAGGGATATATCACTATAAACCCAATTGCTAATTGAAAGGTTTCCAAAAAATGCCTAATTGCCATTAGCAAAGACAGATCCCGGATGGCTCTGGTAAAAGGCAAGGGCCATGTACGGTTAAGAATCTGATCTTCTGGCGATACTGAGAGACAACTTTTGAGCTTATGAAAAAATGTGGGCGTCAGCGTGAATTTATACTTGGAGTGCATGGCGGGTAACAGACCAAGGGTGTTTAGGGTTCCCACGACAATTAGTGGATGGTGCTGCGGCCGGTACACAGCACAGGAATGGAAGACACGGTGTATATGGCAGACAATGACTGCTGTGCCTTGGCCACATTAACAGTCTTGAGTTATACAGGCTCGAGTTATACTATATTTATGCCGCTATACACTGACACGCTGCGCTATTCGCAAGCTATTTTGGCTATATAATAAGTTTACGTATTAAACATATGCTATGCACTGGGTACATTTTGGTAATATTTTTTACTAATCATATAGTACAGATGTAGATAATACAGACAGAGGGTGGAGATTCACCAACTTTCTGTTAAAATATACAAGTAGTCAAGTAGTTGCTGATGGATATTCTTCAACTGTACAACCGGCAGTTCGCCCAATTGGGATTTAATCTCCCACATCCTCTCTCTATCTTGGATTCTCTCATAAAAGAAAAATTCGCCAATTAAATCATCAGCTTCTCTATGCAAGGAGTTACCACCCACCAGGATCACTTTCGATTCCAACTCCTTGACAGGGGCATCACCATAGCGCTGAATATCCTGAAAAAGTTTGGAGTATTTGATAGATACATCTGGCTCATCAGTGATTAGCAAATAAGTGGTTGGTCCTCTGTTCGCACCCGCTGTACGATATAAGTATTCCTTTACCATGCTTGAATTTTCTGTATTTGTACCGAGGTTTGGCGATGAATAGACTGACTCCAGCACCATTTCCCGACTGTTGAACAGTTCAGACATGTCAGTGACTTGGCTTCTCTTGCTGATAAAATCCAACATCCTATCATATTTGATATCTAAAATAGACCATTCCTCATCAGCAACGAGTGCTGTCACCACTCTTGTAGAAGTTGTTCCTCCGGGAGAGGAAATACCCCGTGCAATATCCACTGAAGCGCCCCCAAAATTATTCTGAATAACACGAATCAAATCAACGACTGTGGGGTCGAATGATAGCGACTCATAATAGTACGATTTAATAAATTTGCGAATATTGAAACTCTTGGACCGGAATATGTTGTCAAAAGTGGCCCTATCAAAGTAGGGGCGGTACACCGTCTCCAGCAACTTGTGAATCTTTGCCAATTTACTGTGAATGGTTTGTCTTTTCGACAGACTAGTTTTAGAAATGAGCCTTGCCTCCATTAGATTGGAAGGTCCACTGTTGTCACTAAACAGTTTGGCAACGTGTCGATTATAAGACTTTTGTATAATTTCATTGTTGAGCTTCACAGTGGGAGCTACTAATGACACAGCTCCGTTCAATACCGTGGGGATATTTGGCTGATGCAACAATAGTTTGTCGTGAAACAAGAAGTGGAAAGTTCGCGTAGTATCTAAAACCGCACCGGAAGCTGTTGAGTGGGCTCTGCATAGCGCAGGTATCACATTGCTGATGGTATTGTTCATCAATGTGCGCCGTGTAGAGTATTGAGTCGTCCCTGCTATGCTGCAGAGGGGAGGTGCCTTAGAGAGTGCCCTAGGAAGACCTCTGGGAAAGGCTATCGAAGCGTCGAATTTGGGATACCTATTGTAACGATTATCCTCACTGTACCCACCACACCCATTGTGCCTAGTAAAGTGCTTCCCATAAGAAGAATACGCGCTTTCCGTATGGAGTGACCTATCGATGGACACCTTTAGCCGGCTGGCAAAACCGTGAAACAATGCGCTACTGCTTGTCATATCATGATTTCTAATTTCCTTGATGCGAAATATATATAAATGTACCGCTTTATTAGAGTCTTTCAAAGAGAAGTTCTTGTTTGTATACCAAACATCTCAAGCAGTTTGTGTTCTTGTCTTGGAGCCTACCTCTCCAGGCGCATTTGCAGTATAAGCAGATGATCCCCACCGAAAAAGCACAGAGAACAAGCGATGAGCTCAACTGTGGGAGGAGAGTGATGAGCGGGCGATAAGCAGAGGTATTGGAGGCGAGTTGATCTGTGGGTAGAGGAGCGCCTTATGCACTTCAACTAGAGAGGATGTTTACTTTAAGAGGACGATAATTGTAACAGGATTGTTATTGTGAGAGGCTACGAAGAAATACCAGCAATAAGAGTGCGAGTCTAATGTTCAATATAAACAAAGAAGCAAAGAAACCTGATGATCGGTAAACGCTCGATCGAGACACCTCGTCGTGATAATACATTTATCATTGAAAGTTGTAGTAAAAATTTCATCGTAAGAATTATATATTTAGATGTGAAATACAACCACCGGTCATGATTGTTACTCCACTCATAATCACTAGTACTCACTATACATGCACTACTGCGCTCAACATTTCGATCTACCTCCTATTGAAGGCACCCTTCAGTTTATCCTTGGCCCTACCCAAAACACCAGACTTTGTAGGCAGGATGCCCTTTCTTGAAGGTGTTGGTTTACTAACACGGTATGAATCATTTCTATGACCATTGCCGTAGTTGGAGGTGCCGCTTCTACTGCCGCTTCCACTGCCACCACCCCTACTCTGATTCGATTGATTGTTGAACCTTGGTGGAAGACTTCCTGATCCATGAAGAGCAGGCAGTTTTCCTCTCCCCTGTGGTTTGTTGAAGCTGCTACTGCCTGAGACACGGTTGGAAGAAAAAGCATTGCCCAATCTAGCCGCAAGTTCACCGCCTTTAGCTCTGAAGGTGCTCCTTCTACTGCTATGGCTGTCGTCATCCCATTTATTACCCCCTGAGCTGTGTACGCTCCTTGCGTAATGATAGTCGTTGGAGTCATAGCCATAGCCATATTCTCTCTCTCTTTCACGAATATTCTTGAAGTATAAATCTCTCAACTCCCTGGGAAGGTTGCTGCCTGCAAACGCACTCCCGTTCAGATTCGGGGTCCGAGAGCTTCTCCCCTGTCTGCAATCATCGCCGTAGTGTCCTTTAGTACCACAGTTGTAGCAATAGATGAAATTCAACGGCAATGACAATGGAGGGTCTGACTTTTCCCGCCTTAGGGTGATGTAAGACCTCCATATAGATGGACACCTGTCTTCGCTATGATATTTGGAGTCACACTGCGTGCAATAGGTGAGTTTCCTACGCTCTTTACACTGGCCCTGAAAATGCCCATTCTTACCACAGTTACTACACACCATGCTCTGTGGACACTGTTTTTCGTAATGATCATCAACCATACCACAAGCATGGCACACAACCACTTTACACTGGGCTCTGATATGACCACGCCTATGACAATTACTGCAGACGGGCCCACTGACAGTGTCTGCGTTGCCAAAGTAACGGCCTTCACCTCTCAGCTCAATGAGCTCATCTGCATTATCGTTCACCTGGTCCAAGGACAAGGAGTATATTGTATTGATATCATCAGCAGCAGGGGGACTTTTTTTCTTCTTGCGCTTATCTCTTTTGTTCTTTTTGGGGTTTTCTGTGTGAGAAGATTCACTCACTTCGTCCTCGGACTCGGTAGCAATCGACCCCGATTCCGACTCAGAATACTGAGTCGCCTCTGTGGGAACAGTTTGTACTATCTGTTCAACTATGTTTTCTTCCAAATGCGACTTGTTCACTGTGGAGTCCACAGTATCCACAGTGTCCAGAGGATATACAGGATCCACGGGTGGTTCTATTTCGACTTCCGACATTGTGGAAATATATACTCTTTCTGTTACAGGTTGTAATATACCTATCTAACTGAATCTTTATGGATAATCCATATGACGGATGTATGCAATCAGCTGCTTATGGCTTGAGATATGCTCAAATGACAAATTCTTGAGTATTGTTATAATGATTAGAAATCCTCAATCACAATATCATCACCACCAGTTGAAACTGATAACCGGATTTCTCTAAATCCAGCTTTATCCGCAAATCAGTTCTATCTGACAACCTGCTTTATCTGAAATCTCACTCTCACCTCATCGATATGGCACAATCCATTTAGTGCTGATATTTTTATGTGCATCAACGTTGCATGCATGCACTACGACACCTTACAGTATTCACTGAAAGGCCAGCAGTGAGTGCACGCACAGTACATATTCAGCTCCCTAAACACTACACACTACACTACACTACACTACACTACACTACACTACACACTACACTACACTACACTACACACTACACCACACACTACACTACACACTACACTACACACTACACCACACACTACACTACACACTACACTACACACTACACTACACACTACACTACACACTACACTACACACTACACTACACACTACACTACACACTACACTACACACTACACTACTTACTGTACACAGCACACCAGTACACGCTACATTCTCACGCCACGCTCACCATTGAATTTTATACTACACTACAGATTGGACGGACAGGACACTCTCCAGACCAACGACTCCAAACAATTTAATGAAGTATTGCCCCAACGGCCCCCTGGAGATTCCAACCGCTTGGAGATCAAACGGTCTCCTAAGGGCCTGATGGCCCTGTGAGTGCCTCTACCAATTTGTACCCTACACTTGTACGTGTTTGTGTCACACGGCAAAGCACTGCGGGCGCACTACAAGCTGCACGCACTTCAAACCTAACAAATTGAACTTGCAAATTGGCAGATGGGATGGAGGAAGTGTGAGAGTGACTAACAAGGGAGAACAAGCAGACAAGCCAGCCAGCGCAGACATCGACACGGAGCAGTCGAAGGCGGAGCAATATATCAAGAACAGGACAAGCGAAAAACTGAGCATTTCTTATATACTTTCTCGGTGTAATTATTGTTCATCATGTCTGAGATTGTAGACAAAGTGAAAGCCCTCTCTGTTGAGGAGTCCGTTGCAGCAGCAGCGCCAGCTCCCCAGAAGGCTGAACAGGCAAAAGCTGCCAAGCCAAAGAAGGAGAAGAAAGACAAAAATGCTGGTGCCACCAAATCTCAATTGGAGTTGGACCCTGCCCCAGCATTCATCGACTCCCGTATCAAGCTTTTTGAAGAGCTCAAGGCTGAGTACGACGCTGAGATTGCAAGCAAGGAGAGAAAGGAGATCAGCATCACCTTGAAGGACGGCACCGTCAAGCCAGCTATTGCTTATGAAACTTCCCCATTTGTCATTGCCAAAGATATCGGCAAGTCTTTCCTTGAAAGACAGGTGATTTCCAAGGTGAATGGAGAGCTGTGGGACTTGGAGAGACCCTTTGAAGGGGATGCCACATTGGAGTTCTTTGACTTTGACTCTCCAGAAGGCAAGCGTGTGTTCTGGCACTCGTCTGCTCACGTGTTGGGTGAGGCGTGTGAGTGCCACTATGGTGCCCACCTGTGCATTGGACCACCAACTGAGGATGGTTTCTTCTACGAGATGTCCATCGACGACGGTGCTACCGCTGTGTCACAGGCTGACTTCAACAACATTGAAACAGTTGCAAAGAAGGCCATCAAGGAGAAGCAACCCTTTGAGCGTCTTGTAATGTCCAAGGAAAACCTTCTCAAGATGTTCAGCTACAACAAGTACAAAGTGCAGCTCATCTCGTCAAAGATCCCAGACGGCACCTCCACCACCGTTTACCGTTGCGGCCCCCTGATTGACCTCTGTGTTGGGCCTCACATCCCACACACCGGCCGTATCAAGGCAATGAAGGTGCTGAAGAACTCGTCATCCTACTTCTTGGGTGACAACAAGAACGACAGTCTCCAACGTGTGTACGGTATCTCTTTCCCAGACAAGAAGCTGATGGACGAGCATATCAAGTTCCTGGAAGAGGCTGCTGCCCGTGACCACCGTAAGATCGGTAAGGAGCAAGAGCTCTTCTACTTCAACGAGATGTCTCCTGGTTCCTGTTTCTGGTTGCCACACGGAGCTAAAATCTACAACACTTTGGTGGATCTCATGCGTACAGAATACCGCAAGCGTGGCTACAACGAGGTGATCACCCCCAACATTTACCAGAGCAAACTGTGGGAAACCTCTGGCCACTGGGCAAACTACAAGGATGACATGTTTACATTCCAGGTGGAGAAGGAGCAGTACGGTCTCAAGCCAATGAACTGTCCTGGTCACGCCCTCATGTTCAAATCGAGAGAACGCTCATACAGGGAGTTGCCATGGAGGGTTGCTGATTTCGGTGTTTTGCACAGAAACGAGTTCAGCGGTGCTCTTTCTGGTCTCACCAGAGTGCGCCGTTTCCAGCAGGATGATGCGCACATCTTTTGCATGGCCGACCAGGTTGAACAGGAGATCAGCGGTATCTTTGACTTTTTGACCCACATCTACGGTATCTTTGGCTTCAAATTCCAGATGGAGTTGTCCACCAGACCAGAGAAATTCTTGGGCGAGATTGAGACTTGGAACAACGCAGAGTCGAAGTTGGAGGCTGCCCTCAACAAGTGGGGTGGTGAATGGGATTTGAACCCTGGTGATGGAGCCTTCTACGGACCAAAGATCGATATCAAGATCAGCGACGCCCTCAACAGATGGTTCCAGTGTGCCACTATCCAGCTGGACTTCCAGCTGCCACAGAGGTTTGAGCTCGAGTACCATGGCGAAACCACCACTGCCGGTGCTGTGAACCGTCCGGTGATGATCCACAGGGCTATTTTGGGTTCTGTCGAGCGTATGACTGCCATCCTTACCGAGCATTATGCCGGGAAGTGGCCATTCTGGCTGTCTCCAAGACAGGTGCTCGTGGTGCCTGTTGGTGTGAAGTACTTTGACTACGCCCAGAAGGTGCAGAAGACTTTGTTCGATGCTGGTTTCCATGCCGAGGTTGACCTTTCCGGTAATACTCTGCAGAAGAAGATCAGAACTGGCCAACTGCAGAAGTTCAACTTTATCTTTACCGTTGGTGAGCAAGAGGAGACCAACGAGAGTGTCAACATTAGAAATAGAGACATCCAGGAGCTGCAGAGCAAGAACGATGCCGAGAAACTGGACGAGGTTATCGTCAAGCTGCTCACTTTGAAGGAGGAGAAGAGGGGTGATAATAAGTTGTAAGTGCAGGTTTGCCAGCTTGCTCGTTGAGCTTAGACTTAATGGACTCTTAGACTTGATGTAAATCCTTGTTATTTAAACAAATACATGTTATTTATTGTAAGCCCATATAAGATAAGATTATTTTCTTATTATCATGCCTCCTCTTCAAGCATTAATATTTCCTCAAATATTTATTATAGGGTACTCGCTACATACATAACCCTCTATATAAGTGGAGTTCAGACAAGATGGTTCATATGGAAGAAATACAGGTAACGGGACCTCAATCGCTTCATATACTCATTTAATCACCCACTTCCCCTCCTTATACTATCCCATCTACTTCCTTGAGACTCTTGAGGCCCTTCCCAATGTGGCTGTTTTTTCTGGTCTTGCCCATTTAGGCCAAATGGGTCGTCCAAAGATTCATCGCCAACATTATCACTGTTATTAGAATTGACAGCATCACTTTGGTGGTGCCTCACATTTTCCCATGCCGACTGGTATATCGCCAATGACTCCTCTCCCTTGTGAGGAGGAACAACTCTGATCTCTTCATCCTTGCTTTCTCTATACCCCTCTTTCATCTTCAACCCAATCACTTTGCCCTCTTCATTCACCTTCACCTCAAAGGCACTGGGATCATGCATTCGAACATTGGGATCATCTATTGACCTACGGTAATATACATGGTGGTAGAAAGGCCTGGCGGGGCCCAGCCGTTTTACTATTTGATACTCTGCAGACTCCTCCCCATAGGTGAACTTTAACGACTCGACACTTCTCTGGTAAACAGTTGGCTTGGTCACTATCGGCACCACAACCATTCCTACACCGCCATATATGACACTCTTGAAGAAATTCACCCCCACAGTTGTGCGGTGCTTAATGTAATGCGTGATAAAAGAGATGGAGAGTCCAATTGCGATACCAGCAGACATTGTGGTTGAGTATTGCCTATTGAGAGAGCCATAAAAATTGGACAACACTCTCCTCTGATCCTCTGTGAGGCCATTGTCCAGTTTATAAACCTCAATTGCTTGCTGTTTCTGTGCTTCGACAATTGTGGGGTCCATAGTTAATGTTTAGTAGGGGCAGTGGGGCAGTCGGGACAATAGAGACAGGAATCCGGCAAGAATCGAAAAGTGACAGTTGTCAGATCGCCTATAGGTGTTATTATCGACTATCAAGGTGTCAATGCGTTAGAAATTACAACATCTAATTGATTGTTGGATTATCAAACCCCGGGGTATCTGTACAGCAAAGTATAAAGGGCTCATAGTTGGAGTCATTATGTAATAAGATGCATACAACATGTGGATATATTATATAAGCAGGAATGTATTTTTATTAACTATGATCAGCCACCACACTTGACTATTTAATAAATATATCGAGATTGATGGATCATAATGGGTAGGCTATTATGTATATAAACATGATTAATAATACTTTTTTCATAGTAGTCTGGAGGATGCGCTCTAGGTATATATGTCTTTGTGATTTCTCAGAGTATCCTAAGATTGCTATTAGAGCTCCCCGCAGTTGAATCAGTATAAATCTAGTATGCTGCGCTTAGGCTATTAGGGGGCAGCAATCTGTTGAATCTTTGGTGGGGAAGGGCATCAAAAGTGGGCTGCAGACACATGTATCACGGTCCGATGACAATCGGAGATCGTGGACAAAAAGAGAGTTAGTTGAGAAGAAAGGAAAAGGCCCGAGATGGTGGAGAAGATATTGTAGGGAATCAATTGTACGGACGAGGCTACAGTGCGCAGCGTACACACTTAAGGTTCCCTCAGACCCACATGCACGACTTCCACCTACGCTTGCAAGCCAATGGGGTCTAGTTAGACTCTATCTTGATCATATACCCTATACAAGATATATATATACTCTATACATATCTTGACCATCTCTACACATCCTCCCCAATACCTTATTGCTACCTTCCTCTAGCCAATACCTTATTGTTGTTACTTCCTCTCGTCCCCTATCCTCCCAAGCGATACGCTAGACCCGCATACGCAAAATGTGCCTGCCGGTGGGTGTGCAACTGCTATAACGTGGGGTAATCTCGTGATTATGGATAGCCCTTCGGGTATCGACAACCCTTTAAGGTGGAGGGGTTGTTTCCTCCGCCCTTGCATGGGATTGCCGATGATGCGCTTAAGTGTAGCCAGTTTGGTACTCTCATGGATGGCCCGATGGGCTTAGGCGATTTTATATACCCAGAGGCAAATCACGTTAGTGGGTGGGGGTTATCGAAAGAGTTGTGGTTACAGAGGGTTGGAGCCCCACCAACTTACCATTGCGCTTCCTGCCATTGTGGCGTGGTGTAGATATATATTAAAGTGGGGTTCCCGTGAGTTTGTCTCTGTAGTTAATGTTTGCAAATTGTATGTTGTCGGGAATTGACCTCCTATATTGCGAATTACTATCACTAAGTGCGATTGTTATCAACCAATAGTTGTTCAGCTGCTAGGCACGATTAACTGCTATTAAGTGTTGCTAGCCACCATCACTCCACAGCTAGCTGCTACCACTGACCATTACTGCCTATCGTATTGCTTGACGCTACTACCCTTTCTTGTCCCCCTCTCTAGAATGTCCATACCAACCCCACCATTATATCCTGGATTGAAGCCTGTTGCTTTCGTCCATTTAAACGTCCAGGATGGTGTGCCCATTTACTCCAACGAGTCTGGGTCTCTAACACTTGTGAAGATCGATGATGGCTATGTCAAAGGGATAGACCCCAAGCTGCCTCTTGATCTAGTCGTCACTGGTGGCTCTGATGATATCAGGGCAGATCCCGGTTCCGATATCTCTCATTTAGACTGCAGGGTGTATCTTAAGAACAAAGAGAGTGGTGTGGGAGGGTTTCTCTACTACACCGGTTTGTTCAAAGCTGATGAACTAATTGGCGGTCTTCTGGCTGGCACCAAGTCCTATATGGAGTTCAACAGCGGTTATCTTTCATGCAGCCCAAGGTTTTACTTGGACTCTGCAGCTACAAAGGAGAGTTGGATTTTAAAGGAGAATCTCATTGGCAAAGGAAGGTTCATTAGAGACGCAAAGAACAAGTTGCAGGTGCAGTACTTTTTGTATATTTTTGGCTCTCCCCAAGGGAAGTTGTAGGGAGATTAGATGAACATTAACATGTGAAACACCATTTCTAATGGTGGTCGATTAATCTATGAAGGATTTGGGGGCAGTTGCAGCAAGCATCTATCAAACGTGTCACTGTGTGCCAACTCTCTAAATGAAGTTTTTGATGTTTATATTTTTCTATTAATGAATTATCCTACAGTAACGCTGAGCAATTACATGTATGATCTATTTTTATTTAAAATTAGAACAAAAGACGGTCATAAGGCATGCTCACAAGAGGCACCAACATGACACAAAAGAACCAAATACACTTGTACAATGGCAATTCCACTACCAATTTATTCGATAGGGCAACAATCAACCAATAACTCACCAACAATCACCAACAATGTACACTGATCACTTTATCACTGAATTTGTCTTGTGCCCAGTGTGTGTCACGACTTTGCATGCGCATCACTGCACCTTATAATTTGCGTCTGTTATTAGCGCCAACCGCGTGTTCTCTTTTCTCTTGTTCTCTCGTTCTCTCGTTCTCTTGTTCTCTTGTTCTCTCTTCTCTTGTTCTCTCTTCTCTTGTTCTCTCTTCTCTTGTTCTCTCTTCTCTTGTTCTCTCTTCTCTTGTTCTCTCTTCTCTTGTTCTACCTTGTCTTCTTTATCCCCCCATACTATCTTGTTTCTATTGCACCCCTCAACCATGTCATCTCAGTTCCCCCACTTCTAACACCCCGTTCCTTAATTAAACTCACTCTCTATTTTCTCCTTGAACTCAGCCTTTGCAAATCTCAACCCACAATACCCACATGGGTTGGGACGTGCCTGGTCCAAGTTAATATACACCTTTGGGTGGCCCTGGGCCCCAGTGTTACCGTCACAGACGGCAATATTGTCATGCTCAATGTATCTGATTGGCTGCTTGGCAATCAGGTCAATGGCAGCATATGGCCTTGGCTGGGCAGTCAGATCCTTGCCCTGGAAACGAGGGCCATTCATTGCCACACTCCTTGGCTGCTGGGTAGCTGACCAGGGAGCAATTCTGTTTGGTGCTTGTTGGGCGAGGTTCGAAGGCTCTGGGACTCCTACATCCTTCAATGTGGCCTTTGTGGTAACAGCCTGTGACTGCAGGCGTATCTGCTTAGAGATTGTGGAAATGGTGAGTTTTGTGCGCAGCATCATCAAGTAAACGTGGGATAAACGGTAACACTTTAGGATTGTAACTATGTCAATTTACTGCTAATGGTTCTTGTGGACTATGCTGTTGCGGATACAAACTAGTGTCGCGTGTATTCCTGGTTATATCTACTCCTGGGCTCTATTGTCAGGCACTACTATTTGGCACTACTCTTGGGCACCTGTGTTTTCTGACTCTTCTTGGAGATGCTAATGCTATCACAGATAACGCTTACAGCAGCGATAAATTCAATGGATATATGAATATTGGGAACAACAGCTATGTGGAGCAAAACACCGTAGAGCTAAACTATGTGAAGCTGTATATTGGATACTCTCCGTGTCTCCGACAGTCTCCTCCTACTGACTATTCTCAGTGATGATTCTCACCCTGGTTATTTTCCCCTACTATACTTCCAGTATGCAGGTGCTTCTCAAAGAACTACATACAGTGTTACCCATACCTAGGCAGTAGTTTGTTAGTGAAGACGTGCATAGTCCAAGTTGTAGTAGTTAGTGAGCATTTCATTGGAGAATCCATCATGCCGGGTAAGTTGGCTGAGATGCCTTAGAGATATTTTAGTAGATGCACACATAGTATTAATATATGATAATAGTAGCATTTACTGTGTACCAGCAGCGAAAAGGACACTCTAAGACACAGAAACTAGCCATATCCTGGACAGGTGATTTTCTAAAAAATATCTCCTGGCTGAATTCTAATCTTCATAATATCATGATATCAGTGTGAAAATATTACAACAAAGTAAACGTAGAAGCATTCTAAACCAGCTAGAAGACTTCCTATACGAATACGAGCCAAATATCTAGCCACCTAGCTAGCTGGGTACCTACCCTACCACACACCTTGGCACATTGTCTAGTAAATACAAACTGAATACATCAAACATTGCCCAAAACATTCAAAGGTGACTGTAGTTCGGGTCTTTCTTCACTTATCCTGAGTGTTCCAGTACATATCCCCATAAGACATATCCATGATGAGCTGCACCCAGATGTGGATATTTATCCAATTTGGAACTATACCGCTTTCATCTCCTCCCTGCTAACCTCTCTAACAACATGTGTTTTACCTCTGTTGTTGTCACAATATTACCATCGCCAGTCGATAAAGATGGGTCCATTGAATGGATGAGCAGGTGGTCAAGGTTCTCCAGTGAGTTCATGATCACCTGCAATTTGGTCCTTTGGCTATAACCATACGAATGTGGCCTTGATCTTGTGCCTTGTTCATTATAATTTGATGTGTCACCCGTGGCTATAGCTGTGGTATCTTGTCCATTGAAGTTGAGGGTGCTCTGGTGAGATGAGCTAGAAGGCTCGTCGTGTGGTAGTCCATATGAGGTAGTTGTGGCTTGCGGTATATCGTGGATATGCCTATTGGTAGTTCCTTCCCACCATTCAGAAGAGTTGTTGGAGTTTGCTGGAAATGGTGAATCTGCTAATCGGTTATTTGAGGACATGGCAATGATTGTAAGGAGGAGGTGATGCAAAAAACGGTGAGTAGAGGTGGATGAGTAGAATGCGTAATGTCGTTGAATCGTCAAGGGCCAGCAGCTCTGAGAGATGTATTGGCAAGTGTACTGGGAACCGAATAGATGACCCGTAAATCTTATGCTGGAGATAATCGGAGATCAGTAGGAATGATACCTGATAGTGCAATGTCCATCGTTTTTACGCTTATGGCTATCGTGAGGTGGCATCTCCGTATATACTGGTTATCTATGACGCAGTGATGCGTCTAGCTGAGCCGCACGTTTGTTCTCCAACACTAAGGCGCACTCCAGAGATCTACACAGATATGTATAGGCGTAACTAATAGTGGTTGGAGAATAAATTCTTAGAGGTAGATGCAATAACAGGGATCTCAAAATGTGGAGATAGTAAGCAATTAAGGTGTGACATCCCTCTAAGCCAAGCACACACGTAGTGGAGCAGCAACTACGAGCTTAATACTGACCAGCTACCAGATTAGTCCCTAACAGAAAATCCCCCCTAGTGAGACCCTCTCAGAGCAGGAGAGCCGCCGCTGGTCTCTAGTAACAGCACCTCTTGGCCTTCTGGCCTTTCTGGTAACATTATCTCCTAGTAACAGCCTCATTTGTAGTTCGACGCCGATAATAAGAACCTTAGTTGGTTGTGACCGAAAGCTGTTTGGTGGGATCTCTGCACAGTGGGTGCGTGGGTGAGAATCACCGTGGAGTGCTGATGTAATATCCTGATATTAGAGGTGCCTTACTGGGCAGCCCTCCTCAACGTAGGTCCTAACCATGGCAGATCTTTTGGATGAGAGATGTGATAAATTGGTAAATTGGAAGAACATCATGCGCGAATTAATTGAATCAGCCAGAATAAGTTGGCCCAACGCATAAACTAACTGCTCATATTACGGGTGTACTACACGGTTGTGATCCCCCCAATATCGCACTATTCAATCACCCAACGCCGTCTGCTGATAAGCTACCCCCCCCC